>KE747824.1:2297394-2342067 GCA_000465215.2 Pyrenophora seminiperda CCB06 | reverse complement strand
AGATGGGGGGTTAGATAGATAGGGGACGGCGCACGCATTGTTGACGAGGATGTCAATGTCTTTGTATTCTTGGGGTAGATTACCCACGAAGTTGCTGATTTCGTCTGGTTTGCTGACATCGAGTTTTACGGGGAGGACTTTGACGCCTTTTGCAAAGGTTTCAATCTCTTTTGCTACCTCTTTCAGTGTGTCTTCTCGCCGCGCAGTCAGGATAAGCTTCAAGTCATCTGGCTGTGTGCGCGCAAACTCGACGGCGGTTGATCTACCGATACCGGAAGACGCGCCAGTGATGACAATCGTCTTGCCCTTTAAGCGTTCAGCCATCTTGGTGGACATTTTGGCTGTTTGTTGACGGAAGACGGTCGATAGTTGGGTATTATTTGCAAGTACTATGCGGGATCGCAGCGGAGCTCTCAAAAAGGTAGCAGCGGTGCAGAAGAATTTTCGTGATGACTGCAAGGTAGGCATAAAACGTCGCAATGCTTGGTAATGTAAGCAATTGAAGTTTACAAGACGTGGGGGAGCGGCAATTGGGGAATTGGACATGGCCGCCGGCTGTTATGACGATGGCTATCGGCGGGATTCCCGAGGCTGCGCGAGTCAGGCGAAGCTGCGTGGAGGGGTAGCATGTCAGGGGTGGGGAGCTGTTTGTATCATAGAAGCCACTTCATCACCTCAACAATTGAAGACAGGAACATATAACATGATATTTTACTTTCATTCATGCCTCAGCCGTCTTCCAGGCTGAGTTCTCGTGGATACATTTTAGTCGTCAATCCGTATCATTATGCTATTTGCCCTCATTCCAACTCCCAAACACTCAAAAGTATGTGGCTGCGGGGTATCAAAAAATCATCCATAAGCGGACGGTTTTTAGGCTGCGCCCTTCTTCTTGAGCATGGCCTCGTCTTCTTCCCTTAGCATCTGGTCAATCTTCGCTCCCTTGGAGGGCTCGTTGCCGTGTGCGCGTGCTGGCAGGGTGGCGTCCTGCTCCCGTTGACGGTCCTCGAGCGACTTTTCTTCGCCCTCGTTCTCACGCTTCTTCTCACGCTCGAGCTTGTTGGCAATGGATCGCTCGTCCTCTATTTTCCATTGTCAGAATCTGATCAGGGTGTAGTGGACTTAGGTGTTTTGATGTTGCGATATCATTGTCCAAGTGAGCAAAGAACTGGAAAGTGCAACATACTGGAATCCTGAGCCTTGTGTGAGTTCTCCTTGCCCTCGTGGAAGCGGTTCTCCTTCTTCTCCTGCTCAATCTCGGCGTCGGGGCGGGTGACCTGGTCATCGGCCTGGTAGACCTGGCTGTTGCCGACGTTTGATTGTCCAGACATGTTGTGTGGTGTGGTGTGGGATTGGTGAGATATGGAAAAGTGGTATCAAGATTGAAGAGTAGATTGGAGGTAATAAGTGGCGATTGTTTTTGTTCTGTGTTTGATGTCGTGTGATTCCTCTCCTTATATGAAGGTTCTGATGTGTGCATGGGCTAGCACCCTGATGACGTAGGTCATAACAGTGATGTCACGGTGGGGAAAAAACGACACCATATTTTCAACGTTTTCGGGTACCTAACAAGAAGCGCCAAATGACTTGCATGATCGCCAAGTACAATGTTACATAACTCGCAATGGCAACACTCACGCGTAGCTCCGCTTATTCAGCCATCTATCGACCAGCGCCAGCGCCTCCTTGGGTTTGTCCAGAGGAACCATATGGCCGGCCCCATTCACTGTCGCGAATGCAAACGTTGTCTCCCGTCCACTCGCAGTCTTGGTTTTCACCTCTTTGAACCAGCCCACCTGTTCACCCTCATGCTCCCACGGTGTCTTGGGCTGCGCCACAAACGCCGCTTGGCCCTTCCAGGACATTGTGCTCGCCCATTGAAGATTACCCGCAGTGTTACAGGCGAGATCCAGGTTGCCCTGGTAGAAGAGCACGTCGATACCGTGCTCAAGAAGATACAAAACCTGCGGCTGCATGCTGATCATTTCGTCTCCGGTTAGCGCAAAGGCCCAGGCAATGTCCTCAGATGCCACCGAGTAGTTGCCCACTGCTTTGGGGACGCCGAGAGCTTCCCAAACAGATGGTAGGTTCAGATATTCTTGTATCCTTTGGATCTCGGGATAGCAAAAGTCATCGAGCGTTTCGCAGTCGTGTGAAATGTCGAAACGGTTGCGACCCCCCTCTCCGGATTCGCCGTCATAGTACAGAATCACTCCGTTCATGCACACTTGCTCAGCTGCGATGCATATCGCTGGATCGGGATGATTGTAGCATACGCTGGCAAGCTCCATGCAGCGTGGTAGGTTAGCAGCCATGATGTCACAACGGGTCTGGTTGAAGACTGGGCTTTCGACACCCGGGTTGGTTGTGCAGAGCGTCTCCCAGTAACCAAAAGTAGTGTCTTTGGGTGAGACAAAGGCGTTTCCAGTGAAGGTAGACTTGAGGTTGATCTGAGGTCGTTTTGGATACATGAGGTTTTTCGACACGATTTCAGCGCCCAGAGTTGGAACATAGTGTCCCTAGTCGCAGTCAGCGCTTGTTTCGTGAGGCAGGGTAGGACAGGCTTACAGCATAACTCTCCCCTGTGATGTGGAAGTTTCTCTTGTAGAGGTCTGGAAAGACATCGCTCGTAAACAGCTGCAAGAAATGGTGCATATCCTCGGCAGCTGAGAAACTTGTCGAGGTAAGCGGGATGTCCTTGTCCACGTAGCTGAAGCCAACACCTGCTGGCTGATCAACAAAGATGATGTTGGCATTCTTGCTCCAACCGTATTCGTTATGCACAGTTCCGTTGCCAAAGTCGTTGATCATACATGGGCCCAACTCGCCTAGCATACCCAGCATGCTAGAGGCGCCAGGTCCTCCTGTCAACCACAGCAGAAGGGGGTCTTCGGCCGGCTTGTCCTGCGACTCAAAGTACCAAAAGAAGAGGTGCTTTTCTCCGACATCCAACCAGCCAGTATACTGCTTGGAACGGGCATCACATAGTGTATCGCTTTGTTGTTGCTTTATCCGAATTGAATGGTACTCGGAGTATTGACTCTGGTATATTTGAAAGCCTTCCACTTCTGGCGTGTCTTGAAAGGGTACTTGCGAGAGGGCTGCTGATGCAGTTGCTGCGAGCAGACTCGCAACGAAGAGCTTCATTGAGGATGTGTGATTGGTTGCGCGATATCCGGATGGGCCGTGTTGTTCCACTCGGGCAACAGCAAGATAGTAGCCACACCGAATGAAGAGTGCTCAGTAGCCACGTCGTCAAAGTGTTGCAAATGAGGTGTAAAGGAAAGACGGTGAGTATGGCACGGCAATAAGGATGAGACGCCTAATGACGGCGTCGGCTCTACCTATTATACCCGCAATGATCGCCGTGCCGTCTACGGGTGACGGATACTTTGTACGTCGGAGGATGGACCAGGGTTTAGGTACGCTAGTTAGCCGCCACTGTTGGCCATCAGCCACAGGTACGGAGTACTTTACCTAGGTAGAAGACATCACCACACGCGACAGCATCCCCAACCCGACCTTTTTGCGCGACCAAAACCGCGTCAACAGACAAATTCCCCGGAGATTCTGGCCATTGTAAAGTTCTTGGACATTCCCGTGCCGACACCCCAAGTAACAGGCGAAACCCGTCGAACGAGTGCGCATATTCCGTACGATACCCAAGCATAGGTGCTCTTTTGCTGTTCACGATGCCATACAATAATACCCCAATTGCGCCTAATAAGGAAATCACTGGTCATGTTTCGCTGCCCCGTAAGTTGATAAGAGTTTTCTCCCCACCTTCCCTCGGCATGTTTCTTTGTCCTCGCACCCACTCTCCCATACTCGGCCCTCGCACGCTTCCACACCCAACACTGGGTCAAGCGTTGGCCTCAAGTCCACCACGCCCTCTGCAATGAAAGACGAGACTCCCATCCCCATTCCAAACGGAAGGGCGTTCAGTAACCGCACACCCATCCTACAATGCGCATCCAGCTAACCTTTTCCCCTCGCAGTTGCGCGCGTCCAGAAAATCATCCAGGCAGACCCCGAGCGCATCACCACGTCCAAAAATGCCGCCTTCGCCATTGCCCTCGCCACGGAAATGTTCATCCAGCACCTCGCCACGACGACACACAATGTAGTCAAAGCAGAGCGCAAGCCCCGGCGCAACATCCAGTACCGCGACGTTAGCAGCGCAATCGCCAAGACAGACAATCTCGAGTTCCTCGTGGATGTCGTGCCGAGGACAGTGACGTGGGGCGCAGTGAAGAAGAAGCTGGAAGACAAGGAGAAGGAGAAGGAGAAGGAGGGTGGCAAGAAGAAAGATGGCAAGGGCAAGATGCAGATGACACTGGATGGAGCTGGAGATGATGGCAACGACGCAGACAAGGGCGACGAAGATGCAGCAGCCACTGCCTCTGCCTCTGCTTCAGCGTCTCCCCCACACCCGCAATCAGAGGAGAAAGTAGCAGAGACACCACAAGCCGAGAACGAAGATGAAATGGACGTGGATGATCAGCAAGCAGAGGAAACCCTAGTCCCTGACAGCGAGCCAGAGGAGGATGCGGCAGCTATGCAGATTGAAATGGAGATGCGGGGGCCTCCGCGCAAGCCTACCAAGGGTGCGAGTCCCAGGGCGACAAGGCATTCTTCGGGCTTCACGGCCATCAACGGTTCAAAGTGAGAGACGGATGCGTTTGCTTGCTTTGCTGCGAATTTTACATGCATGGCCAGGCGCTTAGGGGAGTTATGAAGGCAGTTTACTGTCAGGTTCATTGCAGTTCCTGTTGGGAACCATGTAGCCGTGGTAGCATGCACAATGTGCTATAATCAAGGTCTCTTGTCCACATAACGGACTTATCACAAACCTCCCTCCAGCAAACCATCCCACCTACTACGTCTCTGGATCCCAAACCTGCACACTCCCCACCCACCCCTTCCTCACACGAATCCCTTCCAACACCCCCGCACTCTTCTCCCACGGCACCCCAAACTTCCCACTATTAATCCTACACATCCTCACCTCCTTTACCCCGCCCTCTTCCCCATCCACCCGCTCCCCCACCACCCTCACCATCTCCAACAGCATCTCCATCGCCGGCCCCGTATTTCCCACGATAACGCCCCCACCATCCTTTGCTTTCCCAAACCCGCGACTCGTAAACAGACATCCGATCCAATGGCCCTTGTCCCCGTCTACAGGCGGAATCAGCAGCGCCGTGCCTGTAGGGACAGGACGCGTTTTGGGAGAGTGCGTGACGAGGCAGAAGGAATTGTAGATTTTGTAGGCTAGTGGATATTGCTGTTTGAATGCTAGGGCGATGCCGGAGCCCCAGGCGCCGTGGGTGTTGCAGGCGTGGATTAGTAGGGTGGAGGGGGGCGCGGTGAAGATGGGGCCGGTGTGGTAGGTGAGGTTCAGGTTGGGACGTGTAGGGGAGGCGGGGAGAAGCCAGGTTTTGGGGAGGGAGGTGTGGGAGAGGGGGGTGGAGAGGGGGGTGGAGAGGGTGCAAGGTTTGGTTGATTTGGTGTCCTGGCGTTTTTCGGATGTGGGGTTGGTGGAGGAGAGGCGTCGCTTGCCTTTGGTCTTTTCTTGTTGGTGGGCTTCTTTTTGGGGCTCATCTGCTGGATTTGGCGTAGAGGTAGTAGAAGTGTTGTTCTTGTTCTCGTTGGCGGGATCGTTGGCCTTTGACTTGTTTGAGGGCGCGTTCTTAGGTGCAAAGTAGGATGTGATGTTTGCGTTTCTAGAATTAGACATGGTGGCGGCTTTGATCAAGGGAATCCGTAGTTGCATTCAAAAAACAGTTCAGTGGTGGTAGATGGTTGAAAACTCGCGTAAGGAGAAAGAGCAGGCGGTACCGGTACCGTACCTAGCCAGGCAGCCGCCAAGGTGATATGCGTAGTAACTCAAGCCACCCGCTCTCTTACCCGCTTGACTGCTTTACTTACTATGAGGCAGTGAGAGAAGACGTGCGCCGGAAACAATGCTGCTAGATGACGATGAAGTCAGGAATCACGGATGCAGATGAATTTACGAGTTGCACTATAATGGTGGTAGCGACAAAGAGGCGAAGCAAAGCGTTATTTTTTGCAAGAATGCAAGAATGCAAGAATGAAATACGGCACATGGCCGGGTGTTTGTGGTATTCGACAGATATCCGATGCGATGACGCCCATGGTGTTCGTCTGATACAGAAGCCAACAGCCAATCACAGCGCTCCTGACATAACGGCAGCCAAACCGCCAAAACTTCGACATGCACACCCCAAGCTCCTCCATCAACGACCACGACCCCCCGCCCACCCGCGTCCACGATGCCTGCCCTCGCCAACACCGCCCGTGCCGTCGCACGCTCATGGACCGCTCACCAATTGCCCGTCGCTCGGGCAGCCGGGTGCACCGCCATGCAGACCCGCAACGCCTCGGCTTCCTCGTTCGACAGCCCCTTCAAGGGCAGCCCCGAGACTACCAAGATCCCCTCGTTCGCCGCGTACAGGAATAAGGGAGGCGAGACGGGTCCTAAGGTTTTCCAGTACTTCATGGTCGGAACTATGGGTGCGCTGAGTGCGCTTGGCGCGAAGGCGACTGTACAGGGTAGGTCCCCAGCATCGCCCTAGATTGGCCGAGGAAGAGAAAACCATCGGAATCCAGGGATATGGGATTTTCCGACGTGGAGACGAGCAATTGGCTATTTTGGGGATGATATGGCGCTGGGGGTTGATGAAGAATGGACGGCTAACGGGTCCGCACAACAGACTTCCTCGTCAACATGTCCGCCTCGGCCGACGTTTTGGCTCAGGCCAAGGTAGAAATCGACCTTGCTGCCATTCCTGAGGGCAAGAATGTACGTGCCCGAACGCGACGCTTCATGTCCAGATAATGGAAGCTGATGAGCGCAGGTCATTATCAAGTGGCGAGGCAAGCCCGTCTTCATCCGACACCGCACCGAAGACGAGATCAAGGAGGCCGACAACACCAAGTGGGAGTCGCTCCGTGACCCCCAGCCCGACTCGGACCGTGTCCAGAAGCCCGAGTGGTTGATCATGTTGGGTGCGTATTTGCAATACAATGCATTGGATTGAGACTAACACCCAACAGGTGTCTGCACCCATCTCGGCTGTGTCCCCATTGGTGAGGCCGGTGACTTTGGAGGCTGGTTCTGCCCCTGCCACGGATCCCACTACGATATTTCTGGCCGCATAAGAAAGGGACCTGCCCCGCTCAACCTGGAAATTCCCTCATACGACTTCCCCGAGGAGGGCAAGGTTGTCATTGGTTAAGCACTCAGTCGTCAAGAAGCAATTGAGCGAAAGGAGGCAGTGAGAGAGGCCTTGAGGCTTTGTGTCTATAGGAGCGTGCATCAACATTTTTCCACGGTTTGGTTTATAGATTCGGCTTGTGCCTGCAGTGTAACACCAGTTAGAATCAAGCTTTGCAATCATTTTATCATGATTCTCTATTGCCCGCTTAAAAAGGCCTTGACAGCCTCTACCGCGCCCTGGAACTTGTCCGCTTCCATCAGCACCATGTGTCCCTTTGGCTTCACACCTAGCTCCTGGAATGCTCTCTTACTATCACTCGCGCCCTCGTCCACTGGCGTATCATACTCAAAGCTTGTATGCCCCACGGCATGCTTGTGCAGCACCTCATCTTCCGGATGGAAGTAGAACGTCTCCTCGCCCGCCTCAGCCTTCTTATTCCTCTTCTTGCTCGGCGGCGCATCCTGGCTCGGTAACTGCGACTGTATCTCCGAGTAGCATTTTGAAAGGACGAGGTAGTGAGTGAAGGTGTACGCTTCCTTTTCCTCAACAGCCCACTGGATTTCCTCCAAGAGCATAGTATACATTGGCGGCACGATCTCGTGCGGCATGTTTATGAAGCGTTCGGTGAGAATGAGGCCGATTTGTGCAGTAGACGAAGGCGCGAGTAGTGGTGCCAAGGTGGGGATTGCAGGAGAGGATTTCTTGGCCAGGTACATAGTAAGATCCTGGATTACTTTTTTGTCCTGTTAATACAAGTCAGTACTTCCGGACTTTGCCTAAAGAAGGGGAACATGGGAAGCAGAAGACGTGCCTTGTGCGTTTCCAGATTCAAGACGGTAAGAAAGGCATATGGATCCGTCTCGTTGCCGTCGACCTTAACGGTACTACCTAGCAGCGGTTGCGACAGTATTATGTCTGCGAGTTCAGAGAGGTTGAAGAGTTGGGAGTCGACGTCGAGGAGTTGGCGCAGGAGGTTCTTGAGGCCGTGGAAATCGACGGCGGGCTGTGGGTCGAACCATTCGAAGTCGACATTTACCATGTCCATGTCCTGGCGCAAGCTCGTTAGCCATGGGTGCAGGCGCATCCAGAGAGAGAGAACGGGGGGGAGGCGCAAACCTCGTCGCTGCCGGAGTCGTCGTCATCTTGCTGCTTGCGCTTTTCCGACGCATCGGGCAGCTCTTCGGGGTCTCGTTCTGGCTTTCGTTTCGCCATTGAGCTTTGTTATCCGACGACGATTGTTAGCGAGGTGGGTGAGGTCGGCGCAAAGAACGCGCCCGCGGTCGCGCTAGGTATCGATAGATAATTTTTGGGCCCCGCTGAAATTTGCGAGAGTCATGGAAACCCCACCCCTCCTCGTCCTCCCACATTGTTCCTTTTTTCCCCAGATACCCTTTTTCTTCCCTTCTTCTCCTTCTTCTCCTTCTCTTCTATATAATCTCTCTCTTAGTTCTACTTCACACCTCTAGCTCTTCCACACATTATTCTGTTATCTGGAAAGTAAAAAACTCCTTCAAGATGGCGACCGACGGCTCCGACCCAATTCCCCCCCACAAGACGTTTGATACTATTCTCGTCCTCGACTTTGGCTCTCAGTACACGCATCTGATCACACGCCGACTCCGCGAACTCAATGTCTACTCCGAAATGCTGCCATGCACTACCAAGATTGCAGACCTGCCATTTACGCCAAAGGGAGTCATTCTCTCTGGTGGTCCCTACTCGGTTTATGAGGAAGGCGCACCTCACGTCGACCACGCCGTCTTCGATCTCGGCGTACCGATCCTGGGGATATGCTACGGACTGCAAGAGATGGCATGGCACTTTGGCAAGAACGCGGGTGTAGCCGCAGGCGAGAAGCGGGAATATGGACACGCTGCCTTGAAGGTGGAGAGCCACGGCGGACACATGGACCAGCTGTTCAAGGACCTGGGCAATGATGCGGAGGTCTGGATGAGCCATGGCGACAAGCTCAGTCATATGCCCCAGGACTTTATGACGATTGCGACTTCAGGAAACTCGCCATATGCTGGTATTGCGCACAAGACCAGCAAGTACTACGGTATTCAATTCCATCCAGAGGTCACACATACGAAGAAGGGAAAGATTGTGCTGAAGAACTTTGCCCTTGATATCTGCGAGGCCAACACCAACTGGACAATGAGCAAGTTTGTGGATCAGGAGATTACGCGCATCAGGAAGCTAGTAGGCGACAAGGGACAGGTCATTGGTGCAGTCAGCGGTGGTGTTGATTCGACCGTTGCTGCGAAGCTGATGAAGGAGGCCATTGGCGACCGCTTCCATGCCGTCATGGTCGACAACGGTGTACTGCGACTCAACGAGGCAGTTCAGGTCAAGAAGACGCTCGACGAGGGCCTAGGCATCAACCTTACGGTCGTCGACGCATCAGACCTCTTCCTCGACCGCCTCAAGGGCGTAACCGATGACCCGGAGAAGAAGCGCAAAATTATCGGCAACACCTTCATTGAAGTCTTCCAAAAGCAAGCCGAGAAGATCAAAGCGGAAGCCCACGAGTCCTCAAATGCAGGCGAAATCGAGTGGCTCCTCCAGGGCACCCTCTACCCGGACGTCATTGAATCTCTTTCCTTCAAGGGGCCCTCGCAAACCATCAAAACCCACCACAACGTCGGCGGACTCCCAAAAGACATGAAACTCAAAGTCATCGAACCCCTCCGCGAATTGTTCAAAGACGAAGTCCGTGAATTGGGCAAGGAACTCGGTATCCCTGAAGACCTGGTCTGGCGCCACCCCTTCCCGGCCCTGGCATCGCCATCCGTATCCTGGGCGAAGTCACACGCGAACAAGTCCGCATCGCGCGTGAAGCAGATAATATCTTCATTGAAGAAATTCGGGCCGCGGGTCTGTACAAGAAGATATCCCAGGCGTTTGCGGCGCTGCTGCCTGTCAAGGCGGTGGGTGTCATGGGTGATAAGCGTGTTCACGACCAGGTTATTGCGCTGAGGGCGGTTGAGACGAGCGATTTTATGACGGCGGATTGGTATCCGTTTGACGGCGAGTTTTTGAAGAGGGTTAGTAGGAGGATTGTGAATGAGGTGAATGGTGTTTGCCGGGTGGTTTATGATAGTAAGTGCGGACTTTGAGTATTGTGATACATATGCTGACTTGATAATTTTAGTTACGAGTAAGCCGCCTGGTACTATTGAGATGGAGTAGTGGTGTGGGAGATGAGGGATATGGCACGCCATCATGTGTAGAGACGTGGATGGATTTGGGGGAATTTTTTTTTGATTTAAGAACTGGAGTTGAAAATAGAAGATACAACATGAGGGATAAAGGATCACAAGGCCCTTTTCTAACGATACCCTTGCCTGGCTTAACTTCGCGGGTTTCCCGGCACAGAAAATATGAAAAATCAAATTTTTGAACATTGTACGGAAGTGCTGCCCGATTGCTGCTGACATGCCCAAGAACCTCCAAGACAATTGATAGCGGCCTTCGTACGCTAATACACGTTAACCTCTTGACATCCATACCCACTTTTAAGCTGCGCCAAAGTAGCCATATTGGGTTAGTCTATGAACAGCCTTGGCGCGACCATGGACAGCATCCTAGACCTTGACACCTGGACCCTTGCATAACCCTAATTGCTAACGCCATGTAAGCTTGACGACGCCACGACAAAACATCAAAACAGGGAGAAGAAGGAGATATAATATTGGTCAATCAGATTGCAAGATACCAGTGCTTTTTGACGATGCGATGAATACGTCCTCTGAGTCCGGGTCGAGGGCGAGAAGGGTGTCGCAATCGCAGTCGCAATCGCAAGGGCAGACCATAGGGAAGGGGAAAGGGAGAGGGGATGGTGTGGGAGAACAGCAGCAGTGGAAATCGCAGCGGACTGTTAGATCAGATGAACTCAGCTCACCCGTCAATCCATATCCACCCCGACCGCAATCCATACGTAGCCAATCCTCCCGTCCAGGCCGACAAGCCTCACGCTCCGCATCCCACGCATCTTCTCTCCGCCGACGTACAACCGGCCAAAACCTTTCCCTAAACTCCGACGACTCGGATCCCGAAGCCGCTAACGTGACGCATACTGACGCGGCCATTGTCGAGGAAATTGCAGAGATCAAGCGCTACGAAGACTTCACAACCATCGATTGGGTACAAGACGCAGCGCGTGAACAGCTCCGACGCAAAGCGCGACGCCGCGCAAGAGATAGCATCGGCGTGCGCAAGGACAGGGGTGGACGAGTCTTCCTAGGCCGCGGGCGAGGGAAATGGCGGAGAAAGATTGCGGAGGCGTATGATGCGGGCCAGGCGTGGATAGTAGTCACGCTTGTTGGAGCAGCGATTGGGCTCAATGCTGCGTTTTTGAATATCGTGACCGAGTGGTTGAGTGATATCAAGCTCGGTCATTGCAGCACCGCTTTCTATCTCAATGAGAATTTCTGTTGCTGGGGTGCAGAGGGTGGGTGTCCGGAGTGGAAGCGTTGGACGGGGTTTGGCCTGTGAATTATGTTCTCTACCTCTTGTTTGCTGCGCTATTTTCCTTTACGGCGGCCAGGCTGGTCAAGAGCTTTGCGCCGTATGCGGCGGGCTCGGGCATCTCCGAGATGAAGTGCATCATTGCAGGGTTCGTTATGAAGGGCTTTTTGGGCTTTACAACGCTGTTTATCAAGTCGATTGGCCTGCCGCTGGCTATTGGGTCTGGTTTGTCGGTGGGTAAGGAGGGGCCGAGCGTGCACTATGCGGTTTGCACTGGCAATGTGATTAGCAGGTTCTTCGACAAATATCGTCGGAATGCGGCCAAGACGAGGGAGATTCTGAGTGCGAGTGCGGCGGCGGGGGTGGGCGTTGCGTTTGGTAGTCCGATTGGAGGCGTGCTGTTTAGCTTGGAGGAGATGAGCAATCAGTTTCCACTCAAGACGCTCTGGAGGAGTTACTTTTGCGCTTTGGTGGCCACGGCTGTTCTTGCGGTAAGTTCTACGGACTGTTCGATTGACGTGACAGAAGAGGGAAAGCTAATTGAATAAAAGGCCATGAATCCCTTTCGCACTGGCCAGCTCGTCATGTTCAACGTCAAGTACGACCGCTCATGGCACTTTTTCGAAACCGTCTTTTACATACTCATCGGCGTGTTTGGTGGTCTCTACGGCGCGTTTGTCATAAAGTGGAATCTCAAGATGCAGGTTTTTCGCAAAAAGTACTTGGCTGCCTATCCCATCACCGAAGCTGTTACGCTCGCTGTCATCACGGGAATGATTTGCTATCCGAACATGTTTCTGAGGATTGATATGACGGAGAGTATGGAGATTCTATTTCAAGAATGCAAGGGTGGCAAGGATTACGATGCGCTCTGTGATCAGCATCACAAGTGGCATAATATTGGCACGCTTGCTGTTGCAACAGTCGTCCGGACGCTCCTCGTCGTCATATCATTTGGCTGCAAGGTACCGGCTGGAATCTTTGTACCCAGTATGGCTATTGGTGCTGCATTTGGCCGCATGGTGGGCATTTGCGTGCAAGCACTCCACGAGGCTTTCCCCACATCAGCCTTCTTCTCGGCGTGTGAGCCAGACGTCGCTTGCATCACACCAGGAACGTATGCCTTTCTCGGAGCCGCCGCCGCGCTGAGCGGCATCATGCACATCACCGTGTCTGTCGTAGTCATCATGTTCGAAATTACGGGTGCCCTTACCTACATCCTCCCTACCATGATCGTCGTGGGCGTCACAAAAGCCGTCAGCGAGCGCTTCGGCCACGGCGGCATCGCAGACCGTATGATCTACCTGAACGGCTACCCGTTCCTTGATAGTAAAGAAGAGCACACCTTTGGCGTGCCTGTATCCCAAGTCATGGAAACCCGCCCCGTCTGCCTTCCAGCCAGCGGCATGGAACTCGGACAAATGGAACGCTTGGTGACGGAGAACCAATACCAAGGCTATCCCATTGTAGAAGACATGCAGTCGAAGACGCTGGTGGGCTACATTGGCCGCACAGAACTCCGCTACGCAATCGACAGGGCAAAGATTGAACAACAGGCCCCCGGCCACGCGAAATGCTCCTTTACCAACTCCCCGCCCTTCTCATCATCAACGCTAGCACAACAACAACCACCAAACACAACATCATTCGACTCTACACCCGCTACCGCCACCGCCACCCAAGCAAGCCTCGACTTCACCCGCTACATGGACCCCCACGCCCCTCTCCGTCCACCCCCGCCTTCCGCTCGAAACGGTAATGGAAATATTCAAAAAGATGGGCCCGAGAGTCATCTTGATTGAGTACCGCGGACGTCTGACGGGTCTTGTGACCATCAAGGACTGTCTCAAGTACCAGTTCAAGGTTGAAGCTGGTGGTGGTGGCGGGCACGCAGGTGGTGCTGCGGCGGGTGCGGGCGATGATGATGCGCGGATGGAGAGGCTGGCGGGGTGGGGGACGGCGATTGTGAATTGGGGGAGGAGGAAGGTGGGGTTGAAGGAGGTGGGGGAAGTGAGGTTGGGGGAGGGAGATGGGCATGTGAGGGCGAGGGAGGGTGATGGGCATGGGCTTGGGCATGGGGAGAGGGAAGAAGATGATGACGAAGCGTTTAGGAGGGATGTCGAGTTGGTGGATAGGAGTAGATAATTAGCTGGGGTGTTGTGAAATCAAGATGAGTTTTTGTGTTTATGTCAGGTTGGTGTTGTGGCGCAAATGAACAGCCGTGAGCGGGTGGGGGAGATTTCAGGAGGCGTCCAACGAGAGTGGAGCCGTGGTTAACCCGGCTGGTTGTGCTGAGCTGTCACTTGCTGTTGGGAAGACAATCGTCGCTTCCTCAGTGGGAGGCATACCTGCCACTAGCAGACAAGCGTAAATAGCGCAGCACAAGACGTGCAGTAAGAGTACTAGTATCATAGTAGCAGGCAGTAGGCAGGCCAAACGGTTACTCCGAGGCTGCTATGTACAATACACCTAGCACGCTTTGTGTAATCGCTGCAAAACGTCCGACACGGCCACGGACGAATCAGACGTCCATCTCTCCGCTTCCCCTGCGGCAGTGCTACTTGCGGTAAAGCGTGTTGCGGCCGTGCGCGTACATTGCCGTCGCGTACGCCTACTCTAGAATTATCAAGAGCCCAGGGCCAGCACATGCCACCCACGACCGCCTGGCGCACCCGCACCCTCGCTGCTTCGTACCTACCGGTAGTAATTATTACGACTTGCGCCACTCCCTCTCTTGCCCTCCTCGCCCAGCGCGAAACCACATGTCGCCGAACCGACACTCGCCATAATCACTCAACATGGAGGGACCACTGAACCCAGGGGCCCCCAATGGCAGCATACGCACACCCAGTCCCTCGCCCCCCTCGATAGACCCCCAGATCATCGTTGACCACCTGGGAAAGGTGCTCGACGTCAGCCTGGGCGCCTCGCAGCAGGATCTCTACGCACCCGGCAGTTTGCTATCGCAGGCCAAGCTCCAGGACACGCTGCAGCGATGCACTCGCTTTGCCTCCGAGGGGCAATCTGTGCTGTATGTGGTCAAGGACCGCGTGGACGAGCCGCGTATTGACGGAACAGACGGTACAAATGGTAGGCACGAAATGCATGCCCAGGAAGGCGCCACCGCCGCCGCCGCCGTACTGACAGAAGTGGCAGGTGTGACGCAGCACTTCAGCTACACCCTCTCGAGTGAGATCACGGCTTCTCCTACTTGTGCTGCATTTGTTGTTATTTCCAAGCGACCGATACCCATAGACCCCGCGATACCCCTTAGCCAGCAGGTTCTAATTCAGACGCTGCCCGGCTTTATACTTTCTAATAACGCTTCTTCGCCCGACGGCACGCCCTATGAGTTTCTGCGCTCGCTCATCCAGTCTGCCGTCGAGCCGTACTTTGACACGTACACAAAGAGCCAGCGCGACCTGGCTGGTAAATACAGCAAGGGCGACAACGATGCCCGGACCGGTATTTCGGCCACGAGAAAGAAGATTGCGGAGCTGGCAGTCAGTCTGGGCAACTTGGAGCAGAATGTCGAGATTCCCGAACTGCTCCTGCCTCTGCACCCTCTTATCCAGAGTGCGCTGGACGACGCTACCCAGCGTGGCGTGAAGCCCTCCCCCGAGCTCATACCCGCGGCCATTGTGCAAGACAGCAGCTTCCTCAACGGACTGCAGGCGACAGTCAACGGATGGATCAAGTCGATACAAACAATTACCAAGACATCCCGTGATGTATCCACGGGAACTGCCGCTCAAGAAATCAACTTCTGGATATCCATGGAGTCGAGGCTGCACGATATCGAGACGCAGCTTGGCAGCCCAGGTGTTAGACTCACGCTGGATGTGCTGAAGAATGCAAAGCGCTTCCAGGCGACTGTTAGTTTCAGTGCGGACACCGGACTGAAGGAGAGCACGGATCTGGTGCAAAAGTACAACCAGCTCATGCGCGAGTTCCCGCTCGACCAGCTGCTGTCGTCCACTTCGCTACAGGCAGTGCAGGAAGCCGTTCAATCTATTTTCAGCCACATGAACAAGAAGCTTCGCATTTGTCCCTATCCTGTCCGTCGCGCACTTCCCCTCGTCGAGGCAATCTCCGGTGATCTCGACAAACAGTTGCACAACTTATTGCACGGAAAAACACTAATGCACATGGACTACCCTGAATTCCAGGCCATCATGGCTGTTGCCGAGAGCATCTGGCGTACTTGGGAAGAGAATGTCAAGGAGTTTACCAACGTGGCCCGTGAAGTTACCAGGCGTAGGAATGAAAAGTTCATCCCCATCAAGATTGCAGCTAGGCACAAGGAGACGGAGGAGCGCATTCGGTACATTACCACATTCCGCAAAAACCACGAGCAGCTCCAGCGGACCATTGTGAATGTGCTTGGATCAGGGTCTTCCATGTCTGACAGCTCTACTGCCAAGGAGGCGGTTATCATCGAGGAGATTGGCGATGTAGACGCTGTCAAAGAGGTCAAGGAGGCCTATGACGTTCTGAAAGATGTGGATGTCCTGGATGTGTCAGCTGAAGGCACACGACTCTTTGAGCAAGCAGAGCAAAAGTACAATGAACGTACCTCGCGTGTAGAAAACTCCATCATCGCTAGGCTGAGAGATCGTCTTGGTACTGCCAAGACTGCAAGTGAGATGTTCCGCGTCTTCTCCAAGTTCAACCCGCTGTTTGTGCGACCCAAGATTCGGGGCGCCATCTCTGAATACCAGACGCAGCTCATCGAGAACGTCAAGCAGGACATCTTGGCTCTCCATGAGCGCTTCAAGCGCCAGTATGGTAACTCGGAAGCCCATGCTATGGCGCAGCTTCGCGATTTTCCTCCCGTATCCGGCGCTGTCATTTGGGCTCGTCAGATTGAAACTCAGCTCGAGAGTTATATGGGCAAGGTTGAAGACATTCTTGGTAAGGACTGGGCACTTCATGCTGAAGGTCAGAAACTCCAGGCTGAGAGCAGCATGTTCAAGAAGAAACTTGATACCCGGCCCATTTTTGAATCGTGGCTGCAGGAGGTTGCGAGGAGGAAACTGTCCATCTCTGGACGGCTCTTCCTCGTTAGCAGGAACCGCGCTGCGGGCAACATTCTGGAGCTCAACGTCAATTTTGATGCGCAAGTCATTGCGCTCTTCAAAGAAGTGCGGAACCTAACGTGGCGCGGCTATCAAGTGCCACACGGTATTAATAACATCTCGAAAGAGGCCAAACGCGTTTACCCCTATGCAGTCAGTCTCATGGAGAGCGTCCGTACATACACTCAGACCGTGCGCTCGATATCAGAGATGGGTGGAGTCGCTTTACTACTCAACGGCTACGTTAATGACGTCCAAGCGCTTGTTGGCAAGGGCGTTCCCCTGAAATGGGAATCTTTCGTGCACGCCTACGATCTCCACGTGCGACAGTCTGGTTTCCCGGTCGGTGGTGGCAGTGTTCGTAGTGAGAGCAAGCATGTCCAATTCGTTCGAGACTTTGCTGCTGCGACGTCGCTACTCCAGCTCAAGGTAGTTACGCTTGTTAACATCAACGCCGCTGTCGAGAAGGCGCTGAAGGATCTGGAAACTTGCCCATACACCAAGGATGCCTTCCAACAGAACCTTGAGACTATTCAGAAGTCGATCGATCAGCTGAATCTTGAAAACTATGCCAACCTTTCTTCCTGGGTTTCGGACATGAACGCACGGATAGAGTCCATCTTGCTTGTCCGTCTTAGCCGCGCCATCGCATTGTGGATAGAAGTCTTCAATAACTCTAGCGATGAAGAAGGCCACCGACGACAGCCTTCAAATGAACCTGTCTCAACAGAGTTGCCTGAAATGAAGCCCACCTTGGCTCGATTGACTCTTGAGATTACGATGCGAAACCAAGTCATTTACCTCAGCCCTCCGGTCGAGTATGCCCGTGCAAGCTGGCTCGAACAGCTCCAGCAGTGGCTTGCCATTATTTGCACACTCCAGAAGATCAAGGCGTCGCGCTACGAGATCCGACTGGAGGCAACTAGTGATACATCAGTCAGCCAATTCTCTGACCTGCCGAGCCGATGCACAGAATCTCTCATTGAGGTCTATGGCGCTGTTGAAGGCAAGCTTCGTGACATCTCCTCGTATGTAGACGAGTGGCTCCAGTTCCAGTCTCTATGGGATCTACAGTCTGAACACGTTTACGACATCCTCGGTGAAGACCTTTCTCGATGGCTCCAGCTTCTGCAAGAGATTCGCAAAACACGCGCTACATTTGACAACTCGGACATAAGCCGCCAGTTCGGCTACGTCACTGTCGATTACGACCAGGTGCAGGTCAAGGTCAATGCCAAGTACGATCAGTGGCAGCAAGAGATTCTCACCAAGTTTGCTAGCAGACTTGGTCAGCGCATGCACGATGTTTACGTGCAAATTGAGAAGGCGCGCAAGGATCTGGAAATGCAAACGCTTGAGGCTTCTTCCACTGCACAGGCTGTCTCTTTCATCACTACCGTCCAGCAATGTAAAAGGAAGGTCATGGAGTGGGAACCTGAGATGTCTACATTCCGTCAAGGTCAGGCTACCCTAGCGCGCCAGCGATACCAATTCCCCGCAGACTGGCTACAAATGGAGCAGATTGACCATGAATGGCAGACGCTCAATGAGGTCTTGGAGAGAAAGACCAAGATTGCGAATGACCAGGCCGACGCACTGTGCGCCAAGATTGCAGCGGAAGATAAGGTGGTTAATCAGAAGATTATGGACATTACTGGCGAGTGGGCAGAGGAGAAGCCTGTCGCTGGTGATCTCGCGCCAGCGGACGCCTCTGCCATCCTTGCCAAATTCGACCAGAAGCTTAGTCAGCTACAGAACGAGTCCAGCAACATCTCAAAAGCCAAGGAGGCTCTGGGTCTGCCAGCGTCGCCGGAGAACACACTCGTGACTTTATTAGAGGAAGTGCAGGACTTCAAGTCTGTCTGGTCAGCGCTTGGCACGATCTGGGCTAGCATTGATGATCTTCGTGAGGTCTTATGGACAAGCATCCAGCCCCGCAAGCTACGACAAAACCTTGACAACTTGCTCAAGATGACCAAGGACATGCCTAGCCGTATGCGACAATACCAGGCTTTTGAATACGTCCAGACTACCCTCAAACAACTGCTCAAGGAGAACGCGATCCTTGCAGAACTCCGCTCTGACGCTGTAAAAGAACGTCATTGGGCTAGGATCTTCAAGAACTTGAGGCCACAGAAACGATACTCAGCCATTTCTATGACTCTTGGTGATGTTTGGGAGCTCAAGCTTGGCCCTAGCGAAAAGATCATCCGCGATGTCATCACTCAGGCGGCAGGTGAGATGGCGCTTGAAGAGTTCTTGAAACAGGTGCGCGAGACGTGGCAAAATTATGCGTTGGAACTCGTCAACTACCAGAACAAGTGTCGCCTTATTCGCGGTTGGGATGACTTGTTTGCCAAGTGTAGCGAGAACCTCAACTCTCTGCAAGCCATGCGACATTCACCTTACTACAAGGAGTTTGAAGAAGAGGCATCGTCCTGGGAGGACAAGCTCAACCGTGTACATGTCTTGTTCGACGTTTGGATCGACGTACAGCGCCAGTGGGTTTACCTGGAGGGTGTGTTCACTGGTAACGCTGATATCAAGCATCTGCTCCCTATGGAGTCAGCTCGTTTCCAGAACATCAACTCTGAGTTCTTGTCTGTCATGAAGAAGGTCTCGCGGCAACCTTTTGTACTTGAAGTTCTCAACATTTCGGGTGTGCAGAAGTCTCTTGAACGCCTCGCTGAGCTCTTGAACAAGATCCAGAAAGCCCTAGGAGAGTATCTCGAGCGAGAGCGTGTATCGTTCCCTCGCTTCTACTTTGTCGGTGACGAAGACTTGCTGGAAATCATCGGCAACAGCAACGATGTCCTCCGCATTGCCAAGCACCTCAGGAAGATGTTCGCGGGTGTCTCTGGACTCATCACGGATGAGGATGGTGTCATTCAAGGTTTCACATCCAAAGAAGGAGAGGAGGTCACGCTTCGCAAGGAAATCTCGCTCGTCAAGACACCCAGGATCAACGAGTGGCTCGGAGCACTTGAGGCTAACATGAAGACTACACTGGCTGAGCTTACATTCGAGGCCTATGAGGAGTTCGCCCAACTTATTGAACCGGAGGATATGGATCCTGATGCTTTCCACAACTACATCGCCAAGTACCCCACGCAGGTAGTCGTTCTGGGAACGCAGATTGCATGGACTCATGCAGTGGAGAAGTCGCTCGCCGAGGAGGGGACTTCGCTGCCTCACCTGTACGAGAAGCAAGTCAAGGTCTTGAAGTTACTTGCTACGGCCGTCCTGGGTGACCTTGAGCCCATCCAGCGTCGGAAGTGCGAGGATTTAATCACCGAGTTTGTTCACCAGCGCGATGTCATTCACAAACTGGACAAAGTCGGTGCACGATCACCTACCCACCACATGTGGCTCCTCTGCATGCGATACGTGTACGAGCCAGGCAATGATCTGCTTCAGCGACTCAGGATTAAGATGGCAAACGCCGTTCTCGATTATGGTTTCGAGTACCTGGGTGTTGCTGATCGCCTTGTGCGCACTCCGCTTACTGATCGCTGTTTCCTTACTCTCACGCAGGCTTTGTGCCAGCGCCTTGGTGGCTCTCCTTACGGACCCGCTGGTACGGGTAAGACTGAGTCAGTCAAAGCTCTTGGTGTGCAGCTTGGTCGATTCACATTGGTCTTTTGCTGTGACGACACTTTCGACTTCCAGGCAATGGGCCGCATTTTCCTTGGTATTTGCCAGGTCGGTGCATGGGGTTGCTTTGATGAGTTCAACCGTCTTGAAGAGCGTATTCTCTCCGCCGTGTCCCAGCAAATTCAGAACATTCAGTTGGGACTCAAGAAGGGCGCTGAAGATGAGAAGTCACAGATTGAGCTCATTGGTCGCCAGCTCAAGGTCAACGGAAACACTGGAGTCTTCATCACCATGAACCCTGGTTATGCTGGTCGTTCGAACTTGCCAGACAATCTCAAGAAGCTCTTTCGAAGTGTTGCCATGTCCAAGCCCGACAAAGAGCTCATTGCCGAAGTCATGCTGTACTCTCAGGGTTTCTCTCAGGCCAAAGAGTTGTCCAAGCAAGTTGTGCCGTTCTTCGATAGGTGCTCCGCTGGCCTCTCGAAGCAGGCGCACTACGATTTCGGACTGCGTGCGTTGAAGAGTGTGTTGGTCAGCTCTGGTGGTTTGAAGCGAGCACGTATCGCCGCTCAGCAAGACTCTCAGTCTCTCGATGAAGCAAGCATGGAGCCCCAAATCATCATCCAGAGTTTACGCGAGACCATGGCTCCGAAGCTCATCCGATCCGACGTTGAACTCATGATGGCTATCCAAGAAACGTCATTCCCCGGTGTCATGTACATTCCCGCGCCGCTTGATAAACTGACCGAGGCGATTCACAAGTGCGCTGCTGAGTCGAAGCTGGTTGTCAGCGACGCTTGGATGACGAAGATTATCCAGTTGTACCAGATCCAGAAGCTGCACCATGGTGTTATGATGGTGGGTTCTTCGGGATCTGGAAAGTCTGCCGCTTGGAGGACGCTCATCTCTGCTCTGCAAGCTGTTGAGGGCGTTGAGGGCGTGTGGCACGTTATCGATCCCAAGGTCATGTCCAAGGAGCAACTTTACGGCACACTTGACAGCACCACTCGCGAGTGGACCGATGGTCTCTTTACGCACACACTGCGTAAGATTGTTGACAATCTTCGTGGTGAAGACAGCAAGCGACACTGGATCGTATTCGACGGTGATGTCGATCCCGAATGGGTAGAGAACTTGAACTCTGTTCTTGATGACAACAAACTGCTTACCCTGCCCAACGGAGAGCGTCTCAATTTGCCATCTAACGTTCGCATCATGTTTGAAGTCGAGACACTCAAGTACGCCACTCTTGCCACCGTCTCTCGTTGCGGTATGGTCTGGTTCAGCGACGATACCGTCGAGGTGGATATGATGATCAAGAATTATATTGAGCATCTCAAGACAGTACCGTTTGAGGACATCGAAGACGACTCGGTCGCGCCTGGCCAGCAGTCGCAGAAGACAATGGCAACACAGGGTCTTATCGCTGACTTCTTGCACATCAAGCTCACCCAAGACCGCTTCATCGAGAAAGCACTCAGTATGGCGAGAAAGTTCAAGCATATCATGGAGTACACCGATATCCGCGCGCTCAACACGCTATTCTCATTACTCAATAAAGCGTGCCGCAACGTGCTTGAGTATAACGTACAACACCCCGACTTCTCTCTCGAAGACGACAAGATGGAGACGTATCTTGCAAAGAAGATGCTGGTTGCTTTGGTATGGGCTTTGGTCGGTGATTGCCCGCTTCTGGAGCGCAAGCAATTTGGTGATCTTATTGCCGGACTCACCGATGTTGAGCTGCCGACTCTGAATGAGTCAACTTCCCTCATTGACTACGATGTCAAGCCCGACAAGCCGGACTGGGACACCTGGCAGAGCCAGGTACCGCATGTGGAGGTCAACACGCATTCTGTTACCCAAACCGATGTCGTTATCCCCACACTGGATACAGTCCGTCACGAGGACGTGTTATACTCGTGGCTTGCGGAGCACAAGCCTCTCTTGCTCTGTGGTCCTCCAGGTTCTGGAAAGACGATGACGCTGTTCAGTGCACTGCGCAAGCTCCCCAACATGCAGGTTGTAGGCCTCAACTTCTCGAGTGCAACTACACCCGATCTTCTTATCAAGACTTTCGAGCAGTACTGCGAGTACAAGAAGACTCTCAACGGTGTTCAACTCACTCCGACCCAAGTTGGTCGTTGGCTCGTCATCTTCTGCGACGAGATCAACCTGCCAGCGCCTGACAAGTACGGTACTCAGCGAGCTATTTCCTTCTTACGACAGCTTGTTGAGCACAACGGCTTCTGGAGGACTTCTGACAAGACATGGGTTTCGCTCGACCGCATCCAATTCGTTGGTGCTTGTAACCCTCCTACAGATGCTGGTCGTACCCCTATGGGACTCCGGTTTTTGCGTCACGCGCCACTCATCATGGTCGACTACCCCGGAGAGCAGTCTCTGCTGCAGATTTACGGCACCTTCAACACGGCTGTACTGAAGATCATTCCGACACTACGCGGTTACGCAGATGCGCTTACCAAGGCCATGGTGCAACTTTTTGCCGAATCCCAGAAGCGCTTTACTCCCGACATTCAGCCTCATTACGTTTACTCTCCTCGTGAGCTTACTCGCTGGGTCCGTGGTATCTATGAGGCACTCCGGCCGCTCGAGACGCTGCCTGTTGAAGGTCTCGTGAGGATTTGGGCGCACGAAGCCTTGCGCTTGTTCCAGGATCGTCTTATTGCTGAGGAAGAGAGACAGTGGACTGAAGAGTGCGTTCACCGTGTCGCAGCTGAACATTTTCCCACCATGGATGAAGAGAAGGCTCTGGGTGGTCCGATCCTGTTCTCCAACTGGCTTTCTAAGAACTACGTGCCGGTTGAGCGTGAACAGCTCCGCGAGTTTGTTAAAGCTCGACTTCGAACCTTTTGCGAGGAAGAGGTTGATGTTCCGCTTATTCTGTTCAACGATGTGCTCGAACATGTTCTTCGCATCGATCGTGTCTTCCGTCAACCGCAAGGACATCTGATTCTCATTGGTGTCAGCGGATCTGGAAAGACGACTCTATCACGCTTCGTCGCCTGGATGAACGGTCTGAGCGTCTATCAGATTAAGGTTCATGGAAAATACTCTGGCGAAGACTTTGACGAGGACTTGCGTACCGTACTTAGACGCTGCGGTTGCAAGGGCGAGAAGATTTGCTTCATCATGGACGAAGCTAATGTCCTGGACTCTGGTTTCCTTGAGCGCATGAACACACTTCTTGCCAACGCAGAGGTTCCTGGTCTGTTTGAAGGTGATGAGTATGCATCCCTGCTTACAGCCATCAAAGAGGGTGCTCAGCGACAGGGTATCATCCTCGACTCACAGGAAGAACTGTACAAGTGGTTCACGGAGCAGATTGTCAAGAACTTGCACGTCGTCTTCACGATGAACCCGCCTGAGGAAGGCTTATCTTCCAAGGCAGCAACGAGTCCTGCTCTTTTCAATCGTTGCGTGCTCAACTGGTTTGGAGACTGGTCTGACCAGGCTTTGTACCAGGTCAGCTCGGAGCTTACGCAATCTGTCGACTTGGACCGCGCAAACTACGTGGCTCCTGATTCCATTCCGGTCGCTTACCGCGGCCTCTCGCTTCCCCCGTCTCATCGCGAGAGCGTTGTCAACGCAATGGTTGCAGTGCATCACTCGCTGCGCAGCAAGAACGCCAAGTTGCAGAAGACGCAGAACCGTAAGATGTATCTTACGCCGCGCCACTTCCTAGATTTCGTCGCGCAATACGTCAAGTTGTACAATGAGAAGCGCGAAGATCTTGAGGAGCAACAACGTCATCTTAACGTCGGTCTCGAGAAGCTCCGGGAGACATTTGACAAGGTCAAAGAATTACGAGCAAGTCTTGCGGAAAAGCAGACACAGCTTACCAAGAAGGATGCTGAGGCTAATGAGAAACTCCAACGCATGATTGCGGATCAAAATGAGGCGGAACAGAAGAAGGCAGCATCCATCAAGATGCAGGCTAGGCTTGCAAAGGACAAGGAGGAGATTCAGAAGCGACGAGCGGTGGTGGAACACGATTTAGCGGCTGCTGAGCCTGCAGTTGTGGAAGCACAGAAGAGTGTGCAAAACATCAAGCGACAGCATCTTACCGAAGTGCGATCTATGCAGAACCCTCCCGCCGGTGTCAAGCTTGCGTTGGAGGCTGTCTGCACAATCCTTGGACACAAGCCTGATAGCTGGAAGACCATTGTTTCCATTGTCAGGCGCGACGACTTCATTGCCAGTATTGTTCAGTTCGACAATGAGAGGCAGATGACTGCTGGACACCGTAGGAAGATGCAAAATGAGTATCTATCCAAAGAGGAGTTTACGTTCGAGAAGGTCAACCGTGCCTCAAAGGCCTGTGGCCCGCTCGTTCAGTGGGTCTCTGCCCAAGTGACCTACTCCGACATCCTCGACCGAGTCGGACCCCTACGTGCTGAGGTCGAAAACTTGCAAGTGGAACTACAGAAGACAGAGGAGGGCGCCAAGGAGACTCAAATCCTCATACAAAACCTTGAAAACAGCATTGGCAGGTACAAGACCGAGTACGCGGCTTTGATCAGCGAGACGCAAGCCATCAAGACGGAGATGTCGACTGTGCAGTTCAAGGTTGATCGCAGTGTACGCCTTCTCGACAGCTTATCCTCTGAACGTACTCGTTGGGAAGAGAGTAGCAAGTCTTTCGATTCGCAGATCGACACAATTGTGGGTGATGTTTTGGTCGCTGCTGCTTTCATTGCCTATGCGGGTTACTATGACCAGCAGTACCGGAAGGCACTTACGGAGGATTGGTACGATCACCTTAAGCACTCTGGAATCAGCTTCAAGCCAACGAATCCATTCACGGAGTACCTCTCGAATGCTGATGACCGCTTGAACTGGCAACACAATGGCCTGCCTGTGGATGACCTTTGCACGGAGAATGCCATCATTCTTCAAAGGTTTAACCGCTACCCGTTGATCATCGACCCCTCTGCTAGGACGACCGAGTTCCTGCAGAACGAATGCAAGGATCGCCGTCTTACGGTGACGAGCTTCTTGGATGATTCTTTCACAAAGCAGCTTGAGAGTTCATTGCGTTTCGGCAATCCCATCTTGATCCAAGACGCCGAGCATCTGGATCCCATTCTCAACCACGTCCTCAACAAGGAGTATCAAAAGACTGGAGGTCGTGTGCTCATCCAACTTGGCAAGCAAGAAATCGACTTTTCGCCTTCCTTCCGATTGTACCTCTCGACACGCGATCCGTCTGCCAACTTCCCACCAGACATCTGCAGTCGTACCACATTTGTCAACTTTACGGTTACGCAGAGCAGCTTGCAGACGCAGACTCTCAACGAGGTTCTCAAGTCAGAGAGGCCCGATGTCGATGAGCGGCGATCGAACCTCATCAAGATGCAAGGAGAGTTTGCTGTCCATCTTCGTCAGCTCGAGAAGCGACTGCTACAGGCCCTCAATGAGTCGCGCGGTAACATCCTTGATGACGATCGTGTCATCGAGACACTTGAGACGCTCAAGAAGGAAGCCAAGGACATTTCCGACAAGGTTTCCGAGACCGCTGGTGTCATGACGGAGGTCGAGAACATCACCAAGGAGTACACCGTCGTTGCACGTTCTTGCTCGGCAATCTTTGCTGTTTTGGAGCAACTGCATCATCTCAATCACTTTTATCAGTTCTCGCTTCAGTACTTTACTCAGATCTTCGAGGCTGTGCTGCGCAAGATTCGCAACTCCTCGATTGTCGGCCATGCCGCCCGTATCGAGCAGATTATCACCGAACTTTTCGTCGATGCGTACCGTCGCACTTCGCTGTCTTTGCTACAAAAGGATCGTGTCACCTTTGCCATGCTTCTTGTGCAGGCCGCACCGTACAAGATGGACAAGTCGCACATTGACCAGATTCTTGACCCTGATCTCATCGGCATCGACGTGTCAACCCAGACGGACCGCAAGGAGGAAGCCATGCAACGTGCAAGCAAGATTCCGATGTTCAAGGATGCGCTTGAGAAGATCGAAGAGAGCGCTTGGGATAGTTTCCTCACCGAAGAGATGGGCGAGCGATATGTACCCCAGGCCTGGCCGGATGATCTTGCCAAGTTCGACAAGCTTCTGCGCGCTCTTGTCCTCGTGAAACTTTTCCGCGTGGATCGTTTCGTCCCTGCAGTTGAGCGCTTTGTTACGGAAGTGTTTGGCAAAGGCATCTTGGACGCTAGTGGCGACCTGGGAGATATCGTCAAGCAGGTCAATGCTGTAACTCCCGTGGCTCTCAGCTCCAGCCCTGGTTTCGATGCCAGTTACAAGGTCGATAACCTTGTCGAGAGGGAAAACGTCAGCTGCTCCAACATCGCCATGGGTTCCAACGAAGGTGCTGCATCGGCAGACAAGGCTATCGCCAACGCCGCCACAACCGGTAGCTGGGTCCTTGTCAAGAACGTCCATCTCGCGCCACAGTGGCTGCAATCACTCGAGAAGCGTCTGGAAGCACTCAAGCCCAACCCCGACTTCCGTCTTTTCCTCTCCATGGAGTCTAGCCCTAAGATTCCTGTCAACCTTCTCCGTGCCTCTCGTGTACTATCGTACGAACAACCCGCCGGAGTCCGCGCCAACATGAGGGACTCGCTTTCTTCGCTTGCGGAGAAGGCGATCAAGCCGCCCGTGGAGAAGGCACGCGTCTACCTCCTACTGTCCTTTTTGCACGCCGTCATACAAGAACGTCTACGCTACGCACCCACACTGGGATGGAAGGGTTTCTGGGAGTTCAACGACAGCGATTACGAATGCTGCAGCTTCATCATCGACACGTGGGTCGACACAGTCGCCCAAGGCCGGTCCAACATTGCGCCTACCAAGATTCCATGGGAAATGCTACGCATTCTCATCACCGAGATGTACGGCGGCAAAATCGACGACGCGGAAGACTGGAGCATCCTCGCTTCTCTCGTCGACGCTTGCATGACACCCGCCGCGTTTGAAGACAAGTTTATGATTGTCAAGGAGACGGAGCATAGCGAGGGCCTGGAGCTGCCGTCTTCGACTAGCTGGAAGGACTTTATGGGCTGGGTTAATGATTTGCCCGAGCGTGAGCCGCCGACGTATCTGGGTCTGCCGGCCAATGCTGAGAAGTTGCTGCTGGTGGGGCAGGCGAATAATATGGTGGGTGGGCTGAAGAAGGTGATTGAGATGCTGGATGAGGGTGAGCATGTCATGGCTGAGGCGGAGGTGGAGGCATAGTGCAGCTGTTAGGAAGGAGAGTGTGTTTCGTGTTCATCATAGTTTCATAGGCGTTGCTTGGGAGTTCAAGGACATGGGGGGGGGTCGGGGATTGGAGTGCAGAGTGCAGAGTGGTGGTGGTTACATGTATACCCGTAGCGTCTGTTTTTTTCTTTAGTTTTCATTGATTTTATTTACTGCAGTGCTAATTAGTTATGTATCAAATGGAATAATATTTTGTTCCGCAATTTTTTTTTCGTGAGATATGTACCATGTCACATGGTGCCTGCCGTTCTGGTGGTGGTTAAATACACGGTTGTAAGATCTCATTCTGGCCGAAGTGCAAGCAAGGTGTGTTGCGTAGTGTAGGATTAGGAAGGACTTGTACAACTATACATCTACATAGGCTTTGTTTGATTGATGGAACTTTGATAACGCCCCCCTCCCTCGCGCGCGCGCAGCTATTACTATCGATAGGAAAGACCCTGCTTTGCTTACTTTACTAGGTAGGTATGACAGACAGATACCTTCTTTTCCGCGCGCCATTTCACATGTTTACATGACGTTGACGTTGACTAGGAACAAGAATAAACTCTACACTCCACATCGGCAGAATTTCGTACATCCTCCCTCCTCCCTTCTAGCAAACCTTCCTCCTCTTCGCCCCCTCCCCCACCCTTTTCCTTTCCACCATCTCCCCCCTCAACGCTTCCACCTCCTCCAACAACCCCTCATACTCCTCAAACCACTCTCTAACCGCTTGCACGTATTTCATTTGCGCCTCGTGGCGCAGGGCGGCTAGTAAGGGAAGCCCCGGTCGTGGCGGCTGTGGCGATGGGATTTGCGCTTCCGGTGAGACCGGTCGTGAGGGTAGCTGAAGTTGTTGTACTGGGGGTAGGGCTGGTAGGGCTGGTAGGGTTGTTGGTAGCCGGGGTACTGGTACGCGGTTCCGTAAGGAGTAGCGACAGGAACTTGATACGGCTGGTGGTGGTAGGCGTTTTGGTAAGCCCGCTTGCCGCCCTTGGTCTTGCCCTTGCTCTCCGTCTTGGTCTTTCGCGCTGACCAGGGGAAGAGCGGTCGGGAGGTTTTGGTCTTGGTTTGGTTCTTGGTCTTTAGTTTGGGCATTGGAGTGGGATGAGAGCTTTCTCTTGAGATGGGTGGTGGTGGTGGGAGGAGGAAGAGGGCGCTGAAGCTGAAGCTGAAGCTGGGGGGAGCGGGTTGGTGTGGGCGGAGGTGTTGATGCTGATGATGGTGATGGTGTGGTGTCCCGGGAAAATATAGGTGTGGTATATGTAGGTGTGGTATATGTGGGTGTAGAAGGTGGGTTTGTAGGTGTGGTGGGTTTTCTAGGGATGTAGAGGAGAGAGTGGGTGGGGGAAGAGGTGGTTGTTTTTATGGGGTTCTGAGAGGCGGAGTCGTCGCTGTCGTTTGCGTCGGCTTCCTCTTTCTCCGACTCCTCCTCCGTCTGCTCGTCGCTCTTGTCGGCCGGGGGTTCCGGCTTTCTGAGGTGCAGGATCAACCTGCAAGGCTTCTTCTGGTCGCCCTTGTCGGCCGGGGGTTCCGGCTTTCTGAGGTGCAGTATCAACCTGCAAGGCTTCTTCTGGTCGCTCTTGTCGACTGGGGTGTCGACTGGGGGGTTTGGCACATTTCTCATGTGCAGTATTAACCTGGGCTTGCGAACTGCTTGTTGCGGCTGCGGCTGGACACGTGCTGTTGTCGACCACATGTTTATCGGAATAATATGTTTTCAGCTCCTCGCTGCAGACACGGTAGAAATGGCTTGTCTTATCTACGTGCGAGTCGCACACGTTTGTTTTCTGGTAGATGTAGATGGGCGCAAGGTGCGTGTGATAACTTGTGCAAATGTGGTGTTTGCGATGTGTGTAAAAGTGTGTGTGTGAGAGAATACGATGTTAGGATGCCTTTTTGCCAGAAGGCTTCCGCATATATATATACCTGTGTGCTAAACAGTCCTGTGGATAATTATCTTTTTGGCCATCAGTGAACCATGGATGCTCGCTCGTCCTGGTGACATTGCTACCACGAGAAAAAAGTGTAAAGTGTTCTCCAGGCGAGCACCGTAACACTGATGATGTCTACTGATGCCATCGCTACCACTAGACAGCCGATTATAATGTCTATTTTGTGAAAATTCATCTTCTTGCCGTTTTCTAATTGGGTGTGGGTACTCTGGTTCTAACCGGACGCTCTCCGAGCATTTACCATGCCCTGGTATCATTGGTCAGTTCGTCTTTTCGCTGCGCCTCCATTTGAAACCCCTTTACTTGCCTATAATCACTCTTGAATATATCGCAGCACCATTCCAAATCCACCTCACGTGACTTGACGATAGGATTAGCCCTTCTCCCTCAACATCACCACACATGTTTTGGCCAAGACCAGTCAGAAAATACAAATATAGAATTTGAATAGATATGCAGAGGAACAACGAAACGCTTGAACGCTGCAGAAAAACAGTCAATATGGAAAATAGAAAAATACAACATCCCGCCCTACTGATGCACCTCCTTGCACCGTTGATGATTGGCCCAAGCCATGAACTTGTCCTTGTTCCATCCACTTTTCCAAGTCAAGACCTTGATTTCATCCTTGACCTGCCATTTTTGCCGGTCAATATGCATACCGAAGCGCATGCTGCTGCTCAAGTGGCATTTCGTCTCACGGTTCTCGTTCCAGTTGGTCATTGGAATGGACGAGTAGGACCACTGTACGCAATACTTTGAACCGAAACAAGCCTCCTTACATGCCTCTGGCGACGCCTCGCCCGACTGAGCGCGATTAGTAGTGCCTGGTTTGTCACCAGCCCCCTCGAACAGGATATTCCAGCGCGAGTTGGACGACTCGGACGAGAGGTTGTCCCAGTCGTCGCGCGTGTAATTTAGGTTTTCAGGCGCCATAAAGCGGTAAAAGACGTCTGCGAAGCGTATGGAGATGAGGTCGTGCGGCTGTTCCATTTCCATTTTGAATAAGTGGTTGAGGATGTCCGGGGCGACTTGGTGCAGGATCAGTACTGGCTCGCACCAGAGAGCAGGCATAAAGGGTATGTTGGTCGGGTCAAAACCGGAGATGCCGGGCCATACACTCTTGAACTCGAGCTGGAGCTCTTCCTGCAGCATGCTGGATACAAAGTCGAAGGCGTATGTGTAATTTGCGATTTGCTTGCCCCAATCTCGTATAAGATGTTTACGGACTTCAAATAGTTCCTTCATGACGTTGCGCGAGAGGATGAAGGAATTGCCTCCAGCGGCAAAAGGGTTATGGACCATATAGGTTGCTGGTGTCGGGGGGTTCCCGAAGAAATGCGACTCTGCAGAGTCGTGCTGGCTGAGCCAGTCCACAAGGTTCGGCCTGTTGATATATGTGTCGTCCCACGCAAACACGTACCAGCTGCGATCCGGTCTGTATTCCCACGCAGCCGCCATGGTCTGCAATATCTTGTACTTGTCCAACATGACCATTGCCTCCTTCTCTTCCTCAATATTGTCCTTCTTCAGCTGAATCGTCGGTATGCTCCGCTGCGCATAGTCGACTTGCGCCCGGTATCTTTCTAAGCCGTCTGTATCATGTATGAAGCGCTGGCCGTATCGCCAGATGACGTCAAAGATGGGCCATTTCCCAACCGCGGTTTGTAAGTCGGAGAAGAGCAGTAGCGTGCCGTGGTCCTCATTAGCGGTGTTGAGAATAAGGGGCGCGATCTTGGTATGGATGTTGTTCGCCGTGGTGGTGATGGATACGACAAGTTGATCGTGCTCGACTGTGTGAGGGCCGAGAGGGGTGTCCTGCGAGCGCCGCTTACTCGGGGGCAACTCTTCATCGTCATAATAGCGCGGCCATCCCTTCAACCAGAAGAAGGCATATATAAGTATTGCAGTGAGAAGTAGACGAGCCGGGCGTGGCATGTGCTTCCGAAAGCTGGACATGGTCGCTATGAGCCGATGGCGATCATCCGCTTCTGCGGCAGCCTAAAGAGTGTATAAAATTAAAGAGATGGGTAAAGAAACAAGATGTGATGAGTGCGCAAAGTTTGCCTCAGCCCATTGTGATAGCTGCTTTCTGAGAGGACGCGTTTACGACGTCCATGGACGCAGTCAGGGATGCGCCGCGCCTAGACCCGGCAAGGAGGCCCGAGTACATTCTTGGTGTGGCTGAGCCAATGGAGAAAAGAGGACACGCGTCCACGAGGTCTACAATAGACAATGCCATGCTTCAACACTTGATGCTACACGACAATGCCTCTATGCTCCGTTTTGCGTGAAACATACAGCTGTCATTGTCATACCATGTGCTTGCGCTGCTTCGGGAAATTTAGCCGGCAGCTCCCTGTACCGGTAGCGACCCAGCAGTGCGGAATCCTCGGACTCTTCCTTTTTCTCTTTTTGCCTATGCATCATTGATTGCTCCGAGTTCACCACTGCTCACAGCGTCACTAACGTTGGAGAGAAAGCACTGTTGATGCTGGTGCCAGGTGGCTAGATATTCAAAGTGGCCAGGATAGGTAACTAATGCGCATTCAGCGCTTAACTCCGCTAAGGCCGAAAAGGCCACAACCTAAGACATCCCTATTGATTCTACTGTGTTCTCTATCGTCACTGAAAAAAATAGTCCAATGCTTTTAGTACGGCTACTGGTTGACATGAATTTCTATTCCGTCGAAAGATATGTTCTATGATCACTGGGATATCACTTAGGTTGCAAACATTTGGGGTCAAGTTGAAGTACTATAGTAGTAATATTTAGTATCTGAGCAACAACGAATCCATTGGGATTGATCCTTCAATAACGCACGGAATTCAGGAGAAGTAGTAGGCTGTGTTCTCACCAGAAGGCGCAAGTATAGTCATGACAGTTGTTAACAATTCTCAAAATGTCTAGCAAAGTAGTCAAAATATTTGCTGTAACAGCAACCAGTACCCCGCTCTTCTTCATCGAAAAGCTAGGAGATGGGGCCTTCTGAGAAGCAAACAACCGAGAACAAAAAGATCCCAACGTCATCAAAGAGCTGATATAGTCACCAACAGACATCAGGCGGCTCTGAAACGGCGCCTGATGTCCCACAGGGTATAGGCAGGTGATGTGGAAAGCGGTATTCGTAGATCAATATCTACCAACCTGTGTTAATGCATGGAGCGCCATAGATTTCGACATTGATACTGACAGCAAGGCGTCCTCTACATCAACCGCAGACGAACTCCTTACTTAGCCCGACGTTATCCACAGCTATACACCTTTAGGCAATCATACCAAGTACGACCTTGTTTACCATCTATGTTGGTTGTTTGCAGCTCTCAGTTCCAAAATGCTATCCGACACTTGCCGCCGATAGCCTTACCGCTACTGTAGTAGATGCAACGTATTGGACGCTCTGCGCCTTATTTGAGCAAGTTACATTAGCAACGGTTGCGCCCAATCAGATCACCAAACTCTTGAGAAGACGTTGCAGCAAATGTAGGCGATAAACAAGTGTCGTCATTTGTAATGGGGATACGAGTGTTTTCCGAGAAGGCGAGAGACGCTCGAGTCCTACCGACTCGGCATCTCAGCGGCGATATATACGATCTATGCGATGAGAAAAAAATTGTTCCATGAGAACACAGCAGGTGGGATACACTGTGTAGAGTACAGTGTTGACGCTCTCTGACTGTTAATGCAATGCCAAGTCGGGTTTCATTCGCTGTGTGAGTTATTTTGATCGCCACAGCGTTGATGACGCACAGTGCATTTGCTTTCACTTTTTCCTAAGTAACTCTCTCAATGCCTGAGAGGTATATATTCTTCTGTATATTATGTTTACACTCACTTCTATATCATCCACAGAGCTGTCTCAACTCACCATACCACCACCTGAGAAGTCACAGCTAGCATACCAACTGATGCACCAATCATGTCCGCCCCTACGCCCCCCAACCCGTTAGCCAGCAACCTTTTCCTGTTTAACGCCTATAGACTAATCCCTGGCTTTAGACACCTGTTCACCGTCCGATTCAGCGGTTCCTCACATCTCATGTGGACTGTCCTGGCCTTGACTCGGCTTGACCAAAAGCTTCCCTCACTCGAAGAGGCCTGGGATCTTTTCATCACCCGAGAAACTCCTGTTGCCTTGGAACTGCGCCAGGACTTCGATGAGTTTGTCGGCGTATTTTCCAACGAGTCTCAGGTTACTGCGTGGAGACTGAATAGTCTCCGAGACTCACAGAGAATCATGGCTCACATGGCGAGAAGACTCTACAACTTCCAACAGGAATGTGCTGGTGAGCCGATCAATAGGATGGATCATGAGTTCTCATACTTGTGGGCTACCGTCTCTTCCTTCGTCAGCGGCATACACCAGCAACAGCTATCTGGAAACCAGGTATCCGTCTCCACGTGGAGGATGCTCTTTGCCATAGGCGACATAATGTCATCGATCGGAAAAAGGCTCTTATCAAACACGATTGGATGGTTCAACGCCTTTGAACCCCACACTAGAACAGATCAAAGACTTGATCGCTTTAGGAGGATTGTAGTAAACTTGCTTTGTGAGCTTATCGAGAACCACCTTCGCCAGCAACCCGCCTCGTTTATGGCTGGAGAACACTTCGCACAACTCAATCTGGGCGAAACTTTTGTCCAGATTGTGCGCCAGCCTTTGCTTCGACATGTCAATCATTTCCTTGACATGTTGTTCCACGACTTGGGCTACTATGCGGATAATGGACGAGTTGTGGACGACCAGAACCCTGACGTTCAACGTAGAACCAACAAATTCTTTCTGCAAGTCGCCTGGTTCTTCTCCTACGCTTCGCCGCTGTTCCTGCGCCACTTCTCGGTGAATTACCCAGAAGTACAGGATCTTGGTGAGTGGAGCGATTGGGTTACCGAATCCGAGGGCGAGTCTGGAGATGAAGTGGAGTCTGAGGAGGAGCCTGAGGAAGAATCTGTGGAGGAAGAATCAGTACAGGAAGAATCTGAAGACGACGTATCTATGGAGAACGACCAACTCATGGAGAGCGATGAGTCTGACGATGAGAACGCCGCAGACCTTCCCGAGCATGTAGCCAGTCACAACTTCGAACAGTATGTAGATGCAGACTGGTACAGCGCTGAGATGGAGCTGTTTGACGTGGAAGATGTCCTCACTGGCCCAGAGGTTGTAGAGCTCGACGACGTGAGCTACATCATGGGCAGCCTGGCCGATCATTCCTGCATGATTTGCGGCGACTCTGATCCTGACGTTGAGATGCGCGTACTGGCTTTGTGTTCCCATGGGATTTGCTCGGACTGCTTGCGGACTCAGCTCGATACTGAGCATGCATCTAGGTATAGGTGTGCGATATGTCGGGCTGAGTTCTTCCCTAGCGCTTAAACACGACGCAAACCCGAGCATTGCATTCAACGAAAACGACACGTGTCTCTTGCATCCTCAGATCTCTTCCACAGTGCTGGCATACCGGATAGATTTATCGAAGATGTGTTGGAGAAGATTACACGCCGCTTATAAGTTCAGCTACGTTCTTTAGAAAGAGGTGTTGTTAGGGAATGATTAGATATGTTGTGTCATTTGGTTAGCCTTGTATTGAGGTTAGAATCAGGATACATAAGAGAATTCAATAAAAATCTATCTCGTTATTTATCTACAGAAACGTGACTATGGCTGTGTAAGTCCAAGAAGTGATACTGAAGTCATGATCTAGCCGGATATCTTGTGTCACGCTATTATTTTCCGCTATCGTGATCTCACTACTTCAGTCTCAAAAGAACTAAGATGGCCTCCCTTTGGAGTTTAATGTGCATGATATATGTTTGACACACTAGCTGGCCCTAAATACAATATCATGCATGCCCACTATCTTCTGCGTTACGTCTTGTGTCACACCATGTATTTGACGATCTCATAGTCCTTGGAAGAAGGTACTTCTTCAGCATACGAAGCTTGTTAATTCGAGCCTTAGTAACTAGGCACTTGCAATGCATGAAGAATCGCATCTACACCCGTGATAGCAGTTGGTGTGCGTCATAGAATGATGGAGTATGTTCGATGGCAAACTAGTGAAATGAGGAGAGAATGTAGAGGGATTGCTTGAATCGTGGCTTGAGATACAAGCATGTTTGCGTATGTATCACTCTTCATGCGAAAAGGATGGCAATCTGTAATCTGTGTATCATGCATGAGCAGACGTAGGTGGAAAGATCATGTCAAGACTTAGCCAGGGCTACTCAATCATCAATCGACACCCCAACGGGTGGCTTCCTTCGTTCCGGGCTTTACGCTCGCTCCTTACGTCGCTTCGACCATGGTAACTTTGATACATAATAATAGCCTGATGCGTATCTTTGCAGTGCTCAAATCACATGTATAGGAATAATGAATGCGGTACACATCCCATGCAGTCACGCGCTACTATATCCTACCTCTAGCTATTGGACGCTGCAGTTTACCTTTCGTGTCTGCTCAAGCTTTAGTGCAACATAGTTCCCTTGACTGTTCCTAATATTGTCCCCGTATCCCTTGTCTTCTAGACAGGAATTCATACTACCGCCATCACTATTGTCTTCCTTTGCTTCATCCACTTTGCGCTCTTTCAACTCCACTGTTGGAATGTCCATGCGACCTGGTTGTTTCTGTAGAGTGCATATGACACAGAATTGTCCACTGTTCTTTGTGAGAGCACAATGTTGACGTGACTCTACGTAGATCGAGAGGGCTGATGAAGAACAATCGCGGCGAACGTGTTGTGATGAACTGAAAAGTGGTATCAAAGTTGTCGGATTGAATATGGGGATAGGCCCGTATCTATATTCGCAATCACCCACCAGGGTGTTTGCCCACAGAATCCCAACATGACGTTATCACTACGTCTCATTTCTCCGCACCCCCATATGGGGAACTCGCAAACAACAGAACGTCGTGTCTGAATAGCTTGTTGAGCGCTGGTATCTTTTTCGTGATTGCCGACATTGTGGGCGGAGGCCCCTTGGAGCGCGTATTTATTTCGTTAGCTGATGGGGAGATAATATAATTTCTTTAGTTGATATGACCGACGATGGCGCCAGTGGACACAAGGACATGGGGCGATTGCGTCGTCACTGGACTATCAATGCTTATAGGATGATGTCGCTGATGAAGAACTTCTCATCTATCAGTAGGCTAGTGTAGAAAAATGATGGGGGTGCTTTAGATGAACGACTTGTCAAGCGAGCATGGTTGAAAAGGTGTGGCCACTATCACGGTATATTCCATTGTACTAGCAAATTCCTTTCAGAGAACTCACCATTTTCCATCCTGGTCTGAATGTAGCCGAGCTAGACTGTACATCAAATCACACTACAGATCCTCCTGTGGCTTTCCGGTGAAAGTGAATCCCGTGTGTTGGTACATAACCCCAACACGAACTACCACATCACCAGTGTCCGGGGCCTGCTCCAAAATCTTCTCCATCTGTTTCAAGCGATGGCTAGTAGCATCACTGAGACAGAAGGGTACAGATTCATTGTGAATCACGCTCATCTGAGGATCCCTGTCGCCCTTTGCGTCGTCCTTGATGTCACCAAATGACCAGCGTCCAAGGTGCATCAGTTCATTTGAGCCGAGGTGGTCTAGTAGACCTACCAGTGCTCGCAGCTCTCCAACGATGACTGCAGCGTGTTTGTCTTGTGAAAAGAGGGTGATATAGTCTTTCCAATCATCGCCCTGCTCGTTTCCACAAAGCCAGTAGCTCCCATTGTCGTGGTGGTGCGAGAGATATTTGACCTCCTCCTTTATATATTGTACAGCTACCGAGCTCATGTAAAAGTCAGAGCCACTGGGCTGGGTACCTGGTGAATCGTGATCTGTAAAAACGATTCGGCCAAGTCTACTGGTCTGCTGGGGAGCAGAGATGGCAGCTGTACGGGACAGAGTGGCGTGTCGGTTCGCTCGTGACGTCGCAAAGATCATCCGTGTAGCCCTCTGTTTGGCCGATTCCAATGCCTGCAGTTGCAGTTTCTCCTTGGCTTCCGCCAGCGTTGTGGTTCGTGCAATTTTGCGCGGCGAGAAGCCGCAGTCACATATAAATGCGCCGCATTCACCTGCCAGGGCTGTCTCTTGCAAGAGCTGTTCACCGTTATAAACCTCGTGAAGGTGTAGCTGAGCCATATTCTCATGCCATTCAGGTTGATGGTCGTCGTCATGGTTGTGCTTTCGTTTGTTGCCGATGACCTGGTTTGTCTCGTAGAACTTGCCTTTTGGTTGAAGGCGAGGTCCTACACGAATTTCTTTCTTGCCATCAATGAGCTTATTCTCCGAACCTAGTTTGTTCGCCGCCTCTTTGCTTGAGCGTGGCTTACGTTCTTTCACATGTCTTAAGAGAGCATCGACGATCACGTCTGCCGACACCTTGCCTTTCAAAGGAGTGATGTCGTAGCCGTCATCTTTCAACAGCTTGAGACGCACAATGTTGCTGGATTTCTGTTTCCAGGTTGTACTGGTCCAATCCTTATCGAGGCTGAGGCCGTGTTTTCGTATTACCCCTAGGGCCTTTCGTTCCCAGTCCTCTGACTGTAGTGTACCTTGCGGCGCAGAAGTGCGATCGTTCCGATGGGCGGAGGTCTTGCTCTTTGTTGTGAGCTTAGATGGAGTGACGTCGCTCATGGGCTCAGCTTCCTGAGTGATCAATGGCATCGTGATCTGCATGTCACCACTGGGCATCAAGTGATTTTTCTTGCGCATTGTTGCAATCAGACCTTTGTCAGGATGTTGAAAGTTGTTGCTCATGTTCGCGAACACCCACGCCCGATTGTACTCATCCACGCTGAGGGTACGTTGTGGTGTTGCTTGGAGCGAACCAAGCTTCGGAAAGATCTTTGCCTCGATATTCCTGTTGCTCCTCTGGTGACGCGGCATTGCATGCATCTTTCGCGATAGCATCTTCGCCATGGGAAACTGAGAAGACGACATGGTGCAAGTGTACCGATAAGTACTTGACTGCGGTTTCTGGAAGCCTGATATATAGTTAGCGATATCACGGTGGATGTATGGAATGTCTCGCTTGCCTTTATGCACTATATCGGTCGGTTCGATTCGAAATGTTCCGCTTGGTACCCTGTCGCAGGCTCTTGAACAGTCAGGAAAGTGCTGATCGCAGGAGGTGGTCAAAAGTTGTGCACGGAGTTGTAACGATTGAAGTGTCGCGTCTGTAGAGGGGAGGGCATAAATACTAGGCAGCACGAGACGTGAGGCCCTTGCGCTGCGGGCGCGGAGGAACCACACCGCATGTTTACACGGTCAGGTGCCACTTGCGCTGCGTAGTGGAAGTGAATCAGGATTCCAAGTTGCTGGTACCCAATTACATACGGAAGATTTGCTATATAGAACATGATACACGCCTAGAGAACAGGAGAGGTGCTGCTGGAAAGACATGGCCGTCTCTGCCTCAATCTATACGTAAAGGATACTGGATCATCTGCCTCAGATGTCTGCGCATGATGCGACTTTCACGAGACCTTCGCTATTTGGCACAACAAACTAAGCGTCAGATGCACACTGAAGCAAGCCCCGAAAGTTAGAGCAGATGGGACGCTGGAACGTGCTGTAAACAGACAGGAAGTAAATAGACAACACACTGCGCCCAGAATTCAGAAGGTGGTTGCCCAAATGGAAGCCACCGTGGCTTGCAGACCAACAAGGCTGCACAGTGGCGCCAGAAACGGCATGATCACTGCGACCGCTGGAGCAGACGGCATACGCTGGATAATTGCACTTTTATTTCTAGATGCTCCGTACGATGAGCTGACGAACTGCGCGAGTTGTATTCCCACAATGATAGGTGCGATGACGTTGACGCCCTCGCGTGTTGTTATCGCCGGTAACAGCGGGCTCATTGCTAGGACATGCAACGAGAGACACCTGGAGACTCCAGACATAGTATTAGATGCAACAAAGCATATAAATACTGCGCATACGCAAAGTGGTGTTGAGGTGCTCTTGGACGGCGCACTCTGTACAATCGCGACGAGGGGTGTGTGGGAGAGCCTGTGGATGAAATAAGCTCATTCCTCCAACATAAAGATGTATGTGTTGACACGATCATGCCCCTCCAGGAGCTACAAAGAACAGAAAATATATTTTGAGTCGTATTGTTAAGGTGGTCATGGTTTGTTGATGTTTACGGGAAGAGGTGACGTCCAAACATCGACCGGATGATCTACCACGCTAGTCCCAAAACGTCACCAGCTCGTCTACATCCATCTTGGCGACTCCTACATCTGCAGTCAAGATCCATGCTGGAATTTCTACGACTAGATTGTAATTGTAGCGATGCACTGCTAAGACAATAGATATTCAAGACTGCGTACTACCACATGAGAGGCCTCATCGTAGGTACCTGACGACCTCATGGCCACCCGCATCCTTCCTGCCCACCTCCAGCCTGCCCGCCACACATGCGAGATTGTCAGATCGATAAGCATATACGTACCAATGTTATAGAAAAAAGCGGAAGCGCAATCAATTCATAAGCTTTACAGCATCCCCATTCATCGTCGGTTGCTCTTTCCCCCTTCATCTTCACCCGGCCAAGGCTTACAGCACTGCTCCTTCTTTCCTCGTCTGCTGCCCCACTAATCTTGTGATCATACGCGACACCACACTTCGACAAGTTTGTCGCACTCAAGACACTTTCGCCCAACTTTTCTGTCTCATCTGCGCTATCCTGCAAGTTAATGTCCCTACCCGTTTCCCATCACATGACACACCGCGCTTGTTGCCTGATTGTTTGTCATTGGCTCCGCGCCTGTACTAGTGCCTGCAGCGAGACCACCTGCTCTCCATAAAGCCCGCGTCGAATGAAACTACACAGTCAACGTCTTTGCATGATTGTCAACTAACTTACAGCAGATATGACGATGGAGGGTAACAATCGCTATGCGCTCTTCAACGCGCGTGATGAGAACGCGAAACCCATCAGCAAACCCGCCTTTGATCCCTCCAAGAACCCTTTCTTGAACCAGGTCGCCGATGACTCGATTCCCTGGCAGGAGGTCAAGAAGCGCAGCGCTGCTCCCGCCGTACAGCAGCCGCCAGCTCATGCAGTTGCTCCGCCGTTGCGCATGTCCAAGGAGCGCACCAAAACCACCGTCGCTGGCCCTTTTGTCGTGAACGATAGGACTCGAGGCATCTCAATGTCTACAAACGATAGCGCGGACAAAGTCAACGACCCGCACGAGAACTGGTGTGGAGTATGCTCAGTCAAGTTCCCGAACAAGAACGCACTTATCCTGCACATGAAGCAGTCACCGGAGCACCAGCATTTCTGCAACCTATGCAAGCGCATCTTCAAAGATCGCAACGGGCTTAAGAACCACGTCGACAACTCGTGGGACCATGAGGTGCACTGTAATCTGTGTCTGTCGGCGTTCAAGAATGAGTGGGGACTCAAGAACCATTTCGAAAACAACTTCACCGTGGGTCACGAGTTTGTGTGCTTGACTTGCCTGCTGGGGTTCAAGACGAGCGCGGAAATGGAGCGCCACTTGCAGCTGGCAGAGAAGCATACGTGGTGTGGCACTTGTCAGCGCCGGTTTCGCAACCAAGACGAGCGGGACGAGCACTGGCGCAAGACAAACAGTAAGTATAATGTGCCACTCAACATCATAATCTTTACTGACACCCAGAAAAAGAACACAGGCATTGTCTAGAACCGGGCTGCACCTTCGACGGCCCTGACCAAGCTGGCCTTACAGAGCACCTAAAGCACGACCACTTCCAATGCGAAGGCTGCAAGCGCGTACTACCGAGCCAGACGAAGCTTAACCAGCACTACGATAGCTGTTCAATCGCCATCTCCTGCCCTCGGTGCGGCGAGCACTGTGCTGGCAAGACGCAGCTAGCGCTCCACCTAGAGCACTGCTACTTCTGCCAACAATGTGGCTTCCACACCCACCACGAGGGTAACTTCCAAATCGTAAGCCTTCTCTATACATGCATTGCTCCTTCGCGAAGAAAAAACTGACATTAAATCTCCAGCACATGACGAAGCACACTTCAGCCAACATAGCCTGCTGGGGCTGCAAAGTACCAATGCGCACATACTCCAGCCTGATCAACCACCTAGAATCAGGACGTTGCAACATGCTCAGCGAGCCAGCACTTCTCATGCGCCTTCTTGGCAAGTGGTGGTACTCGCCGCTTTACATGGATCTTGACATGCACGCCCATATCCGCACCGGCCGCGTGGAAATCATCGAGGTGCAGCAGTGGATGAACCAGGGTGTACTACAGCCGTTTATCTGTCGCTATCCAGGGTGCGGCAAGGTCTTTGGACACTTGAGTTCGCTGGTGCTGCACTGCGAGAGCAAGGCGTGCGGGTGGGATGTCGATCGCTTGAACATGCCTGGGCTGGAGAAGGAGTTTGGACAGGTGTGTCTGAGGAGGGATAGTGCTACGTCTTGATGGCAGGGACATAGGTTTCTGTAAACTTGTGATGCGGGATGCCCAGCGAGTGTGCAAGGTGGGATCTGGATCTGGAATGCACACAGGCTATTTGTATTCAAGCCAATGGTATATAGGGAATACGATGAAATGAGTACTTTCCAAAAGTCTCTTTCGCACTTAATGAGATCATGTGAGTAATTGCTATGAAGAAGAGTACCACTACGGACGGTCCGGCAACAACATGAATATACCCAAGCTAACCGCAATGATTTCGAAAAGAAACCCCCTACTGATGCGTCGAAGAAATATAATATGGGACACCAGCCCTGTAGGAGTACCAAATCCGGAACACGTGAGATTGCGCACATGCAGAAGGGGTTTTGCAGTCCCGCTTTACAAAAGTAAATGGAGGGATGAAAACGGAGACAAAAATCTGTTGATATTGAAATCTTGCCGAAATCTTCCCCATCCTTCTCAGTCGCCTCTCTACTCAAACCGTGCTGTCTAGACCTAGATCTTGAGTCTGACCCACTGAAGATTCAACTGAATTTCGCGAGAGTATGTCCTTAATATCCGACGGGAAATATTGGACGGGAACTTCATCTCCTTTGGCAAGGTGACGGCATATGTCACCACAGCGAGACGGCAGCATCTCGTTCGAGGATAATGACTCGTCTGTGTCGACGAGTTTCCACGACAGCAACTTTGGATCGTTGGCGAGTGGCCTGTCCGCACGATGATCAAGTTCGAGATGTTTGGCCAAGTCCTTGGGGTTCGTGAAGATAGCTTGTGTACAGGCTCGTAAGCGATGTATCTCAGCATGCTCTACTAATGTCTCGTAATATTCCTTGCCTGGATTGGACTGTATTTCAGTAAATCCGCATAGTACACAGGTTGACTGGAAGTAACGATCGTAGACGCCATTCCATTCCGCAACTTCAAAAATCGAGTGAGGATCATGAAGGAAGCGACACGACCAGATTGCCACGAGAGTGTCGCTACCTTCACGAACATTCCGTGATCGGGAAACTGTCTTGTTGCTACACGCTGTTAGTATTTCGGTCGCCTGTTCTGATCAAGCCACTTACTGCCCAAGTCCGTCAGGTAGCCTCTCTGGCCACCAAGCCAATTTGCATATGCCTCGTTGAATATGGGCGGAAACATGACTTGTACGTTGTGTCCACGTCCCAAATGAGTCACCGCAGAAGCCACACTTCAGAAAAGCATCAGATGCCTTCCAGTTGCTCGTCTTCCAAGCTGAGAGTAGATTCTTGGGAATGAGCCGTGGCGGAGTCTCCTTGCCTAGATGGTTTGCAACATGCTGTTTGAGCTGGTCCTCCCGTAAGAAAGTGCGATCTTCTTGTTTCTTAAGCGCACAAGCTTGAAAATGAAACTCGGAAAAATGGGTTATCAGTATGTCTTTCTCGGAACAGATAAAACAATGCGGCAACCTCATGATGTTGGGAATTCTCAGGCAGCACACCCAGTGATACGGACAGTAATGAACCGCTTCTTCATGTCTGGTCCAAGCGGATTGAAACCGGAAAGACTGCATGCAACTGGGCTCAGTGCAAAAGAATTTGTCGGCAGATACATCCATGTGAGAAGGCAGTCGGTTCCAAGTCATGCGTCCACGGCGCGAGCCTCTGGAATCATATGATTTCACACTTCCACGACTGCTAGCGCTATTACAGGAGCTGCCAGAGCCTGCACTACTGTATGCGCGTGCACTACTGTTAGGGTGTGCACTGCTGGGTACGCGAAAAAAATGCGTACTTGATGTTCCTATTGCCTCTTGAATTGCGAGCTCAGGGACAGGTTCTTCACTCTGAGGTGCCATGATGTATCGTTCGATTGAGTTTGTGCTACGAGCTGGCGAGTGAGATTCAAGTGCCTCCAGACTAATCGCTGTCACGGACGAGATCGACGAAACACTTCTACGACGTAAGTCATCGATCAGCGAAGGAGTGGCTGCGCCTGTTAGTTCAGAAATGGGTTTGGAAACATGATAGTAGTCGGTACCAATCGCACAAGCTTACTGGCATGATGGAAAACTCACCAATCGTTGTCTTCTTCCGAGACCGATTGTTAGAAAACCAGTTCTTAGTGGTTTCTATAGAAAGATTCACTTCAGAAGCTAGCATTTCTAGTTCTGATTCGCTTGGGTACGGATTGATACCAAAATGCTGTTCTAGAATCTCTTGCGCGGCAGGTGAGATAAATGTGCGTGTTGACTTCCTCTTTTTCCCTGTCTTCTCTGAACTTTGTGATTTACGCCTCCTCTTGGTACGAGTCGGTGCTGTCTCGGAGCGTTTCCTCTGTGGAGCGGGATCTGGAACCAGACCGTTGGTCTTGGAAGCCGTCTCTATGGCTAAGTGGGGATCGATCGACATCTGAGTGTCATGATAACTGGTGTTGGAATTGAATGCAGATAAGCGGGAAAGATCGAAGTTGGGCTCAGACATGAAAGGAGGGATACCAGATAGTTGCACGTCCTCTAAAGGAGCCAGGACGGAAGGGTCAGTGTCGATTTGTTCGCCAACATAGTTTGAATCATCCAGACCCATGAGGTCAGCACCATCGAAATGCATCTGTTCCTGAGTAGTTTCCATCCAAAAAGGGATATCAAAGACTGAGGAATCTCCAGGGGTATCCTGCATGGCAAACTCGAAATGATCGACATTGAGAG
>KE747824.1:2285301-2297038 GCA_000465215.2 Pyrenophora seminiperda CCB06 | reverse complement strand
ATCCTTGAATTCGTCGAGGAAATTCCAGCCGAAATCCATGACGTAAACTTGTATTGCGGATTGACGGAGCTAGGGAAGTAGAAAAGAGGGTGTCAGATATGTAGTTTACAAGTCGTGCGTCTTTGTTGATTGCTTGGGAATCATTTGTAAGCGGTGGTTAAGGCGCCGGAGCTCGTTGTCGAGGCCGTTATTGCCTGGGCAATCGAGTAAAAGAACAAATGGAGTGATAGTGACATGATGGGAAAACTGAGAATATATGATGCGGCTGAAGTACAAGGCGAGAACTAGTTGATGTTCGAGGAGAGAGAGAGGCTGAGCAAGCATGTTCCTACCGAACCAATCAGACAAAAACCGGCAAATGTGCAGAGGAACAGGGCGAAGCGACGTCATTTATGAGTCGGCTGCAGCAAATGCTCGTGTGATGCATGAATGAAAATATACAAAGTTGAAAAGAAGTCAAGACGTCAGCTTGGAGGGCAGGATCGACAGGGACAGGGCAGACGGCAACTACCCCCACTTAGGTAGACCGCGGGGCATCTACCCACCTACCGTACCCACCCCGCCACAACCCCCATCAACAAATCACACACGCGCCGATATGCCTTACAACAACCCCGTACACGCGCCCAACAACAGCATTCGACATCCACAGCCCCCATAACTCCCAATTCCTCTATCCAACACCACGACAATGAGCAGCACACCCTACCTCACCGCCCTCACCGCCATCGACGCCGCCCATGCCCTCGACCCCAACAAAATAACCATATCCAACACCCCCACCCCCTACGAACTCCACTACGCCCAAAAAAGCACCTATTACCTCTCGAAACGCTGCCCCTCCGCCTCCGAACCCCTCCGCCTCGCCATCCGCGCCCAACACTTCCGCCGCTGGGAAGTCCCCCGCTCCTCGTACCCCATGACGCGCCCGGGCTACCACGCCTGGCGCTCGTATCTAAAAACCCGGCAGGCCTCGCTGGTCGAGGCCATTTGTTTAGAGGCTGGGTATAGCAAGGACGACGCGGAGACGGTGGGGAAGCTGATACGTAAAGAGGGGCTGAGGGAGAATGAAGAGACGATGGTGTTGGAGGATGTGGCTTGTTTGGTGTTTTTGGACGATCAGTTCGAGGCGTTTGAGAAGGAGCATGATGAGGAGAAGATAGTGGGGATTTTGAGGAAGAGCTGGGGGAAGATGACGGAGAGGGGGAGGGAGTTGGCGAGGGAGGTGAGGATGGATGGGAGGGGGAGGGAGTTGATGGCTAAGGCGTTGGAGGGGTGATTTGAGCACCGTTACTATTTTATGCCATCATAGACGTTGATTTGTATTCAGCAACTCTCATCTGAAAAGCCGTGCCAGCTTTCCAAGAACCCCTTCAAACATTCATACCCTTCCCCTCCTCTCCTCTCCCCTCCCTTTCATTCCCTTCCCACCACACCACCTACGCACCCCCCTCCCTCTTAGCATACTCCTCCTCAATAGCCTCCTCATACCTCCTCTCCGCCTCCTTCTCAGCCTCGCTCTTCTCCCCCTGGCCCTGGCCTTGATGCGCACTACCAGTACCCACCCCCGCACTCGCCAACGCCTCATTCGCCGCACGTCCTACATCCCGAATGGCCTGAGCCGCAGCTGATGACTGCTGCTGCCCCTGCTGTTGAGAAGATGACGTGTTTGAAGTAGCCGAAGGCATGGGAACGGGCATGTTGTAGGTTTTGAGGCTGGGTGGGTGTATGTATGTAGGGTTGGATGTGGGGTTTGTGGTGGCTTGTAGGTTGCGAGGTTTTGTGTATAAAAAAGATATTGGGGATATGGGTATGTAGATGAGCAGGTAGGTTGCAGCTGACCGACAGACGGAAAGAGGAAAGACCTATATACCCAGCCAGGCTGGAAAGTAGCATGCGTCATTGTGGCGGTGCAGGTGTGGCTGGAATGTTCTGTGGGATGATGTGATTCGCCACTCGCCTCGGCTACCTTGCATATCTAATCCTCATCTATCCATATAGCATACAATATCATGACCATACCCCCCATAAACAACATCTCTCAAACACCATATTAAATGCAAATTCAAGGTATCACTGCCCTATACACATTCCTTTTTTTCCCCATCACAACGCCAAAGCTATGCTTGAACCAAACCAAACCCCCTTTCCCCATCTCCACTTCCTCACTTCCGTTTCTTCCCCTTCTTCCCCCCCTCCGCCGCCGTCTTGAGCGCCGCATGTTTCGGATTACTCTTCAAATGCTGATAAAGCTGGTTCTTGGACGGAAAGGCAGCGCTGCACCCGGCACAAGACAAGTTTGACTCGGACTCCGTGGTCTCTGCTGCTTGCTTCGCTGCTCGTTTTGCTCGTTTCTGTGCAGCCTTGCCCATTTTGGGTTCTGGGGGGGCTTCAGGTTCTGTGGTGTTGATGGGTTTAGGGTCGGCATCTTCGGTGGGTGCGTTGGAAGTTTCTCTGATGGAGCCAGCAAGTCGGGTCTCGATTTCGGAACGGGAGGCGTACTCGTCGTCTGATTCTATGCTGGAGGTGGCGTGTGATTCCGTGCCGGTGTTGCTGGGTATTCCGTTTTCAACTCGTTTCTCTTCGTCTTCATCCATCGTGGTATCATCCACGTTGAGTTCATCTGTTTTCTGCGCAAGTTCTTGAATAGCGGCCTGCGCATTTTCTTCATCAGAAAATTCGTCGTCTTCTTCAGACTCGTCCTTGGCTGGTGTTATAGTACCAGTCTTGACCGCATCCTTGCCCAAGTCCAGCTTGGCATTGTCCTTTTGCATCTTCCACTTCAACGCCTGAATTGCTTTCTGGTGCTTTTTGCTCTTCTCATGGGCGTCATATTGTCGCTCGCTCTTGAAAGTCTTGTTGCATGCCACGCATTCATAGAGGTCTTCCTCGACCTCTTCTTCGGATTCTTCTTCGAGCTCGTCAGCCGGTCGTGCCGTAGCCCATTCTGGCAGTGCCTGCGCTTCTTGGTCCAACTTGGCAATCTGTGCAGCTCTTGCTCGCGCTACCTGAGCCTTTCTAGCCTCCTGTTGTGCCTTTGCCTTTTGCTCTTCCGTTTGTGGAGTATACCGCGGATCTCGTTTGCGCACGAATGCAACCAAGGCCCTGACAGCTTCATTAAAGTCCTTCCTACCCTCGTCACGTAACTTCTGATTCAACTTGGCCATGGCCTTGCGCTCTTCGCGATAGTCGGCGCGGCTTAATTGATACCTGTCCAGCCATGCAAAGTTCTTGACTGTAGCGAAACTGTTCCAGGCGGTGTAAAAGTCGCGCACGACACCCTCGTACTCGTCGTCCTTGTGGCCAAAAGTGGGATATTCTGGTGCCTCGATGTCATCATAGGTGGCTGCATACGCTTCTTCCTTTGCGAGTTGCTCGAACGTGTCTCGCACGAAGCCGAAGAAGCCATTGGGCGAGTCTGTGAAATCGATGTTTCCTCTGAACTTGCCCATCATGCGCGCCAGCTCGTCGGGTGTGGTCATGCGTATACCACCCTGCCAGGCATCTTCGCCGACTTCATCCCCAGTACCTCCCCGCAGTATAGTCCCCTCGTGCGCATCGTACCACGCGCGTTCTTGTTCGTCCGACAGCACCTCGTACGCATTACGGATTTCGGAAAAGAGCTCAGTAGCACGGTCAACATCGCCATAGTTTCGGTCGGGGTGGAGTTCGAGCGCCTTTTTACGATATGCCTTTTTGAGTCTGAGCGGGGTTAGTTCTGAGCGGTTCAAGATACAAAGGCTTAGTAACATACTCGTCCTGTGTAGCATCCCGCTCTACGCCGAGCAAAACATAGTAACTCGTCTTCACTTCGCCGGTATCGGCAGACGCTTGCGCGCCATCGGTAGACTGCGATGCGCCCATGTTGGACTCTGGCTTTGGAAGCGTCGGGGGGGGGGGGGTGAGTTTTGCAGGATTTGGTGTTGCAGTGGAACAGGAGGGGTACGCGGGGTTACATCTCTCCAACACGTGTGTATTCTCATAGCCCACTCCCCATGGTTATAAGCGAGGCGCCAGTTGGTGGCATACCATGGTTAGTTTTTGGTACCTGGATGAGTGATGAAGAGCACTGGTTGCGTCATGCGGCAGACTCGGCTGTGCCTGAGCACTAGGACGCTCATTGGTCGCGGAACAGGCAAGCGAAAAAAGTCTGAGAAGCCGTTGACCGCACAACCAGCGCCATTTGCGGCACATGTGCCCAGCAGAATTCTAGACAACTAGTGACAAGAGAGAGAGCACCTTGCTAGAAGCCCTAAGTAACACCACTGCCCGGAGCTTTTTCCTTAAAGGCGCCCACATGTCCCAGTGTTTAAGTTCGCGTAGAAAATCTTCCTTTGCTCATCTTTCTGGGGTTTCCCTTTTTAGCGGCTTTTTTCTTATCCACTATCGAGCTATCCACCTGATGTGCTGGGGGGAGCAAAGCGCCGGCCGGCCTTGAGCCAAGATTACTTCTTCTCCTCGTGAACAGTCATCTCCCACTTTTTGCACTCCTCCAAATCCTCCCCCAAGACAAAAAACCGCCATCTTCTTTTTTTCTTTTTTTCCCTAGCGCTCGCCGTTGCGCATATCTGCATACGAACGGTGGAACGAGGCGGTTAGGCAGATCCACGGAACCGCGTCGGAACCAGGTGGAAGGGAGCTGGGAAGTTCCCCGCTAAAAAGCCGGCAACCAGCAACCACTCGCCACCCCACGTGTGCCCTCTGAGCCTTCTGATCGGCCTGTCCCCCATCTTCACCTGTCGTGCCACAAGGTGTGAACCATGAAGTTCGGCCATCTGTTCAAGCAGACCCTGCGCGACGAGGGTTTCCCACCCGAGTGGGCCGAATCGGCCATTTCCTACTCGCAGCTCAAAAAGTGCATAAAGCGACTTACCGACGAACTGCAGCGCGTCGGCCTTGACCCGCCTACTTTGTCCAAGCTGCTCAAGTACGTCGAAGACTACAATGCATCCACCCAGCAAGATGATGACCAGGAACGTCCGTTTGAATATATCCTGGACCCGGAGAGTGACAAGGACCAAGATGCATCGCCCGCGCCCAAGGCCTTCCACCCAAAGCTAGTCTTTTACGTCAACGAAACGAGCGGAGAGGTGCTGAGCGCTAAGCTGGACGATGAAACCAAGCGCAAGCTACAGATGCTCGCTGTCGAGACTGGCATAGCCGACATGCACGTGTTTGACGACGCTGGTTCCTCTTTGAAATCCAGTCAAGATACTGTTGACGACGCTGGTTGTTCCTCTTTGAAATCCACTCAAGATACCGGTACTACTACTACCACTCCCACATGTCCCACCCGAACAGACTCGACACGAAAAGCGTCTGATAGCCCAACCCGGAGTCGCCCTGGCTATCGAACCGTACTTGTACCCATAACCTCCGACACCGAATTCTTCACCCGCCTCACCACCGAGGTATCCGGGCTAGAAAAACTGCAAGAGCGGGAGCAAAAGCGCATGAACGGGCAGATCGAACAACTCGGCCACCAAGTAGCCAAGCTAACGGACCCTGATCGTCGAGCCAATAGGAAGTCGCTCACCGTCTGGCGCCAAATCTTCCAGACCTATGTCGAAGAAGCCATCTTCTTCGGCACCACGGAGCTAGACCATAAATCACATGATTCGGAAAAGGCAATGGCTAGACTGGCCAGCTTCAGCAACAAGATTGCAAAAGCGGGGCTGATTGAACGACTAAAGCAAAAGGGCAACATGCAGGCATTGAACGCCTTCATGCATATCAACCGCGAGATACTGCAGGGTCTGCGCTTCGGCGAAATCAATCATAATGCCATGGTCAAGATTTTGAAAAAGTTTGACAAACGCACCGCCCTAAACGTCAAAACCACCTTCCCCGCCCGCCTCCCCTACCCCCAATTCAGCGAACACGTCGCCAAATCCGTCTGCGCACAACTCCACTCTCACATCCTCTCTTCCGTGCCCCAGCTAGACGACTACTCGTGCCCCATGTGCACGGAGATACGGTGGCGCCCCGTTAAACTCAGCTGCAACCACACGTTTTGCATTCGCTGCTTGATTGTCATGCAGAATAATAGGCAGTATAATTGCCCGTTTTGTAGGGAGAGGAGCGTGTTTAGTGCGAATTCTGGTATGTGTATACGTATAAAAATCCCCTTTTTTTGCTGTTGGCTGATGCTAATGGTGTACACGAATAGATAATTTAGACACGCAACAAGCCGCCTTTCTCAAAAAATGGTTCCCGGAAGAGGTGAAGAGTAAACAGCGGTATAATGAGCACATGGCGGGTGTGGATCAGTATGGAGAGGTGTATGCGAGTGAAAAGTGCGAAGTCATGTAACGTTTTTTTTTCTTTTCTTCGTATTAAAGGGGGGCCTTTTTATGTAGAGATACCCTAGGCACGTGCCACCCTGTTTTTTTAGCGTAAAGATGTATGGAATATACCAATATGGATACTTAGAATAGACTACGAAGTACTCAAACTGAATCAAACCCCGTTCAATTTTTTTACAATTCAACATACATGGTCGCAAGTTCGTCGAGGTGTCTTTGTGCGTAGTATTGCATGTCGTGCATATGATGTACATGAAATCATCAGACAATGTAAATAGTGATAAAGTAAACATTGTCCAATGGAAAAATAATAATAAGATCTTGCAATAATATGCTACGGTATGGGTGCTCATTCCCTCAGTATCGGCTCAAAAACTAAAAGTAAAAACTCCATCCCTAAATGCGACCAAGGAATAAACGCTATGAGAAGGGGGTGCGGAGAGGGGGAATAAGTTGGAAAAGAGGGAGCGGCAGAGGGCGAATAAAGAGATCAAATGCCAGTCCAAGGCTCATTGTTGGAGGGAAGAAAAAACTATACACTGCGCTCCGGGTCCTCTCCCTCGGCAATCACTGCCACACCTAGTCCGCGGTCGGGAGACTGTAGGACAAGTTGTTCGTGCCTTCTGGCGCGAATAAAATCCGATACACTCTTAATCAAAATGAACCAGCCCACAATCATGAGTCCGTAGGCGACCCAGTCGCTGCCTGTTATGGCGCTAGCCGCGGGCGTCATGTCACTGCTCCCCGTGCTTCCGCTGCCCACCTGGTCCGGGTCAAAGTCATGCGCATTGGGGTCGGTGGGTACGCCGCCATCGAATCCTTGCCCCGGGTTGTCGTTGCTGCCGTTGTTTGGACTGAGCACGGCGGACCGGAAACCGAAACCGAATTGTACGAGAGTGATGCCAAGACCAGCCCGGGATCCGTTCTTTGCGGCGTGGGTCGTGTGGAGGAGGTAGGTGAGGAGGAATCCGACGAGTTGAAAGGACATGGAAATCATGGCGTTCCAAAGGAAGCTGAAGAGGGAGCCGACGGGGAGACCTTCGACAAAGACTTCGTCGCCATAGGTACCAGGGGCAAGGATGGTGGTTTCCCAGTAGGGTGGTGTTGCATCTGCAGCGGCTTGCTCATAGGTCTAGCGTACATGTTAGTAGATGATGCAGTGTGCTGTTAGGGCGGTACGTACCGGGGGCTTCTCCTCAGCATCCTCCCCTCTTGTCGGCTTTGCGCTGAGATTTGCCCATACGCCGCCGTTCCCGCCGCCGTAAACGCGTCCGTTGGCTTGTGCATGCGGGTTGAATGTCGGAAGTTCAGTCACTCGTCGTTGGATGCCTGGCGCCACAGGCTCGTCTTCTTCCGGCTGAGGGTTCCCCCGCATTAGGCGCTGTCGATCATCGCGGCCATCGTGTTCGTCGTCGTCGTCGTCATCAGAGTCGGAATCAAATGTGTCAGCGAGTGTGCGGTCTTCGTCGCTGGGTGCTGGGTCCTCGGCCAAGAGACGCCGCGATGTGCCGTGTGGTGAGGATGCGTGGGAGCGGAAGGACGGGGGTGGCGAGGCCGGCGGCCACTGCTGAGCGGACAGCGACGCTGCCTGCGAGTCGTCTTCATCTTGGGCGGCCACCTGTGTTGTTTTGTCAGTGTCGTGCGTCGTGCATCTCGCATCACGGCATGAGGCAGGGTCGCGCCGTCGCATCGTGTGCTGACTGAGCTGGAGTGGGATGTAAGCAGGCAAACGTACCCTCTCGTAGCCCTGGGCGGGCATATTGGGCGGACAGGCGGATAGTACGAAGTGGCGTGGAGAGATTATATTATGCGTAGTGGTGAAGGGAGGGTACTAGGAGGCAGAGGGAGACAGCGGGCGTGTGGTGCGATAAGCAGCGGCAAGAGGTAGTGGTGGAGCGTATCAGCCGGCAGGTGCGTGGTAGGAGGCGTTTCAAGTGCGCAGCGCAAGCCGCCTGTCGACTTTGTCGTTTTGGGGGGCAGCCGCCAGCCCCATAGCCGATACGATGCGGGTGCTGCGCCACCGTTCAATAAACGCACAGACCACCTCGCACCGCCAACCCGGCGCCCTGGCCCAAAGTTGCGACCGAGGCATCATCGACTTTTGGCGTCCATGCGCATGCATGGTGGCGGCCAGGAACCCGGGGTCGCATCACAATATAGTACTACAATATTTTACATAGTAGTATCCAATTCACCCCATTCACCATGGCGAGCACTGTGAGTGCAGCTGCATGCACTGACTGCACCTGAAAGCTGCCAACTAACCGCACCCAGATAGCAAAGCAATATACGCGCGCCCTCGCCCTATGGCCCAAGGATGCTCTGCGCCCCAATCTTCCCTTCACCCGCGCAATCGAACACCACGGCCAGCCCTTTGGCGTAAAGCCCATCACTCCCGCCCCGGAAGAAGGTGCACAACCCCAGGCCCCCGCCGCCACAGGCCCTGCCGCATCCTTACCACCGCCAAACCCTACGCTCGAGCAGGCCCAAGTCAACGCCTTGTTTTCGCTACTCGAGAACCGCTACAGCACAAAGTATGCGCTGTCTCCCAGTGTGCTGAAGCCAAAGTCGGCGCCGGAGCACTATACAAAATTGATGGAGGAGATTGAACGTGCGCCCAAGAAGACATGGTGGGAGGCCAAGGTGGATGAGTGGAAGTCGAAGATCCGGTGGTCCTAGGACAGGACAAGTAACGGTAATGTACTATACTGTGTACTGTAACAAATGTAAAAGTTGAAGCCCATGGAGCCTTTGGTCGACTGTGTCTTGGCTTATTTTTCCGCTATGTCACATGCCAAGGTGCTAGTAGTACGTCGGAAAATGAACATGGTGAGAAGCCCCTTCCTATTTCATCTAGTCATGTATACATTTCATAGTAGGCATGCAAATATCATTGCAGCGACGAAGCATTCGAGCCATTCCTCCGCCATCTCCATACGCAATCCTGCACCACTCAATTTTCTCAGCACCAATGGTACCAAGCACTTCCAGCGAACCCTCTCACACACTTCCCCCAACATCCTTCAAGGATGTCTCACGCCTTCCTATGCATATCGCGCCTCCAAACCTATCCATCCTTGAGCACCATCCTCCTACGCTATACCACCCACACTTGTTACACTTCCATTCACCAACCCTGGGAACGTACTTTTTGGGAATGTACTTGCGAACGAAATCGTGGCGCTTCCTTCCATGAATCTCCGACTCCCTCTTCTTCATCATCATTCTGTTCTTCTTCTGCACATGCTGATCTCCGCCGTGCGCCTCCACTTCGTCTTCTGCTTTGCGCTTCTTGCTTGTACACGGGTCCGACACGACCGACCACTTGCCGCCCGCCTGCGCCAAGTAGTAGAATTCGAAGCTCTTCCTTCCCATCAACACCTCCGTGGCATCTTCTTGAATCTCTCCCTTCTGAATCATGCACAGCAGCTTTCCCACCAATGCACAGTGCTGCTCGACTGAGAACTGCATCAGCAGGCCTAGGTCCTTGAAATACGTCATCCCTTCTGTTCCAGCTGCACTCTTCCTCGTGTCAATCTCCTTCCACTTATTCTCCACCATCTTGACGTAGTGTTCAGACTTCTTCTCCCTCAGCTTGGCAACGAGCTTCTTCAAGTCGGCATTCTTCACTTTGCCAAGCTTGTCTTCTGGGCCCTTGACGACACCGAGCAGGGACCCCGCCATCTTGCTGCTCAATTGTAGCAGGACGCCCACGTCGCGGAGCACGCTCTCCTTGTCGTTTTTGGGCTCGAACTCGAGGGCGCGGAGTCCTTCAACATCCTCGGCGAGTAGCTTGATGTGCAGTGCGCTCCTGTTTTTGAGCTTTTCGAAGATGGCTGTGGCGCCGGGGTTGAGGACGGTGGTTTGCAGAGCCATGTGGAAGGGTTGAAAGGGCTGTTGGAGTGCGTCGACGGGCTCTGAACGGACAAAGTATTGGAAGCTGGTTGCAGGGGAGGGGATGAAGGGCGGGTAGGGGAAGAGGGGAGTGGGAAGGGATGTCATGGTGGGGGCTGGTATTGACTCACAATAGCTATTGTCACTAGTGCGGATTTGTGGTGGTTGGGCGTGAGTGAAAATGAAGGGGAGAGGAGTGGTTTTAATAGGTCGAAGCATGTAGCTGCCTAGAGGTCTTCTACCCGCCACCACCTATTTCTCGACTCGTCTTCACTCTCACTTTCATTTCCACTTTGCCTTGATGATTGCAAAGTACGCAGTGAATCTTTATGCAACTTCAAGATGGAACCCGCTCCGCCTACGGTCTTCTTAGGCATGTAGAGGTCGCACTGCCCTATGTCAGCCATTCCAACAATATCACATGTGACAAACTTAACAGAAACCATGTACACACGCATGCCTCCTTCTTACATCTAGCGCAGTTCCCTATCGCAGGTAACCCTCTACAGTCTTTCCCGCTATTTCACACACACATCTTGGCACCTAAAAACGCCAGATTAATTCATCCGCTGTTAACTCTTGTCATCCACTCTTCTTCCCCCCCGCTTTATTCAGTAGGAACACGCATAGATCAAGCCTGTTTTGCACCCAACTTCCAGTGTATACATACTTTCTACTTAACTGTAATCCCCACCCCAAAAAACCCAAATGTTACAAACCTCCCCTTGTACGCAACCCCCGCTATTATGCATGTCAAAGTATTAGTTTTATGAAATGTTGTAGATGACATACACCGTATATGATATATATATCTGGTATATCTATATCTATGTACCTGACATGTAAGTAGAAGGGGCGTTGTGAATGTTTTGCCCCTTCACATTACACATTACACATCTACCCCTCTTCCCCCGCCCCCATGCAATTCCACACACGAAGCCCACAAGAAAGAAAGCCGCGGCTGTTTGTCATGCAAAGGGGCAAACAAACGATGTCCCGATCCTGACCCGTTACCCCGGTACTGAGCAGTTGGGTAGTTTTCCTAGTTATTTGTTTAGTATACTACTGTGAGTTCTGGGTATTTAGAGGTAGGTATGGCCTGTAAAGTTGTTGAGGTTGCGGTGGCTAGGGCTAGACTTGAGTTATAAGGTTAGATAAGATACTAGATACACTAGAATAGTGTTACGGACCTTCGAGGGAAGAGGCACAGCGGTTGGGTTAAAGAAGCATGGACAGCCAGTCAACCCACCATATGAGACGCGGGGGCACGGTCACGTGACCTCCTTGGCCAAGCCTGCGCGAGGAAGGGTCTTGGCACGACTTCTCGTACATATAATACCGAGGAATGCTCCTTGTGCGCTAGCTACTAAGGAATTCTTAGGCTTCTCTAAGCGAGGGCTACGAGCACTATAAGTATATAGTAATAGGTAATAAACTCTTATAGTTTATTATATTTAACTTTAAAATCTAAGGATTAGTACTTAATTCTTAAACTCTTTATATATTATATTAATCTTCTAATCGTGCTATATAACCCT
>KE747824.1:2254196-2265926 GCA_000465215.2 Pyrenophora seminiperda CCB06 | reverse complement strand
CTATAAGCTTCTTATTATAGATAGTATAGTTACGTTACTTAGGCGTTAGAGACGTAGAGTAGTAGGCTACTAAGTATAGAACTCTATTTTTTATCTATAAGAGGTATCTCTCTAGAGCTTCTCTAGAGTAGTTAGCTTCTACTACTATATCTAATTCTAAGTTCTATTAGATAAGAACTAGGCTAGAGATAAACGTCTCTTTTAACTTTTTAAAGGTAGATTCTTCTCTATTACTCTATTAGAAGTCCGTCTCGCGCTTAGTTAGGTTATAGAGAAGTACTATAATATTAGAGAAGTAGTTAATAAAGTTCTTATAGAAGTTTATAAAGCCTAGAAAGCTCTAGACTCTCTTTACGTTTATTAGTAGTTTCTATTCGCGTATTACTCTAATCTTCTCTAGGTCTAGGTAGAGCAATTTTTCTACCTCTATAATAAAACCTAGGTAGCGTACTATCTTCGTTATAACTATATATTTTTTAGAATCTAAGTATAGTTTAGCCTCGCGTATACGTATTAGTACCTTTACTACTTTCTAAAGGTAGTCTATTTTGCTACCGTCTAAATATACTAGAATATCGTCTATATATACTATAGAGAAGTCTCTAAGAGTTTTATAGAGTATATTATTAATATAGCGCTAGAATATAGATAGTGCGCCTAAGAGTCTAAATAGATATACTAACTATTTAAATAAGCTAAACTAGGTTTAGAACGTAGTAAAGTACTTATCTCTCTCTACGATACGTATATAGTAGAACGCTAATTAGACGTTAATCTTTATAAACTATTTTGCTAAGAAGAGGTTACGAAGTATTTTCTTAATTAGAGGTAAGAGGTAGTAGTCTACCTCTATAAGTTTATTAAGGCCTTAGTAGTCTACGTAGAACTACTATTTTCTATTTAGTTTCTTTACTAGAAGTACTAGAGCGTCTACTAAGAAAGAGCTCGCCTAGATCTATCTCTTATCTATAAGTTCTATAATTTATCTATAGACTTCTAGTAAGTAGTCTCTTAGTATACTATATAATAGTCTCTAGAGGAGTTTAGGTAGACGCTCTTTATTATCTCTCTTTAGGTAGATATAGTAGTCTATTATACTCTAATATAAAGATAGGCTAGCTACTATTTCTTTATTAAAGAGGTCCTAAAACTACTCTAACTCTAGAAGAAGATTAATTTTCTTACTTATAGTTATTAGTTAAGAAGTAACTTCGTCTTAGTTCTAGTTCTCTAGTAGCCTATTAATTACGAATAGGCTTATTATAAATTCTAAGAGGTCTTCTAGATTAACTATCTCTACTAGAGTAGTTTTCTCTAGGCCTATCTTCTTCGCTAGTTAGTCTCGTAGAGCGTATTTCTTTACTATTATATATTCTACGCGATATATTATAAGCAACCTCTATTTAGAGTTAAGGACTACGCCTACCTCTACTATCTATAGTTTTCCTAAGATTATATTCTACTCTAAGTCTAGGATTACGTAGGCGGCCGTATAAAAACGCTATCTATTAATATTATAATTAAACGCAATTATCTTAGTTATATAGGTACGCTCTATAGAGCTAGTTACCTACGTAAGGTAACGTAAAGAAATTATAATAGTCTTAAGCTCTATATAGGCTACTATTAACTTACTTACTACTAAGTAGTAATTATACTTAGAATCTATAAGAGCTTTTACAAAGACAGTCTCTTATAGAAGTAGTAGAATTAGAAATAGAGGTCTATTTATCTTCTTATCTAATATTATATCTACTATTATAGGCTCTTAGTTTATCGCTAATACTACTATATAATACCTCTAGTTAACGCTTTAGCTAGAGGCCGCTAGTTTTCTAAGTTACTTTTACCTTCTTCTTTAACTACCTATTTTAAGCTAACTACTTAAAGAACTACTATATTAGAGTATTCTCTTATAAAGTAACTAGTACGCGCGTATTGCGTATATACGCTATCTTTTTAATATTACTAGAAGGTCTCTAGATTAACTTAAGTCGCGAAGCTACGTTCTATACCTTTTTCTTACTAGAATTAGTCTTTCTCTTTAGGTCGCCCTTCTATTTCTACTTTAGTAACGTTAGTTATCTTAGTATTACTATTATAGTTAGTTTTTTACTAAGGTTATAACTCTATAATAGTTATAATACGCTATTTAATTATAGCTATCTCTATATTAACTATAATTAACTAGTATTTACGTACTACTATCTAGTAATCGTTACGAGTTACGCTATAGTTTAGCGTAATTTACTATATTACTAAGTTTAGCGCGTTATAGAGTTTAAAAAGTTTCTACTTATTACTCTACGCGTCTCTACTACTCTAATTTAAAACCTACTTAAACCTTAGAAAAAAGTTAGTAAATACCTCGTTTTTACTCTATTAGAGACTATCTAGAACCGCCTAGGCCTTCTTACGACTATAGTTATTCTTATAGTAGAATTTTAGGTAGTCTATAAATTTCTCTAGTAAGAAGTTTCTATAGAGTTCCTCTATTTTGTAGATAGAAGCTACCTCTCTCTATACTTAGGCGCTTAGATTTATCTATATAAATATATACTAATTCTAAGCGTCTCTAATAAATTCTACGTTACTTACTAGCTTATAGAATATAGTCAAGGACTATACGCAGAACGATAACTTATTTCTATTAAAGAGTACGCTAGTTAGGAGAGGTTTATAAAGGCTAGAGTTTAGTATAGAGTTATACTAGTTTAGAGTAGAAGTTTATATAGTAGATATACTTACTATTATATAGATGTTAGCTACTTCGCGGAGAGATTTAACTTTCTAAGTAAAGTCTTAGATTAGAGTATATAGCGCTATTAATAAGTATCTATTCTATTCTATATACTTACTTAGTATAGTTTCGTCGCCGCTAAGCGTATATTCTAGTATAGTAGCGCAAGAGGTTTAGAAGTTATCTATAGTAGAATAGAGAAGGGGGGTTTTTTTTTTATTTAAGACTATATAATTGTTATAGGCTAGCTCTAGAGAATAGAGTTCTAGAGGTGTTAAAGGTATTATATAGTCTATAGAAGAAGTATCTACAAGGTCTCTTAGATCTCTTATATATTCCTCTATTCTACTAGTATACTTTAGAATAGGCGTAGCCTAATCTATTATAATATATTAAAAAGAACCTAAAAAAGAGATTTATCCGCGAAGGAAGTAGCCTAATAGCCTTACCTATTTTATTTATTAAGAAGGCGAATAGTAAATAGCGACTATATATAGACTTTAGATAACTAAATAGCGTTACCTAGAGGCTAGAAGAACTTATATCTCTTACTACTAATTATAGAGCTTATAGACTAATTCTAGAGAGCTAAGTAGTTTACAAAATTCAATATTTAAGAAGAATTCTATTAGATTAGAATTAAGAAAGAATTTAAGTAGTTAATAGCCTTTAAAATAAAATATAGACTTTTTAAATATATAGTTATACTATTTAGATTAACGAACGCGCTAGCGACGTTCTAATTAGTAATTAATAAGGTACTCTATAAATACCTTAATATCTTTATAACTGCGTATCTAGATAATATACTAGTATACTCTAGAGAAACGTTAGAAGAATATATTAAATATATTAAGAAGGTACTATAAAAGCTTAAGGAATATAAGCTATACCTCTAGAAAGAAAAATACGAATTCTATACGAAAGAAATAGAGTTTCTAGAGTTTATTATCTTAACTAAAGAAGTAAAAATAGATATAAAGAAGATATAAGCTATTATATTTTACTAGTAAGCGCTATACTCTACTAAGCGCTATACGAAAAATAGCGAGGCGTACGCGTAGTAATATAGCTTAGTAGTATAATATAAATTTTATTCTCTTATAATAGTATAGTATTATTTAGAAGCGTCGCTATTATTTATATTCTTAATTTCTACCTTATACGTATAAGAGTTATACTTAATCTTACTATAATAGCTATAGCGTCGTATTACGCGTACTCTCTTTACTAGCTTCTTACTCTTCTTACGCCTACTACCCTCTCTTTTAGTAATTAAGTCTAATACCTTACTAACTATTAGTATCTTCTCTACTTATACGTAGCGTCTTTTATAACTCTTCTACTTAGTAAGCGTCTCTATTACGTCTCGAAGGCGCTCTATCTCTACGCGTATTAATACTATCTTATAAGCTATCTACTACGCGCCTTTTATTAGCTATTATACCTACTCGTTAAGTAAACTTACTAGAGACCTCTAATAGATTTATATTCTATTTTAAATTAGCGTTAATTACGCCTCTATTTCTTTAGCGTTACGTAGTGTTTTTACCTCTTAAGTAGCGTTATCTTACTATAGTAGAGTCTACGTACGTAGCTATATATCTAGCTTTAATAATATAGTCTATAGATTATATAGAGATAATCTAGTACCTTAAAACCCTACGTAAGTATTCTCTCTTATAAATACCTTCTTAAAAGCTACTTTAAAGGCTAGTAAGAAGGTCTATTTATTAATATAGTAGATATAATCGTATACTAAGGCTAAGATCTTATCGCTATACGCGCGCTTTAATAGTAAGAAGTAGGTAACGTTAAGTAGCTATAGAAGGTGCGACGAGTGTAGAGGTATATAGAGAGTAATAATCTTCTTCTTCTTATAGTAATTCTAGAAATCTATTAAGTAGTAGCTCTTATAGCTATTAATAATTAGTAGTCTATACGCTCTTATAGGCCTCGTATATATATTAAAGTGTTTAAGCTAGGTAAGCGCTAAATTATTATTTATCTAGCCTATTAGGCTTACTTAAATAACCTAGTTACGTAGAAGATTCTTAGTAAACTAGTTAGAGATAAGAACCTTACTAGTAAAGATAAAGAAGAGTAGAATAATACGCTCTATTGCGCTAACGCCCTATATTAACGTAGTCTACTTACGATTACTAGGCTAAAGCTTCTTTACTTTCTTAGATTTCTCTATACCTATTATAATAAGTTGTAAAGATATCTTACCTATTAGAAAGCTAGACTTATTAAAGTTATATATGTCGTCGTCTATAATACTATACTTCGCCTTTATATTCTAAACTAGCGTAAACTAGAGCTTAATAATTGCTAGATCTTTATAGAGAGCTTACTAGTAATCGTATAGATAGGTCTAGTACGTACGCAGCTTAAGTATATACTTAATAAATCTATTAATCTAGTTCTTACTAATAGACTTACCGCTACGATCGCGTAGTAATCTATTAGCTATATCTTATACGTATAGCTTCGAGGGCGGCACTCTACGTAGATTCTTATTAAGTATATATTATATAATTACCTTCTCTTCTAGCTTTATTAGGCTCTTTAAGTTTAGCTTATAGTCGTGTCTAGAGAGCTTCTTATTACGTCGCCGTCGTATTATACGCTTAGATACTTTATAGATTACTTTAGCGCGTCGTAAGCTTATAATCTAGTTAAATTTAATATTAGAGAGGGTAAGCTATATATTAGCTTTAGTATAAGCTCTAAGAGATTATAGTTATTAAGATATTACGTATTATTACTATATACGCGTATTAGTAAGAGGAACTACAGCGCTTAGTAGAGTATAGCGCTTACTAGTAAAATACAATATATAGAATTAGCTAACTTCTAAAATAGTTAAGAATATATAATTCTATCTAGAATTTACTAACTACTATTATAAGTTTATTAAGAATTATTCGAAAATTATAATACCTCTTATAGAGATAACTAAGAAAGAAAATAGATTCTATTAGAAAAAGAAATATTAAGAGGCTTTTAAACGTATTAAGTAGATATTTCTAAAGGTACCTATACTAGCGATATATAACTCTTAAAAAGAGACGTAAGTTAAGACTAACGCGTTAGACTACGCTTTAGGCGCTATAATAGTATAGCTAGGTAATAATAGAAAATAGAGACTAGTATTCTACTATTCTAGAAAGTTCTTAAGAGTAGAACTTAACTACGACGTCTATAATAAGAAACTATTAGAAATAGTTAATACTCTAGAATAGTAGGAAGTTTACCTACTAAGATAACTATTTAAAGTATTTACTAATTACTAGAACCTAATAAGCTTAATAACAACTAAGAAACTTAATAGATAATAGATTTACTAGATAGAGACTCTAGCTTAGTACGACTTTAAGATATTCTACTAAGTAAGTACGCTTAATAGAGTAGTAGACGCCTTAAGTCAAAGATTAGACCTATAGAACGTAGAGTATATAGAACTCTATAATATAGTATTTAAGATAGTACTAGATAGTAGCTTAAGATATAACTAGCTAGAACTAGCTAAAGTAGCTAAGGTAGCCACGTAGATAGTAACGTTATAATAATAGTAGTAGCTAAAGGTAGCTAACTAGTAGTTTAAGCCTAAGATAGTAGGCTCTAATAAACTATTATAAGATAAGAGAGAACACTAAGATATAATCTAGAAGGAACGGATATATATACCTCTATATATAAGAAAGGAACTTATTACTTAGCTATATAAGTCTCTAGAATATAGATATATAAGTATAAAAGAAATAGTTAGAAGACTAGCTAAGGTATTTACTATACTATATTTAAGAACGCAGGTATAGGAGATCCTAGGCAACTATTTAGTATATTATATAAATAAGCCTAAGAGATATAAGCTCTATAGCCTATTATAGCCCTTAACGCTACTAAAAAGACTATAGATAAGCGTAATAATAGACTTTATAGTAAAGCTTCTAAAGTTATTAGAACTAGAATCTATATAACTTTACGATACTATTCTAGTAATCGTAGACTAATTAACTAAGGTAGTAAAGTTTATACTAACTAAAGAATTAATAATAGCTAAAGAATACGCCTATAAAGTTATAAGAGTATTAGCTAAATATAGAATACCTAAAGAGTTTATTACTAATTATAATAAACTATTTACCTCTAAATACTAGAATACGTTTTTAGTAAAATTAGAGACGAAGAAGAAGCTATTAACTAGCTTCTACCTATAAATAGACGGCTAGACGGAAAGAACGAACTAGATATTAGAGTAGTACTTAAGAATATACGCTAATAAGCTATAGAATAACTAGGTTAAACTTCTACTAATAGTATAATCAGCCTATAATAGTACGAAATCTATAATAATAAGGTACTCGCCTTACTACGCGAACTATAGATATAAGCTAGTTACTTATTAAGATTCTAAAGATATTAAAAGTATTATAGTAGGAGCTAATAATAAGGTACGTCTTATATAAGAATTATATAAAGAACTAGGTAAGAATATAGCTTAGAGGAACCTTATAATATCTAGAAATACGAATAAATAATAGATTAAGAGACTAATCTTTAAGAGAGAAGATAGAGTTTTTCTATTATAATAAAACTTAAAAACTAAGAGGCTATATAGAAAATCAGACAATCTAAGTAGAACTATTTAAAATCCTAGAGATAATTAGACTAGTAAACTATAAACTCTAGCTACTACTAGGTATACGCATCTACTCTATCTTTTATAAGAAACTTCTAGAACTAGTATCTCTAGATACTAAGCTAGTAATAGATATAGAGCTTAAAGATAACGAGTATAAGATTAAAGAGATTAAGGACCTATAGCAAATTAGTAGTTAGTAGAAGTACTTAGTTAAGTAGTAAGAATAGCCTAAAAGCTATAATACTTAGAAATCTAAAGAAAATCTAACGAACTATAAGTTGTTAGTACGTAAATACTACTAGCGATACTTAGAGAATCTAGGTTTAGATTTCTAAATAAAGAGGAAAAGTTAAAAGAAGAATTAAGAAAGTTAAAGAGGTTAGCCTATAACTAGCTAGAATTAGTAAAGAATTTAAGTAGTAATAGTTTAATAGAGAAAGCTATACTCTCTAGACGACTCTTAGGCGGCCGTTCGTAGAAGTCTAGAATAATCTTATTATAATAAGCTAAAGATAGCTTACGCTTCTCTACCTCTATAACTTTAATATAAAGATAAGTAACTTCTACCTTAGCGAGAAGTAAAGTAAGGCGCTTTTCTTACTTAGTATCTTCTACTTTCTTCTACTCCTCTTCTAAGATAAAAAGGTTATATAGAACGCGCGTAGTAATATAACCTATATACTAACTAGTAGACGTCTCTATAAAATATTTTAAGTTCTACTTCTTATAGTAACTATAGCGAAAACCTATCTCTTTCGTAGCCCTCTAAATATAGGTAATATAATTATAACGCTTCTAACTTAAAGTCTTCTTATAAGTCGTATAGAATTTCTAAGGAGTCGAGCTATTAGGTATAGTTAGAAAGGTATAAGAATAAAATAGAGAGAGGCTATAACGTAATAGGCGTACTAAGACCTTATATATAATCTCTACCTAGAGATATAGTATAGAAAAATAAAATACTAGAGTATTAAGATAATAACTCTAAGAGAGAGAATAATATTATAAGTAATAGGTAGAGGTCTCTTCTTAATAAGGGATACGGCGTTAAGAGATAATAGACGTATATATTAGAAGATAAGAATCTACGTAGAGCGTAGAGATTACGTAACTACTATCTAGCTAAGACTCTACTATCTATAGATAGTAGCTAAGAAGATAGATAGTAGCGATAGAAGCTATATACACTATCTAAGAAATCGAGTAGATAGTATAGATAGTAGAATATAGTAACGAAGGTATAAAGAATAAATAGTTTTTATTATTATATTTATTATAGTTAAGAACTTAAATTATACTTTCTTATAAGTCGCTTATACTTAATAAGATTATTGCATATTACTCTATCGTATATAGAGTAGAATTATTAAATTAAACTATTAATACTCTAATAACTCTTTTCTACTAAAGATTACTAGATAACTCTTACGGTAGCTATTCTCTAGCTTACCTACCTTAGTATAGACTAGAATAGAGAAGTATAGTAACCTCTCTTAGTCTCTACTTACTATAGAGACTAGACTCCGTGTAATATATAGCTACTATAATATTAGGTTCTTTATAGGCGTATTTAATATCTACCTTCTTAAGATATTAAAGTAACTAGTTTATCTAGTTAGCTAGCTTATAAAATTCTTAACTATATATATATAGTATAGATAGTCTATTAGTTTCTCTAAATACTACTATCTTACTAAATTTATTATAATTAGTATCTATAGTCTCTAGTTCTTTATAAGAGTCTATCTTAACTACGTTACTAGACTTAAAGTCTAATTTAATAAGAGTAAGATTATCTAGTCTCTATATAGTATTCTCGTAATATCTATTAATCTTAACTCTAGGTATTATAATAATATTCTAGGTTTCTTTCTTTTAATTCTTAGGCTCTACCTTATAGATAATATTAAGCTATCTAACTACCTTATTCTTACTATAGTAGTTCTAAGCTATATAGCCTTTCTTACTATAGATATAGTAAGTAATATTCTTTTTACTATATAGCTTCTTATTATTACTTTAGAACTTTATCTTACTAAAGTCTCTTTCTAGCCTCTTATTAATATTATTAAGGTATATAAGCTTATAGCTATTAGTTATATATACTCTTAGAGTCTAAGACTAGTAGCTTTACTACTTTCTCTAATTAGAGTATAAACGTTAACGTTAAGTACTAATAAGATAGCTAGACTAATAAGACGGCTACTTTTTCTTAGTATAGCGAATACTATATATAAATAATTAAATTACTTAATACTATAAACTAATTGTTTATATAGCTTACTTATAGTTATTAGATTTAGAATCTTCTACTATATCTTTCTAATATATATAAGCGTTATACCTAGTCTTACTATAGTTGCTATACTACTATTAACTTAGTAGAGCTCTTTCTTAACTACTACTACTACGCGCCTTCTTTACTACTATACGACTACTAAAAGTGCTCTTAGCTACTACTATTACTATTATACTATACTCTATTATCCCCCTATACTAGATCTACTTTTACTTTTAACTTTTTTACTTAGTAATCTCTACTAATTACTCTTTAAGCTCTCGTACGTAGGCCTTAATAAGAATATTTTTATATAGTATTTTCTTAGCTTCTTTAATAAGCTTTAAGAAGTCTACTTAAGTACTTATTAGTAATTATATAAATAAATCTCTTATAAGCTTTAACTATAACCTAAATTCGTACGTATTACTTAGTATTTAAGACTACTAAGGCGTTTCTAGTTAGGCTACTAGTAGAGGTACTAGTAATAGCGTATAAAGATAGATATTAAGGCGATTAAAAACTCTCTACGTATTAATAGAAACTAGCTCTAATACCTTAAAGGCCTTCTTATAGTTATTATACGTAAATACGTTAAAAAACGCGTCTCTAAAAGTAGAAAGAAAGCCTTCTTTATCGATATAGAAGACGCGTCTAGATACTAAGGCTCGTATACGTTAAGAGTACTTAACTTTTAATAGTAAAAATAATATAATATTAAGTAGCTAGAGAATATATAATAAATAAGTAAGTATATAGAGAGTTAGAATTCTTTGTATAAAGTAGTAGTTCTTAAAATCCTAGTTAAGGTAGCTCTTATAGCTATCTAAGATAAGTAGTCTATATAACTCTCTCTAACGCGCCTCTATATACTAGTTAAAGTACTTTAACTACTAAAGACTAAGCTTATTATTTATCTATCTATTCTTAGAGACTAAAAGCTTCTAGTTATATAGTATACTAGTCTCTTCGTACTAGGTAGAGATATAGACGCGTTCTTTATAGATAATAAATAGTAGGATAGCGTACTTAGCGGCGTAGATACTTTAGATAACTATTATCTACTCTTAGTTCTCTAGCTAGATAAGGTTAGGCCTTATATATCTCTCTAAACTAGTAACTACCTTTATTAAGCTAATAACGCCTATCTAAAAGCTAGTCTTAATAAAGTTATAGATATTATCGTCTATAATACTATACTTAGCTATAGTCTCTTATACGAGTATAAACTATAGCCTAATAACCTCTAGATCTTCTTAGAGTATTTTTTTATAGTCTTTTAGTTAACTAAAGGCTATCTTAAGCTCTTCTATATAAGAGATAAAGCGCTTAGTCTAGTTCTAGCTAGTAGGTATTCTACTATAGGTAGCTAGTAGTTTATTTACTATATTAGCTACCTTACTTAATAGAGGAGAAAATTCTTATACGTAAAGGCTAAGAATATATTATATAATAGGTTACTCTTCTACTAAAGTAAGCTTTTAGTTATTAGCTAGTGTTTTAGGCTAAAAGGTAATTTTATTTAGCTAATTAGAGAGCTATTAATATTATATATTAAAAGCTATAGTAGCCTTTCGTAATATCTTAAATTAACGTAAATAATACGCACGAAGGGCAAGATTTATTCTACCTTCTTACTAAAGTAATAAAGTTTAGTTATATTAAGATATTAATATTTATATAGAAAAGTAGTAATACTAAGAAAAAGTAGCTATCTCGTTAGTCTAGCCGTCTCGTTAGTACTTAACGTTAAGTATTTTATTATAATTAATTATTTATAGTTCTAGTAGTACGTATTCTCTAATTAAATAGTCTTTTCTCTAACGTAAGCTTATATAGTTTATTATCTAGCTAGATAGCTTCTATTATAAGTTCTTTAAGCGTATTAAAGTTAACTCTATTTCTTATAAGTTTTCTACGTATAGTAGGTTTAAGACCTTATTAGTATATCTATATTAAAGCGTTATTATTCTATTCGATAACTATAGCGTACTATTAGAATTCTATTATATAATTAGTAGTAGAGTAGGTTTATTATAGTCTTTAGATTTTCTACTTAGT
>KE747824.1:1836841-2253575 GCA_000465215.2 Pyrenophora seminiperda CCB06 | reverse complement strand
TAGAGTTATATAGTATAATTAGAAGATTAATATAATATATAAAGAGTTAAGAATTAAGTACTAATCCTTAGATTTTAAAGTTAAATATAATAAACTATAAGAGTATATTATCTATTACTATATACTTATAGTGCTTATAGCTCTTACTTAGAGAAGCCTAAGAAATTCTTAGTAGCTAGCGTATAAAGAGTATTTCTTAGTATTATATATATAAGAAGTTATACTAAAACTCTTTCTTACGTAGGCTTAGCTAAGAAAGTTATATAACTATACCTCTACGTCTTATATAGTAGGTTAACTAGCTATCTATACTTCTTTAACTTAACTACTATACCTCTTCTCTTAAAAGTCTATAATAGTAATCTATTTTTTTATACTATATTATCGCTTTAGCTTATTACCTTAGGTACTAGATATATATAGTAGTTATAAAGCTACTTTATAGTTAATCTATATTATTATATTTAATAACCTATTATCTATATTATTCTTAGAGTATAGTAACTATAGCGTTATTACGTCTACGTAGTACTATTAGATTTAACTTAGTATTCTACTATAGGCCTTATTAGTAGAGTATTCTAAAAGAGATAAGGTTATAGTATAAGTTAGAGTAGTAGGCTATATTATATAGGTATAGTAGTCGTATAGTATAATCTTCTTATACTCTAATAATAATAGTACTATATACCTTAATCTATACTTATATATTATCTACCTATAGAAAGTCTTCTTATCTAGGCTCTTAGGTATTTATAAATCGTTTAATATTATTAGCTACGTAGTATATAGTACTTAAGTTAAGAATAAAGAATTATTTAAGTAGATATCTAGAGTTCTTAGTTATAAAGAATAAGGTAATAATTACTAAGTTAATTACTCTAATCTCTCTACTATATAGTTACTCTTTAGACGTAGGCTTAATAGTAGGCGTAGCTAATTATAACTTCTTAATTATAGATATTCTTAAATAAGGCTACTTAATAGAGCGTATATTATCTTCTAGATTAGGTATATTACTAATTCTATTCTTTACTATCTTAGTAATATATTCTTATAGTTACTACCCCTCTAGAGCTATATCTAGAAATATATACTAGTATTTACTAAGAGTATAGAAGCTATTATATACCTTATACTTTAGTAATAAGATTAATCCTCTACTATAGAGATATTAGCGTTTCTGCGTATTATATTCTCTTTCTCTCTTCTTCTTATTATCTAGCTCTTTATTATCTAGTATTAGTACTTCTATAGTAAATACTATTATATTAGATTAGCTCTTTACTAGATATATAAGTTAGGCGTTCTACCTATACTAAAGAAATATCTCTATAGTAGTAACTATAGTATTGTAGAGACTATATATAATAAAGAATATTATCTAGGTAGAGAAGTATTTTAATACTAATAATACGAAGTTCTTCTTAATAAACTAGTTATTTAGGTACTCTAGTACTCTAGTAGCTCTATCTTTAGTAATAGCGTAATTAACTTTAGTAAGCTAAGTATTCTATTAGGTAACTACTCTTATTAGCTTTATTACTTTATAGTATCTTATTTATACTTTATTAAGCTCGTCCTCTACTCGTATGCTAATAGTAGTAGTAAGCTTAGTAATCTAGTCTTAGTATAGCTAAGACAGCTTATAGTAGTTAGTAAATAGATATATAGATATAGTAGTCTTTATAAAGTTAGTAACCTAAGCGAGGTAGTTTCTCTCTCGCTAGTACTTAGTATCTTCTATCTTATATACTTTAAACCTTTCTTTATAGTCTTCTATATTCTCTTTATATAACGCCTTACTAGTATTTAATAGATTAGAAATATAGGTAGAGATAAAAGAAGGCGTTATTATAAATAGTAGGTATTCTATTTAATATTAAGTTATATACGCGTTAATCGTAGTAGTTAAAGGCTAGTAAGCGTTAACTTCTAGACGCGTAATAGCGCGTAGTTTAATAAGTAGCTAAGATAGCTATTTTATATTAAAAAGTTACTAGATACTTAGAGGTACGTATTTATTTTCGAGTTATACAATCTATTTAATCTATTATATATAATTAGTAAGGACTATAGTCTAATCGCGATTATAGGTAGTAGTTATTATTACTATTATTATTATATTTATACGATAGTGTAATTTCGCTTACTTTAGTAGATAGTACTTTAATAGTATAGGTACTAAGACTCTTAATTATTAGATAATAGTAGTTCTAATAAAAGTAATAATAATTAGAGTTAAATATATATATTAATATATTATATATATATCTATAGACGCTAGATAGTACTTATAACTACCTAGCGTATAGATTAGCCGAAAATAGCTAAAACCTATAAGCTATATCTATTAAGTAACTCTATTATAAGTTAATTATTACTTAACTATAAGTTACTCTATTATCTAATAATTTTAAATACTTATAGCTATTACTACTTAGTTTAACCTAGAGCTTAGGTAATTTAACGTAGTAAACGCCTTTATATACGTATCTATTAACTAACTAGTCTATATACGTATACCTAGAGAATATATATAATAAGGTATAATACTCTAGCTAAATAAAGAGCTATATAGCCCCTAAATCTCTCCTCTATTATAGTAGAAAGATATTACTAAGTACCTTATAAGTATAGATTTTCTTCTAGTACTATATAAGCTATACTATATAATCTATAATAGAGTCTTTATCTTCTTCTATATTAATAATATTATTCTTAGTAATTACCTAAATAAAAGAGAAGTAGTAGATAAGACTATAGAAGAGCTATAGAAGAAGTATACTCTTACTAGGAAAGAACCTCTTAAGTAGTTCTTAGAATTAGAGGTTATTAGAGACTATAAAGCCTAAAATATTTAGCTCTTCTAAGTAGTATATATTAATAAGATTACTAGACTTATTACTAATTATATAATATAATATAATACCCTAATATTATAAGCTAAGCTACTACTAAGATTAACTTATACTAATAAAAGATTAGATTACTTCTATTTATAGTAGTAAATACGCGTTTTAATATTATCTTTACTACTTTCTAACTTATATAATTTCTTATAAACCTAAGTACTAAGTATTAATAAGCTACTAATTATATTCTTCTCTATCTATACTATACTTATACTCTTCGCCTATAATTTAGTAGAAATAATAACTTAGTAGTAGCTAGTAATATATTATTTATAGATAATATAGTAGACTAGAAGAGCTCTTAAGATTTTATTCTAAAGCTATTTAGAGGAGTAATCGCCTAGTAAGTAAATAAATAAGATATAGTTATAACGTTAATAACTAAAGTAGAACTACTCTCTCTAGTCTAAGTAGTAAAAGAGGTATAGTTTCTTATATAACTATAGACTAAACTAGGTATTAAGCTTAAGAATCTAATAATTATAATATAATATAATAATAGGTAGATAATTTAACTAGTTAATAAGAATATCTTCTAGCTAAAGACTAAGCTCTAATACGTTAATATCTATAACTACTAGCTATAATAGAAAGTGTAGCGTAAGAAAATTAGAGTTATTTATATACTTACTAATAATATAATTACTAATAGTTTACTAATTTTCTATCTACTAATAAGATATAATAGTTTCTTAAATACGTCGCGCTAGTAGATATTAGAGATAAGATTATTATTAAAGAAGAATAAATAGAAGAGCTACTCTATTAAATTAAGAGTATAAAGGTTATAGGTACTATACTATAATACTATAATAGTATAGAAAGAATCTAGAGTTATATAAGTAAAGTTATCTAGCTTAGAGTAAGGCTCTAGCTAAAGAGGTATATTAGATAATAGAGTAACTTATAATTAAATTATAATTAACTTATAATAAAGTTACTTAATAGATATAGTCTATAGAGTTTAGCTATTTTTAGCTAATCTATACGCTAGGTACTTATAAGAGTATCTAGCGTCTATAGATAGCGTATAGAATACTATAATATATACGTTAAACTCTAATTATTATTTACTTTTATTAGAACTACTATTATCTAATAATACCTAATAGCGTTTAGTAATTAGAAGTAAAACCTATACTAGTCTATACTTATAATAGCTACTGTTAGCTACGTTAAAGTAATAGATAGTACTATTAGCTATTTAATAGTATTCTCTTAATTCTATAATAAATAGCTTCTAGAAGTATACACTATAGTTAATAAAATACGATAGATAGTATATATTAATAGAGCTTTTAATAATAAGTTATCTAAGAAATATACTATAGTTAATTCTTATATCTAGAATACTAATATAAACTTACTCTAGCTTAATATAAGTTACGTAAACCTATAGAAAGATAGTAACTAGTTATTATACTATAGTAAAACTATAATAGTTACTATTAAAGATACTATTAAGTAAATAGCTTTTATTAAGAGTTACTATTATATTATTCTATTCTCTTATAACGTATAAGTATAAGTATTACGCTATTTATATAACTTTATAGTAAGCTATATATAGAACTACTACTAGACTACTCTTAAGTTATACCTCTATAAGATAGAGATTACTATAGTAGACTCTTTTATAAGTAGAGATAGCTTCTCTATTATAGTTAATACTATAAGAGTAAATAGTTATATCTTTAACTATAGTTATACTATTATTACTACTATACGCGTATATATATTATACTTATTTATTAGCCTAATATATAACTTTATAGCGCCTATAACTAGTATTAAGATATTATACTCTATACTTTAATTAATCTAATAGATAGATAAGAATAACCTAATTAAGGCTTTAGCTATAGTAGATATTTAGGCTCTTAAACTCTACTATATAGTATAAGATATTATTAGTAATCTTAAAGATACTAAGATATTCTACTACTAATAAGCTTCTTTACTAATCTTAATTATATATTATTTTAAATATAATAATACTAAACTAGAAATTATTAAGATTATATATAAGCTAAAGAGATCTAGCTCTAGAAATAAAGGAACTTTAGATTTCTCTAGTAAATAGACTAAGATAGAGAAAGATACTAATTAGTAATATAATACTAGCGTATCTATACTAGGTACTATATTTAGCGAAAAGAAGTTAAGTTTCTAGTCTTTAATAGAGTAGATAATATTTCTAATAATATCTATTCTATTACGCTAAATAATACCTCTAATAATACTTCTTCTATTATCTCTAATAATAATTCTAACGAAACTTTAGTTAGTCTAGATAGAATATCTTCTTCTAATATTCTTTTATCTAAACTTAATTAGAAGAAATTTAGCTCTATATTCTTTAGCTTCTATTTTTATTTAATATAATATTTTATTTTAATATCTCTTTACCTAAGATTAGATAGAAAGACTCTAATATTAATAAGATCTATATTAATAAGAATAGAGAATCTAAATAGAAGAAATCTAGTATTACGCGTCTCTACTCTCTTTAGAACTAAGAAGACGTAGGTATAGATAGATAGATAAGAGTACGCTTTTTTTATAACGTAATTATAAGAATAGAAGTAGAACGTATTATTACGAGAACGTAATTTTTTTTAGCTTTTAGAGAGAGTAGATATTATAGTTATACGTAGGTATACCTACTATACCTAAAGGGGACTAGCTCTTTAGCGGGTATCCTGTACTTAGCTGCCTAAGGCCCTACCTAGATACTAGATATTATCGATTACATTTACTTGTTCACCCTTTAGCTGAACCGCCCTCTGGGCACCCGTCCGGCACTGCGTCCGCGACACAGGGCCTGGCACTGAATAGCAGATGCATTGACACTGCAGAAGTTGTTTGGGGTGTACGTAGAGACTTGGAAAGTATGCATCTTACGATCAAAACAACAATCCTGCAGCATAAAGCGATAGAAGAAACAACTATGAAAGCTTCACAAGGCAAAAGTGTTGCATACGACAAAGGAGGACAATTTGCTAGAAAAAACTCTGCAGTTGTCCTATTGGCCGACTAGCAAGCAATCACAAGCAAACAAAACAAGCACAATCAGGGTCTTTTTAGCGAATAAATAAGAGACACATGACGGCATAAGTAGGCTATAAGAATTTTTCAACTTTTCCTACACTCAGCTTTACGAACGACGACAACAACAACAGCAGCACACACACACTATCGCGAGCCCTTAAGTATGGCTTACGAGTTTGAACTTCGTCGTTATCAGTTCCTCTTGAAATCTCATTTAAAGGCGGGGGGCGATGCTTGGGATATCCACAAGGCGACAGCGGAGCTGAGCAACGCGCCTTTGGTCTGGTGGCAGGTCAAGTCTCGTATGGAGTGTAATGGCGTTAAGCTTAAACAGTATGCTCTCATGGGTTGCGAGGTAGAAGAGAACTCGAACCAAGATTCTGAATTACAACACAATTCAGATGACGGAGAGGGGGGCGACACCGCCTACAGCTGTGACGACGACGAGGAGCACGATGCCACCGAAAGCGATGACAGCGATGAGAGCGATTCCACCATCAGCATTGACGAAGATGACACTACCGAGCCAGTCCTCCTCAACACCAACGCTCCCTGGTCCGCCTTTCTCTGCGGCCTACAAGGTTCCGGGAAATCGCATGCCTTGTCGTGTATCCTCGAGGGCTGTCTGATGACAGACCGCAAGATAGGCAAGAACCCCAATCCCCTCGCAGGCATCGTATTCCACTACGACCCTCTGAACGGCAACCGTGTGTGCGAAGCTGCGTATCTCTGCTCGTCGATTGAGACAAGGGTACTCGTCAGTGCGAGCAACTACCAAAAGCTGAAGCACAGCTACGAAGAGATGGCGAAAGGATGTGGTGGGAGGATACAGGTGCAGGTGCTTGATCTGGATAGTTCGCAGCTGAATACGGAGCGTATGAAAATGCTCATGGCAATTGGGAAGGAGAGCGAACAGCCTCTGTACATGAGTGTCGTCGTCAATATACTCCGGGAAATGGCGATTCAAAGCGGCGGATCCGGTACTTTCAACTACCGAGACTTCACAGCACGCATTGCCAAAGCAGGCTTGACAGATGGCCAGCTCGCCCCCTTAAAGATCCGCCTCGACCTCCTAGAAAGCTACGTCGACCTCCCCCCGCGCCCCACAGTCTCCAAGAACAAGAAAAGCCAAATCACGCTGAAAGAAAAACAACACACACCACGGCGAGGAGCAGACCAAGCGGATTTCTTGCTCGGCAAGCCCGGTACACTGACCATTGTGGACCTTACCGATCCCATCATCGACGCTGATGCAGCGTGCCTCATGTTTGACATTTGCCTGTCAATCTTCATCTCCCAGACCCCTTGTGGCACTATCATCGCACTCGACGAAGCGCACAAGTACATGGGCGGTCAAACCGCCGCAGAAGCACATTTCACAGAGAGATTGCTTACCACGATACGAGAGCAGCGTCACCAAGGCGCCAGAGTAGTCATTGCAACTCAGGAACCCAGTGTTGATCCCCGGCTTCTCGACCTGTGCAATGTTGCCATGGTGCATAGATGTAATAGTCCCGCTTGGTACGCCGTGTTGAGGCAACATCTTGCTGCGCTGCAGGGGAAGAAGGAGGAGGGGGAGGAGGTGCTCGAGATGATTGTGAAGCTCAGAGTGGGGGAGTGTTTGCTGTTTTGTCCGACGGCGGCTGTTGGTGTGAAGAAGGGGGTGGGGGAGGTGGTGATGTTGGGGGCTGGGTTTAGGAAGTTTCGGACTAGGCGGCGTGTTACGGCTGATGGAGGGGGGAGTTGCATGGCGGTGCCGGAGGGGGTGTAAATCTACAAAAGGGGATAAGATGGGTTGGTGGGTTTAATTGTCGAATGGGCCTTGGGATCTTCCTCCCTATTTGGAGGCGTGGATGTAATGGAGGTGGCGGAACTTGAGTGAAAAGGGGATTGATGAGTTAAAAATGTAGATATATGAATGATTCCAGGAGGCTCGGAATGTAAACATGTGCTTTCTCATTATCGCCTTCACCACCATATTTTCACTGACCTATTAGATTAGTGTCCTGGCACTGCCAATCAACCTAGACGCTGGTCATGATCGATGGCCTTGTGACAACTCAGATGATGTCTCAAGCATGGAAAAAGGAAAGCAAAGCAATCACTTTTCAACTAACGCACGGAAAGTTACTATATAAGATAGCTGACGACCCCCCTAAAGAGCTATATCCTGGCATGAGAATAAAATAGCTGCTCGCAATACAACGGGGCATATATATTGATGTCCATCACTGGCGGTTCGAAGCAGTGTATTTGCAGCTCTCTAGAAGCGCACAATGTACACGTAACGGTATTGATTATATATGACATTTGTATGAGTAGCCACAGACATTACTTCAGTCTATTCCCACATTCCGTACTCAACCATCTTTTCCCCTTCATCCTCATTCAATATTATACCAGTCGCCTGATACTCAGCACTTCAAGCATGGCAGCACCACCTTGTAACAATGAGGTCTATGTCTGAGATTGGAGTGCAAGCACGCTGCGCTTGCAGTTGTGGTACGATCATTGGCTAGACAGATGCGACTGCCTGCGTTTCGTTAAGCTGTGTTTTTTCGCTGAAGGCTGCACTTTTGACTATATTACTGCTTGGGACTTATTGCCGTCTAGGTGCAGCGCTCTGCTATAGTACTGCGCTCTGCTATAGTGCTATAGAGATGGTCAAAGTATTCAAGAGGAGAAGGATAACGACGCCAAGCGTGTGCGAGGTGTTGACGATGACGTAAGGGGTAGTGGTAGGCAGCAGGCACGAGGGAATTTACTTCGGCAGTGTCCAATCAAATGACTCCACAGCACCTTCCACTCGACTCTTAGCGCGTTACCAGCGTGTTCCCTATTACTATATAACCAGGGCTGTCCCCTCTCTACATCGAACTTTCAATAATATATCTGCTGTGCTACCTTTCAACACAGAACATTATATCCCACCCAAAATAAACATGGCAACCAATATACCTAAAGCAACCACCGGGATGAGGTGAGCTATATGCACTCATTCTTATTTACCCTATACTGACTTCCCTATCAGCTTCGCATCCTCGTGTTTTTGGACTATCCGCGTTGGCACAGAGACTCCACACAACGACTTCCTATTGCCCGAAGGCTTAGTTAGTGCACGCTCCGAGTTCTTCCGCAAGGCCATGAAGGGAGGCTGGATGGAGGGCCAGCAGAAGCTCATCAAGCTACCTGAAGATGAGAAAGCTATCGTCGCTCTCTACCTCCACCTCGTGTACACTGGTGACCTAATTGACGACGACGACGGCGTTCCTACCTCCAGCGCAGACTACGCGAAAGAAAAACACCAAGACCGAGTCTTGACCCTCGTCAAGCTCTACGTCTTCGCAGAAAAGGTGCAAGACAAGGTCGCGAAGAACAAGAGTCTGGAAGCGCTGAAGCTCAGAGTTCAAAAAGGTGGTCACTGCGATGAGGAGACGCGTGATAGAGACTACCTTCCCAGTGGTGCGGCGGTGCAGTTGATGTACGACAACACGCCAGAAGGCAGCCTCGGGCGACTTCTCATGGTCAATCTCTGGTGCACTTCGACTACGAACATTCTTGCTGGCTCAGAGGTGAAAAGCAATGACTTCTTTGCCGACCTCGCTACGGCCCTTCATCACCGCCTGCTCGAGTGCTGGAAAATCGATCATCCGATATACATGGATGATTATTGGGAGAAATAGGTTTGAAGAACCTTGGGCTATCTACCCGACCCTGTTGGTTATGAGCAGAGGACTGTAAGGAAAGGTTAATGTGTTGAATATAACGGGGAACAATTGGGACATGTCGAGTTCTGCGATATCAGGACCTCTATTTACTAGCAAATGACTCAAGAATGAAAATTTACAATGGTTCAGCTTATACATCACTGACGACACTCACCTGATTCGTGCATACTGCAACACATGAAACCGCATGAGCCGGGTTTCCAAAATAAATGTATACTACTACTACTAATGCCTTACCAATGCCCCCGAGTTCAACTCAAGTTCATACATGCCATCGTATACACGTGTGCGGCCAATCTTCTCCACCATTTCAACCCTATGCCCCCCCCCCCCCCAAAAAAAAAATAGTGTCTGTGATCCCCCCAAATTCCACCCTTCGCTGAAAAAAAAAGCCCCTTTTCCATCCCCATCACCATGCCGATTTAAAAAAGAAAAGGTAAAAAAGGAAGTAGACATGTCAAATTACCCACAAAATCCCTACCAGCCTATCGGGAAATAACATAAGAAGAAAAATGAGAAGTGTGAGATATAAACGACGCCCCATGGACCGACCCCAAGAAAGGTGAAGTAATACCGAGAAGACGAAAACACAGGTCATTAAGACGGCACCCCTCCCCCCTCCCTGGCATGACCCTGGCCTGGCTTACTTTTACGCTCACACGTAGACCGGCCTCCTTCGCCCTTTCTCAAAAAAGATAAAAAACGCCAGATAATGATGATGATTGCTGATGATAAAGAATATCCCCTGCCTGTCGAAATCCACGTCTCTTTCGCCATGTTGCATGTTTGCTTGCGCGAGTTACCGTATCGACGTTCCAAGGGAGGAGAGATGAAAGATGATTGATAACACGCGAGTCCATTCATATATTTTCGGGAGGAGGAGGCTGTGGCCAATTCGACGGTTTGGGCGTTGTACTCTGTGGTTCATCTGCGCGGGGACGGCGGCCCCAAACGACATATCTGCAAGGGCATTGGTTAATATGCGTGTTTATTTCTCTCTTGCTGGAGAAAGGGAAGGAAGGAAGGGAAAGAGGAGGAGGAAAAGAAGACTTACACCTTATAGTACGCATGCACGCTCTTATCACCCAGGGCAGTGCGCAAATGCGCAAGGTACACCTCTACTTCCGCCGGCGACCACCCAAACGCCGTAACAAAGTACTCAATCGTCCAAGCGTGCACGCCCGCGCACATATTCCAGTAGAACCACTTCCCCAGCACCTTCATGCGCTCGTCCCTCGGCCACGAATTAACAGGTATAGCAAAAATTTCCTCATGCACGTCCACAAACCCCGCCTGCTCGTACCATTTCTTGAGCTTATTTGCGATGCGCAGCGGACGGCCGAGGCGCATGGCGGCCGCGTCTTCATTGTCGGTCCATTCGAGCAGCGCGTAGTCCTTGGGCATGGTGCCGTCGTCGCAGTAGACTTTGGAGTAGATTTCCTGCGATTCCATCCACCCGCCTGGGTTGAGGTTGTTGTAGCTCTTTTGGATGATTTCGCGGAAGTCGTTGAAGATGCCGAGGGACATGCGCGTGTGGATGTAGTCGTAGGGCTGTGTGCAGTGCCACCATTCTGGGCGGGTGATGTCGTCCATGAAGAAGTCGACGTTGTCGCAAGAGCTGAGTGTTTGTTAGTAAATCTTGTCGTGTGTATGCTGTGGGGTGGAATGCGCGCATTACATTTTCGGTTGGATGGGAGACAAATCAATGCCTTCGACCTGCTCGGTGGTTAGATCGGTAGTGGAGAGGAAGAACTCGGGGGGCGGACGCACCCTGCATTTGGGGAAATCGTTCGCTAGCAATTGTCAGTCTCTTTCTTCTCCTTTTTTATACGCGTGCGTTGGACGTACCCATCTCAAAACACCACTTGCCAGTGCCGCAGCCAATGTCCAGCATTCTCTTGGGTCGTTTTTGCTTGAGCGGGGCCAGGTAATTCCTCTGGTGAAATAGGGCGGTAAGGATCACATGCTGCATATCCAATCGTTCTATCTCGGGCTGTGTGCCAGTCAGCGGTGGTGAGCTTTATCGCAAAGAAAAGCACGGCAGCGCTTACCGCGTCGTTGGGAAAAGGGTAGGCTAGGTTGGATCAGCTGCGGTGTTGCGGCGGGTTCAGGGTTCGGAGCAATTGCTTACCGCCAGCCTGGTAGCCATGGTACGTCCTCCCATACTTCTTCACATAGTCGAAGATACTTGGCGTGAGGCTTTGGATCTCGCTGCGAGGTATGAGCACGGAGAGGGTAACGGAGGGGATGTGGGAATAAGCCTACGAGTCTTCCAGGTAACCGTCCGAGGTCGGATCCGACTACAGAGTGAATTAGCTTCGTATGCTCATGGCAATCGGGGCGGGGGAAGTGTATGCGGCCTACATCAGCTTCGATGGTCGAGTGGGTGATATCGGTGAGATCGGTGGCACTGGACAGCGGTCGCAGCTTTTCCTTGCGCACGCGGTCCGACGCAGAGGCAGTCATGCTGTCTTGGAGTGCGAAGCGCGCTATCAGACTCTCTCCAAGTCGTGTCGAGGAGGAGGCGAAACCCAGCGGAATGGCATGTCGTTCCCAGGGCCAGGGTCTTGGGGGCCGTCACGCCGACGGGCGAAATGGGGACGGGATGAGGCTGCGCTAAAAGCGTGGGCCAGCGAACCCCGCAATACCTGCACCGACACCGCCTCTCTGCCGGCTGGAGCATGAGACCCACCCACCACCACCACACCACCACTACACATGTGCCCTATCGAATAAAACAAGGCGTATTACGCCCCGTGACACCATTACCATGTGTCTGGCTTTGGCTTCCATCGGCCATTCCGAGAGTTTGGATAGACAGCCAACCGTCGCTCCGCATGCTCGCTCTCGACACGCCTTGCATGTACAAACATCATCACTAACACTAGCATTCTGTACGACTACATTGCAAATACTCCTATAGGATACCGGACCTTTATCCCCGAGTAGACTTTCGGAAAGAACATGATTTGCATTCATCTCACTACGAACCAAGTACAACCAGACGTCTAGCGCTGCAGAAAGAATTTCCATCGTGGCGCTTCTAGGCTATTGGAAGCCGCCGGCATGTGGAGTAAGCCCCTAGGTGTACCTAGTGTTGCATTGTTTGTTCTTATCCCAATCGCTGCGTGAGTAGGTCTGCAGCATTGCGGCGCCTTCGGTGACTTGGCTGCGTGAGCCACATGGGAAGGATAGCTTGCGTCGGGCGTATTGACCATAGTATCGGATTTGGGAGTGCACTTGTCGAATCATGTCGTTCTGACCGATCTGGCGGGTTTATGTTTACATACTGTGAGCTGGGATAGGTAAGTTGATCAGATGGTGAAGAAATCTGACCCGGCATGTTATTGAATTCATTTAAAGCAAAGTACAAGGGTCATGTCACTCAAGAGTCCTGATTACAGTACATGTTGTAGGGGTTCTGTAGGTGTAATTATCGGCTACCTCACTATTTCCCCGGAATTCTAAGCCGGGTCCACACCTAGCCTGTACACACATCCTGGCTGCAGACAAGCCACAAAATACTCTCCTGGTCGTCAAAAATCTAGCCTCAGCAAAGGAAATTGAAGCTATGTCTTCTGTGACTTCATACTCTTGGAAGGGTTTTTTTCATCGCAAGTGCAATCTGGCCTTGCTTGACGATGCCTAGCTTTACTACGCCTTTCCGTTCTGTAATTCGGATCTCTGGAAGCAGGGAAATCGGTTTGTATGTTCGACCGAGAAGAACCCGGAGCATCGGGCTCAACAAGAAAGAAAGTTTCAGGTGACATCTGTGGACTGGAGAATGAAGTTGGTATGAAGAGAACGTGTTGAGGCAGGCGCGGCCCCTGGGTCTGTACTCCAATGGAGGCAGGTGAGTAAATCGCCCTTTCCTTTTACTAATACGGAACGTTACGTCCAACCGCAGCATGTCATTCTTGGTGGATGACTGGTTTCAATCTAGTCCCCCTTTTATAAGGTAAACTTGAAAGTCTAGTTGGGCTTGGGTCACGACTAATGAAAACCAAGTCTGTCTGGTTTCGACCTTAAGGAGTGCAGCAGGTACAGAGAATCGATAGAAGAAACGAAACAAAATTCACATTGGCTAAAAGGGTTGTCCCACCTGTGCCCCACTGCTAATATACAGGTACTCGTGCCAAAGAAGCTTTTGATAGCATAATTTACCGACCCTTCTTGACCCAGCCCTCCAGATTTTCTCTGGTATAGGCAAGCTTGCCCTCGACCATACCGACGGTGCCTTGCGCGTGTGCCTTTCCAGTCTCGATGAATTGCGAGATCCTATTCTTCATCCGTAGGTGAGTGTCGGCAACCACAGGGTAGCGCTCCTCGTAGGTCCAGATAAGGTCTCCAACGTTCTTGCTGGTGATTGGCAGAACGATATTTGCAGCAGTAATGCCTACAGCCACAGGCACGGAGGCGCGGAGCAGGATGTTGCGGTTGCGCGTGACGATGGAACCAGCCATGGCGGAGACGAGGACGTAGAGAGCGCCCGGAAGGATCTTCTCACCGGATTCTCTGGGCGGTGCTAATGAGCGGATGGTGCTCGTGAAGGAATGCTCAAGGCGGAGGGTCTCGGTGAGGGCATTGTCGACTGCCTTCTCGCCGCGAACAGCTTGATCGTAGAGGGCCATGCGCGCACGGCCAATCTGAACGGCGAGACGGTCGGTGGGTGTTGGTCGGTAGGTTAGCTCTGGAGTCGAGGGCGTGTTTGATGGTTCGGTGAGGGAGGGAGAGGTAGGAGCGGTGGTGTCGATTGGCATGTCATCGTAGATGGGTTTGCGGTTCTTTCGACATGTTAGCATAGCGGTTTCTCGGTATCCTGAAGTGCTCCGAAATAATTTCCGGCATCTCCATCGCGATATGACATACCCAGCGGTCATCGGGTCGCTCTTCTGCGTCTACGGGGCGTGGTGCGGAGACTGCTAGGGCCGAGAGCACAGCCATGGTAGGAGCGATGGCGCGCTACATATCATTAGCTAGACATCCCGATTGAATTGGAAACTCTACTCACCTGCCGTAGCAGCGGTCTAAAGGCCATGTCGAGCGTGGGGCTGGCGCAATGGATGTGGACTGACGCTGCTCAACTTCTGATGTTGAGTTCAGAAGATGCAGATCGGCCGTGCGAGGGCCGCCCTCGGCTTAGCCACTAGGTATGACATAGGTCGTTTATCCCGTCTCGTCTTGCAGCCAGGCCTCACTCGTGCAACGCAATATGCTCAAGCGACTTGCGCGCACGAAGCAGCCGCCCTGGATCTGCCAACCATGTCTGCAGCGACTCCAGCGCCCACGGCGCTTCAACAGCACCTTCGTTGCGACAGCCACTGCACGCGACACTGCGCATGTCGAATCGAACAATGCCCTCTACGGCCTGTCTGCGAGCGGCAAGACGGATGACGACGCCCTCCGCAAAGTTTTCGACAATGCCTCCTTTTGGGACAACTTCAAGTGCGCATCGCAGAACGAAAAGCCGGCTGGAATAATAGGGAACAAATATCTCACCCATCCCGAGGGCTTCGTCGACTTCGTAACGGTGACAATAAAGCGCTGCAATGGCGTGGTGCAAAAGGTATCGGCAGCAGAGTCGATAGATGACTTCAAAAACATGGTCAAGGACCTGGACAAGCTCAGCGACCTACTTTGTCGGGTAATAGACTTGGCCGACTTCGTCAGAGGCACACATCCAGATCGCAGGTTTCAGATCATGGCTGTCAAGGCATATCATACCGTGTTTCAATACATGAACGAGTTGAACACTACGCCAGTGCTATATGACCAACTCAAGAAGGCGTCGGAGATGCCGGAAGTGTATGAGACCTGGAACGAGGAGGAGCGCATTGTTGCGAGGATATTAATAGAAGACTTCTCAAGGTTTGGCATCGGCCTAGACGACAAGACGCGACAACGACTGGTCGACTTGAGTGGGGAGATTGCAGAAGTTGGGAATCAGTTTGTCGAAGGCATGGCACCAGAAACACTGGAGCTGAAGTTTAAATCTACCAAGTTAAAAGGCCTGGATCCAAAACTGGCAAAAGCCCTGACGAAATGGGGTGAGACTTCCATCTCAACTATGCACCAAGAGTCGCAAGCCGTGCTGCGATTCGTAGAAAACGCCGAAGTACGGAGAGAGACATACCAAGCTGTCCGAACAGCTAGCAAACCAAGCATCGCACGATTAGAGAAGATGTTGAAGCTACGCGCAGAGCTGGCCCAGACATCAGGCTACGAGACATTCGCACACATGACGCTTGAGAACAAAATGGCGCGAACACCAGAAGCCGTCAACACATTCCTAAAAGCGCTATACGAAGATAGCCGACCAGCCGTTCTTGCTGACTTGGATGAGTTGATGGAATTGAAAAAGGGTGACGCTCATCCATCAAATTTCCCGGACCGCATCAACGCCTGGGATAGATTCTATTACACACAAAAGATGCTCGCAACCATGGAAGGGCACTACAAGCAACGCACACCCGACTCGCTATCGGCCTACTTCTCTGTCGGCACCGTCTTGCAAGGCATATCACGACTGTTCGATCGCCTCTACGGTGTTCGCTTCGTACCAAAGGAAACACAGCCTGGTGAAGTATGGGAAGATGGCGTGCGCAGACTGGATGTCATCTCTGATACCGAGGGTCATATTGCAGTGCTATACTGCGACCTGTACTCGCGACCAGGGAAGACTCCTAATCCAGCCCATTTTACTCTACGATGCAGTCGCGAAATCTTGCCCTCAGAAGTCGAGGAAATGGCACATATGCAGCACAATTTCTCATCGCCTATCGAGGCAGCAACAGATGGCATGCCTGTATCCTGGAACCCAAAGCGAAACAGCTATTTCCAATTGCCTACTATAGCATTAATATGCGACTTTAGCAAAGCGCCTCAGTCGAGGCCAACCCTACTCAACATCCACGACGTGCGCACCCTCTTTCACGAAATGGGCCATGCGCTACATTCCATCCTCGGTCGCACAGCGCTGCAAAACGTGTCTGGTACGCGTTGCGCAACTGACATTGCCGAGCTCCCCTCAGTGCTCATGGAGCACTTTGCATTCTGCCCGCATGTTCTGGGCTTGTATGCACGCCACTGGGAAACGGATGCTCCCGTCCCAACGGCTGCTCTCCAGGCGCGGCTTGCAATCGACAACAGGAACCAGTACGCCGAGCTTGAGAGCCAGATACTTCTCTGCATGCTAGACCAAGCGTACCACTCCTCCATTGCCGCGGACCCGAATTTCAATTCGACAAAGGTGTACCAAGACATATATAGCAAATATGCATCTGTCCCTGAACCCGCAGGAACAGCATGGCAGGGCTTCTTCGGCCACTTGTTTGGATACGGAGCTACGTATTATTCTTACCTTTTTGACCGCGCGCTGGCGGCCAAGATCTGGAAAGACGTCTTTCAGCACAACGGTCAACAGGGTAGTTTGGATAGAGAAAATGGAGAGCTATACAAGAACGAGGTGCTTAGATGGGGCGGAGGAAGAGATGGCTGGCAATGTCTTGCTGGCGTGCTCAAAGATGAGAAGCTGGCAGAAGGTGGGCAGGAGGCCATGCAAGAAGTTGGTAGATGGGGTATCAAAGAGGTAGGGAAATAGATCGTGTTGTTTTGTTGTTTGAAAGCTTTCTTCTTTCACGTAGATGAGTATCTGTTGATAGATCCGCTTGATGCGTGTACAACATGTAGTCATGAATGAAAATGAACTTTATAACGTCTAGAAGATGTGTATGAAAATGGATTCTCACGAGTACAAAGGCGATGGTAACATCCAACTTACCAAGTCCTTTTTCCTCACTACCGCATCAGGCAACTCCTATAACTGTAGAAGATACCAAAGTTTTTCAACAATTGCAATCGTCTAATCTTTGGCGACGACAAAGTCTCCGTCTAAGAGAGATGTCTTCTACGAACCATCCGATCTTTTTCCTTCCCAAATAGGCAACTTTTAAAACCGTAGATCCTAGTAGACTAAAAACTGAAACTCTACAACGACGGTAATATCTAAGTTATAAACGATTATTTCAACTTACCGCATTAGGCAATTCCTATAACTGTAGAAGATAGCATAAATTGAAATAATTCTATCGTCTGATCTTTGACGACGGCGAGGCCCGGAGAAGGTATCTTTTACGACCGTCCGATCTTTTCTACTTCCCAAATAGGCAAGTACTTTTGACTATGGATTGTAGTAGAGGAAAAAGTCTACAACGGCGATAGAATCTAAGTTATAAAGTGTTTTTCTCCTATTACCGCATTAGGCAATTTGTATAACTATAGAAAATAGTATAAATTGAAATAATTGCATCATCTCATCTTTTGGCGACGTCGAGGCCTGGAGAAGGTATCTTCTACGACCGTCTAATCTTTTTATTTCCCAAATAGGCAATATTTTCAAGTGTGGATTGTAGTAAGGGAAAAACTAAAATTCTACAACGATGGTAATATCTGAGTTACAAAGTAATATTTCAGAATTACCGCATTAGGCAACTCTACTTAGCCATGGAACATAGCATAAATTTGAATAATTCTATCATCTGATCTTTTGGCGACGACGAGGTAGGGGGAGAGGTGTCTTTTGTGACCATCTCATCTTTGTTATTTCCCAAATAGGCAGTTTGTCCACACGTAGATCTCTGCAGACGCAAAAACGCGACAACCACACTAACCTGTTCGGGGTGACGCGGTTATCGATAAAGATTTCAGAGGACCGCAAAACTTTTGGCAAGGACGCGCCGCTCCAATGCAACATCCAAAATGTCGGAAGTAAAGAGCAGCGTACAGAAAGCAGGACAGGCGAATGGGAATGAGTTTGAATTAAATAAAGGCAAAAAGAGGAAGAGAGCTCAGCTAGCAAATGATGGCTGGAGCGGTAAGAAGGGTGCCGGGCAGCTGACAAAGTTCGACAACTCTGATGAAGAGACTCCTAAATCTGTTCCGGAACGAGAGACGCAAACTATATCGCCAGAACAGCCGGAAAATATCACTAAATCACCGGTTGAACGGCCAGAAAAGTCGTCCAAGCGCAAGAAACCCGAAGTAGCCTTGGTATCCGGAAAACCCAACCCGAAGCGCGACCAAAAAGATAAACTGAAAAGCAAGCAGCCTGACAAACCTCGAAACTCTGGAAATAATGTCATGGTGCCACCTCATCTACTCAAGAAACGTGACGAGTTGCGACTGGTCCGAAAACAACTCCCGATATGGCCACAAGCGGACGCCATCAGAGCAGCGCTGCAAAGGAACAATGTACTCGTTCTAACCGGAGAGACTGGCTCCGGAAAATCGACCCAAGTACCTCAGTTCTTGGTCAATGAGTCTTGGTGTACAGGATGCATAGCCATCACGCAACCCCGAAGAGTAGCAGCCATCTCCCTGGCACGTCGTGTTGCAGACGAGATGGGAAGTCTGATCGGCGACAAAGGGCCTGCGGCCAAAGTTGGTTACAGCGTCCGTTTCGACAATGCTGCTGGGAAGCATACAAAAGTCAAGTTTCTGACGGAGGGTATGCTGCTCCAGGAGATGCTCCGAGACCCCGGCATGTCGCAGTATAGTGCCGTCGTTGTAGACGAGGTCCACGAACGCAGCGTGAACGTCGACTTGATCCTTGGATTTCTGCGGAATTTATTGGCGGATAGGGAAAGCGTCAATACGCGAAAGCATCCTCTGAAAGTTGTGGTGATGAGTGCTACGGCCGATGTCGAGAGCCTCGTAAAGTTCTTCGCAGACAGCCAGCCAGTATCCACTCTGGACAAGGCAATCGAGAAACCAAACAAAAAAGACGTAGCCAAGTCAGATACTAGCAAAGTCTCAACTTGCTACGTTGAGGGACGGCAATACCCAGTGAAGACAGTATATCTGCCACAGCCAACACAAGACTGGGTCGAATCAGCCCTGAAGCTCGTGTTCCAGATACACTACAAAGAGCCACTGCCTGGCGACATCCTCGTGTTCCTCACAGGTCAGGACACCATCGAAGGTCTTGAAAAGCTCATCAACGACTATGCTGAAGGCATGGACGCCGAAGTGCCCAGACTCATCGTCCTCCCTCTTTTCGCAGCCCTCCCACAGCAAGCCCAGCAGCGTATCTTCCACCCAACACCTTACCGGACGCGACGAGTCATCCTCGCCACAAACATTGCTGAAACTTCCGTCACCGTCCCCGGTGTCCGCTTCGTAATCGACTGCGGCAAATCCAAAATCAAGCAGTTCCGCAATCGCCTAGGCCTTGAGTCGCTGCTTGTAAAACCCATCTCCAAATCTGCAGCCATCCAACGCAAAGGCCGCGCTGGCCGTGAAGCACCCGGCCAATGTTACCGCTTATACACCGAAGACGGCTACAAGTCCATGGAAGAGCGCACCATACCCGAAATCCTCCGCTGCGATCTCAGCCAGGCAATCCTCACAATGAAAGCACGCGGCGTAGACGATGTCCTCAGCTTCCCCTTCCTGGACCGACCCCCGCGCGAAGCCCTCGAAAAAGCTCTCCTCCAACTCCTCCACCTGCAAGCCCTCACCGACACCGGTGCCATTAGCCCTACCGGCCTCGCCATTGCAAAATTCCCCCTCACACCCACACTCGGCCGCGTCCTCGTCGAAGCCGCAAAGCCCGAACGCGACTGCCTGCTCGATATCATCGATGTCATTGCTGCTCTTAGTGTGGAAAACGTGTTTCTCAACCTCGTTAGCGAAGAGCGCAAGGAAGAGGCGGAAGAAGCGCGTCGCGACCTCTTTCGCCGCGAGGGCGACCACATCACTCTCCTCGTCACCGTACAGCGCTTCGCAGCAGAGGCAAAATCATTGCGTAAAGCTTGGTGCGAGAGACACTTTGTTTCGCACCGCGCAATGGACAACGTGATGAAGATCCGCACGCAGCTACAGGAGCAGTGTAAACAGCAGAAACTTCTCTCTAGTGACAACGCTACGGCCTCGGATGGGGCGCCCGATGAAGCAAGGAGCGAGGCTATTCTGAAATGCTTGCTGAAAGGTTTTATTGGCAACACGGCACGATTGATGCCGGATTCGAGCTATAAGACGCTCTTGGGGAATCAGACGGTGGCGATTCATCCCAGCTCGGTGCTGTTTGGCAAGAAGGTTGAAGCGGTTGTGTTTACGGAGTTTGTGTTTACGGGGAGGGCTTGGGCGAGGGGTGTGAGCGTTGTGCAGTTGGGGTGGGTGGAGGTTGTTGTAGAGGGTATCATGTAGGATGGCATGGATATGGATGATGTGTTCTTGGGATGTTCTCGAGTATATAAATGGACATGGGAATGGTTTTTCCTTTAATTCTAGACGACAGAATGGGGGTTTTTTTTCTATGTTCTTTGTCCCGCCTGCCCGCCCTTCTTCTCACGTAAAATTGTTGTCCGTCGTCTTCACAGCAGGTATCCCCTCCTCCTTCTCAACATCCCGCTTCGCATGTCCTCCTCCGTATACATTATCCTTTCCCTCCGGCCCATCAACCACCTTCCCCCCCGCTTTCCTCCTACTCTCCACCAGCGCCTTGATCAACGCAACAGCAACCTCCCACCCCTCCCTCAACTTCCCCTCACTCCTACTCAAATCCGGCACATGCATAAAAATCACCGGCCTCTCATACTCTTTAATGTCAAAGAAGTGTGCTAGACTATTATAATAGATGAATCCGCAGAGAAAATTCCCTGCATCATAGCTAATCCTCACATCAGGACATCCCTCATCCGTCCTCGTCCCATCAACACTCGTATACCCGAGATTCCTCTTCCACCGCGCCAGCACATCCGAAGTCTCGAAGCTAGTAGACAGTTTGACGGGGTATTTCGACGCTGGGAAGTGCGTCTCTGCGGCGCTATCCGGGAATCGTTGGCCGTCCACGTCGGTGATTTCAGAGTAGCCCCGCCCGTTTGCGCTTTGCTCGATGGCGTAGTAGGAGCGGCCGGCTGCGAGGCCGAGGTGCAGGATTATGTCTGGGGGAGGGTACATGGGGTTGTTGGGGGGAAGGAGCGTGGGGACGAGGGCGAGGACGTCGTTGTAGGAGACGCGGATGGGGGCGTGGTACGTGTGGATGTGGATTGGGGTTGGGTTGGTGGTTGTGGCGGGGATGAGGGCGGGGAGGGTCGAGGCGATTTCCCAAGAGGAGTTTTTGGGGTATTTGGAGAGGAAGGGCTGTTTTGTGTTACATGAGTTGATGTATTTGAGAAAGAAAGAAAGGGATGAATGAGTGAAGTAAATGGGGCTTTTCCCCCGTTTTACAAGATTGAGAAAGAAATAGAAAGTGCAAGGAACAGCACATATAACGGACTTCCTCGCCTTTTACTACCTCTTGACCAGCTTGACTGAGGAAACTGAGAACCTCAATTCACACGTTTAGAACTCTTCTTTGCCAGACCATGGACATGGTATATGTATCAAACGAATCCACATGACCTTGAAAATCATTTGACAAAGAAACAAGAAAGAAGAAAAATAAAAAAAAAGTACTTACACCAAAGCTCGTAACCAGCACCGTCACGGGTTTTTCTCCCTCCTCACTCGGAGGCTGTATCGCAGCGTAGGGCGGAGGTGCCATTGATACTAAACAACGACTCATCGGACGTGGTAAGCTCAAAGTGATCCGTGAAAAGCAATTGATGGGCGTAAGTCGTGTTCACAGTATGCTCCAAGAGCGGGCTACGTTCAGCGAGACTTGCGGTGGCACCTTAAGAGTGCACACCAGCGGGAAAGATCCCCTACCGCGCTCGTCGACTCATAAGATACAATGTTTGTAAAAGAAGATCTTGCGGTATGGATATTGCATGTCCATCGAGAGTCGACGTGTGGAAACTCCGACTCTTAGAGGTCGTAATGACGATGATGACGATGATGATGATGCCGCCCCATGAACGCACATCTTACACACAAACAAATACTGAGGAGATGATGCCAATACTCACAAGATCAACAAACAAGTGTATTAAGATGACGACGTTGTTCCAATGTATCAGGCAGCAGAAGTCAGAGAAGCTTGTGAAAAAGGTACCAGTACCGGTAAGTGGTAGTTTTAGACAACCTGGAGATTGGTCGTTGAGGTGAGGGCTGCATCGCCACTTGGCGGGTCTAGCGCTAGTCGGGAAGCGTTATTTCCGCCGCTAGGTATCTCCCCCCCACGGCGATGCCAATTACGTCTGCATCTGTACATAGTTAAATACCCCACATTGAGGATTCAGTCAGAATGTCAATCTAGAGATTCGCGCAACATTCCAAACTACTTGATTACTTTCCAACGGCCATACCTTCTCCCAGGCCCCCCTTTTCCGCCGCGTTAGTAGCAAATGTGCTAACAACACGATCTTTGATCTGCCTGCGACAATGCATCCAGAGCTTCTTCGTAATTCTCAGACTTTACGATACTCTGCTCTGGAAACACCTCTTCCAAGCTCTGCTTTGTTGAACGCATTGCGTCAGCCTCTAGTTTCTCTCGTTCCTTATCTAGGAAGGCAAATGGATAAGTCGAGCCTTCCTCGCCTAAACACTCATTCCAAGTTGACTCAAGCTCGGCTACCTGTGCAAGATAACTATCGATGAGCGTATCGCGGGATGCGTCAGTGTAGAGCTAAGTTTTAGTTTCATCCACGCCAGAGATAGATCGGCATTGCCAAGTTTCTCCTGCCGAGTAGGTATTTTGGCTTGAAAATTCATTACGACAATCTGTTTGGACTCAATATACTTCTTGGATACAAATTCAGAGTGCTCTTTTGTGTTGTTGATCGGCTTGCGGTTGCTACGGAGTTTTCGAAATATTTAGGTATGACCTCATCTGTGGTGCCTCTCCCGATGATCCCGAACTCCAACTTTAATAACCCTTCGGGTAGTGCACTCGTGGCACAGTATGACACGGACACCATGACTTTCATAGTATGATAGGCGCTACTGCATAATAAGCCCGTTTTAACCTGCCGCTTCGTAACCCGTCATCCCCCGCATTGATCCAGCATGACGCATAAAAGCAACAACCCACGTGCGTGCGATCCCGCAGTTTTAAGGCTGCGTTAGTGGCCATTCTATTTACATTATGTCAATATATTGTACAACACCAGCGGCACATCCGACTCCATCTCCGACTTGCAGACTTGGCAATCTTACACGACAAACCCCATGCCATGGCTCCCTCACCCACAAAACCTTACTCCCTCGCCATAATTGGCGGCGGCATATCAGGCCTCACGCTCGCCATCACGCTCCTTCAATACAATGTCCCCTTCACCATCTACGAATCCGCCCCACACTTTGGCGAGATAGGCGCAGGCGTCGCTCTTGGACCCAATGCCGGTCAAGCAATGAAGCTCATGTCTCCCGCAATCTTCCAAGCCTTTTTGAAATGCAAGACGGAAAACGTCGGCGCAAAGCTCGACGCCTGGTTCACGATTCGCGTCGGAGACGCAAGAAGAGCGGATAAAGACGGCTTCGTGAAGAAGGAGAAGAAAGTCTGCGATGAGCTGTTTGATGTGTGGATGCCGCCTGGTAGTGATAGGGGAGGCGTATACAGAGCTACTTTTCTGGATGAGCTTGTAAAGCATTTACCGGACAGTAATGTCAAGTTCCGGAAGAGATTCAAGGATATGCATGAAGCGACGGATGGTTCCGGCGATATGGTAATTTTCTTTGAGGATGGGTCGACGGCGCAGCATAGTGCTGTTATCGGATGCGATGGAATCAAATCGCAGACGCGCAAATGGCTGCTTGGAAAGCATCATCCGGCTGCAAACGCCGTTTTTTCAGGCAAATACGCATACCGAGGACTCATTCCCATGAAAGACGCTATAGAAATGCTGGGCGAGGATACCGCTCGCAATAGCCAGATGTACTTGGGTTATCACGGCCACTTGCTCACCTTCCCCATTGAGCACGGGAAGACGATGAACGGTAAATTCTTTTCCCAACTTTCATCATAAACCCCCCCTAAAACTTGACAATTTTCCTGACAATGCCATCATCATCACAGTTGTTGCTTTTTGCTCCCGCGATACCTGGGACGACGAGAAATGGGTCGTTAGTACATCAAAACAGACCATGGAAGCCGAGTTTGACGGCTGGGGCCCACATGTTCAGAAAATTGTGCGTGCTATGCAGAAACCAGATGTTTGGGCCCTGTTCATGCATCCGAATTGCGAAACCTACACAAGAGGCCGTGTATGCCTCGCAGGCGATGCGGCACATGCGACTACCCCACATCAAGGCGCCGGAGCGGGCATGTGTATAGAAGACAGCTATATCATAGCCAACTTGATCAAAGAAGCGAACAGTGTAGAGGATTTGGAGAGGGCTTTTACAGCCTTTGATCAGGTGCGAAGGAAGAGGACGCAGGAGAATGTTCAGAGAAGCTACGAGAATGGCAAGATGTATGAATTTGAAATGTATGGTGATGATCTAGATAGGATTGAACGGGCCTATGCGGAGAAAATGAAGTGGGTCTGGGATATTGACCTGGAGGCGCAATTAGCCCAGGCCAAGAAGATTATGTAGGAACAGTCAAGTCGTGCAAGTAGTTAGAGGAGAAGGCTTCATGTCTATAAAGTAGTACTAGCTTAGTTGCCAACACCAGAGATTGCTTTGGTAACAAAGGGCATGTTACTCAATCAATAACATCATCCCTCAGACTGAACATTTGCTTCAGCACCTCATCCGTCTTCGCACTGATGCCATTATGATACATCATGTTTGTGACAAATGTCTTACATCCTTTGATCGTGTTGGCCGTCTCCATACTTAGATCAAAGTCCACATACATGTCGTCTGCGTAAACAGCCGCATAGACCGGTACCTCATTCTTCTTCAACTGCTCTACGTCGTACAGTCGAGGCCAGTCTTTGTCTTCCGCCAGGAGCATGCCCACTGTCTTGAGCTTGGTGAGCTCTGGGTAGCAGTCGAACATGAAAGGGTAGATCATCTCGCCCGTGAAGAAGACGGGATCGTCGCTATCGACGCGGGAGAGCGAGAACTCGGGGTGTTTGGGGAGAAGACGTTCAGCAGACCAGTTTGCTGCGGTGCCTTGGCAGTACAATGGCTCGTGGAGCAGTGCGTAGATGACGTTTGTATCCCAACTCTGCGCCGCTTCTAGCGCAAGAACGGTAGGGCGCGTCAGGTGGCCGAACTGGGTCAGATCAGTATCTGCGCGTAGAACCAAGTCGTGTACTTCGTCAAGGCCGCCGTGCTTGCCAAAGTAGATGCCAAGCTGCAGAAAACGCCGGGCAGAAAGGTAGCCTTCGCCGCCTTGCACGCGGACAGTCGTGTCGCCAAAGCGTGAGAGGAGTTTGAGGATGCGTTTGACTCTCTCGACGTCTTCGGGGTACTTTGCGTAGTAGCTTTCGTTCCTTTTCTTGACGCGTGCATATAGTCGCTCGTAAACTTCATCGGGGCCATCTCTTAACGGCGGTAAACCACCAAAAAGGAAAGCCTCTTTGATGCCTTCGGGGTAGAATGACAAATATGTAGCAGAGCAAAAACCTCCAAAACTCTGGCCCATAATACTCCACTTCTTCTTCTCTTCAGGGTAATCAGCAGTCAAGGCTTTGCGTACTGCCTCGCAATCCTTGACTATACTATCGGCTCTGAAGCTCTTCATGTAATCAGCTTGCACCTTTTCGTCGCCTCTCAATTGGAGGCTTGACTGGCTGATTGCATTCGACAGGCCTGTCCCGCGCTGGTCTAACATGAGTACTTGGTAGCCTTTGTCGAGGATAGTGTTGGTCCAGGATACATTCTGTGGTGGACGGCATTCAAAACCAGGCCCGCCTTGGAGATAGACAAACCATGGTAGTTGTTTCTTTGAGTGGTCCAGATAAGTGGTGGGAGCGTAATCTGCGGGTTTCTCTACTTTGAGCGCTGAGCGGGCGAATAGTTGAATGGTCCCTGCGGAAGGGTTGGCTTTGGCGACGAGCGTCAGTATAGCTCACTCATAGCAGAAAGTTGTCTAATGTCTTTCCAAATGAAATTTGATGGGACATGTAACATAGGTACGTACAGTAGTCACGGGGTACCTGGAAGAAGTGCTCCGTGACCCGAAGTTTACCTGGGTCAAGTTATTTCATGCACGTGAGGCGAGCAGATACGATTATACCAGGTACAAGGTGACTCCTCTGCTCGAGGATCTTTGCCGCTTGAATCATTTTGGTGAATGCTTGTGGTGTAAGACGGAGGGTGGGGTCATTGAGCGCGAGTGCTCCGTAACCTCACTACCAGTAGCGCCTGCTCCGAAGGATTCATACTGCATGAGGGGATGCACGACCCTTTAACACCAATACTAGACACGAATTCAAAGTAGGACGGTCTCCCTTCGTATCTCAATATCTCAACTTTTATCTGGCTGTTCTTGTTTACGAAGATTGTGCTTGAGGCGTGACTTCCAATCAGGAAAATTTCCAGTCATTGAGGGGCAAATCCGGGCGAACTTTTAACACTACCGTACCACACATGACAGTCTCACAAAAATTCGTTACCGACCCTTTTCTGTCCAAAAGCATCCCGATACTAAACAGACTACATCGGATCCATGGCCAAGGATAAGAAAAAGGCCGCAGCAGGCGGTAAAGCAGCTGCCAAAGCCGCAAAAGCCGCCAAGCAAGAGAAGAAAGCAGGCAAAAAAGACAAAAAGGTCGCTTCCAAGACGGCAGAGATCGATTCTGATGCCGAAGACGTGGATCTCGATGCAATCCTAGCACAGTACGCAAAAGAGCAGGAGCAACACCACGCCATCACCGAAATAGCCGCTGAACCACCGTCAGCACGAACATCGTGTACTCTCATCGCCAGCCCGGCGAACGAGAACGAAATCTTCTTGTTCGGCGGCGAGTACTTCAATGGAGCTACGGCGAAGTTCTTCAACGATCTCATGATTTATAATATCAAGCAAGACGCGTGGAAGCAAGTCACAAGTCCCAACTCACCACTTCCTCGCTCAGGACATGCGTGGTGCCGTGCGGCAAACACAAAAGATGTCTATCTGTTTGGAGGGGAGTTTAGCTCACCGAAGCAAGGTACTTTTTACCATTACAATGACTTCTGGAAGCTGGACCCGACAAACAGGGAATGGACGCGCATGGAAGGCAAGAGCAAGACGGCTGCGCCACCGGCACGGAGTGGACACCGCATGGTCGGTTTCAAACAGTACATCATCTTGTTCGGAGGGTTCCAGGATACGTCTGCGACAACCAAGTATTTGAATGACTTGTGGGTTTACGACTGCGTCAACTTTTCCTGGCACACGCCAAAGCTCCAAGCAGCTCGTGCTGTGCCAGATGCACGATCGAGCTTCAGTTTGCTGCCACATGACCAAGGTGGTGTCATCTACGGTGGTTACTCTCGCGTCAAGACTCAGGCGGGCGGTAAGCAGCAACAGCAAGGCGGCAAAGGAAAGAAGACTGGCGGTGGCGGTCCAGCATCACGCATGGTACTGAAGCCAAAAGTCCACGACGACACATGGTTCATACGCGTCACGCCTCCCGCAGCCGACCAGCCCTCGACAACACCGCCCACCGTATCCTGGGAGAAGCGTAAGAAACCAGCCAACGCACCCAACCCGCCCCGCGCAGGCGCCACAATGGCATACCACAAGGGCCGTGGCGTCCTCTTCGGCGGCGTCCACGACGTCGAGGAGAGCGAAGAAGGCATCGACTCTGAATTCTTCAACCAGCTCTTCATCTGGAACATTGAGCGAAACCGCTACATGCCACTCACGCTGCGCCGCCCCAAACTTAACGCAAACAAAAAAGCCGCCCAGCAAGCCAACGTCAGCCGCCGCGACCGCGGCAAGGCAGCCGAAGAAGAACTCCTCGCCAACCTCAAAGCCCTCGAGATGAAAGCCGGCGTCGACGCAGACTCAGACGATGATTCCGACAAGGAAAAGGCCAAGCAGCAACAAGAAGACGCCGAAGACGACAACCGTCCCGAAAAGCCCAAAACCTTCGACTTCCCCCACCCCCGCTTCAACGCCGCTCTCACCGTCCAAGCAGACACCCTCTACATCTACGGCGGCACCTACGAAAAGGGCGATCGAGAATACACTTTCGATGAGCTGTGGTCCGTCAACCTGAACCATCTGGACGGGGTAACGGAAATCTTCAAACGCGACCTTGAAGACTGGCAGGGCAGCGACGACGAAGCGGATTCAGAAGACGAGGATGAGGAGGAAGAAGAAGACGATGACGACGACGACTCTGAAGACGATGACAAAGCATCCGTCTCCACAGCCCCAACCAGCGTCACCACCACCACCACCACTCCAACCATCGAAGATCTCGGCCCCCAAGAAGAAATCTCCGCCCTCACAGACACGCTTCCGCACCCCCGCCCCTTTGAATCGTTGCGAGATTTCTACGCCCGCACCTCTGAAGCCTGGCAGCTTCTTTTGCTAGAAGAACTTGCCGACAAGGGAAAGAGCACGGAAAAAAGTCACAAGGAGGTGAAGAAAATGGCGTTTGAGCGGGCAGAGGCAAAATGGTGGGATTGTAGGGAGGAGATTCGCGCGCTGGAGGATGAGCAGGAGGCGGCGGGTATTGGTGAGGTTGTTAGTTTGGCGGATAAGGAGGGGGGTGGTGGTGGTGGTGGTGGGGTGGGGAGGAGGAGGTAGGGTTGTTGTAGGTGTAAGGTTGGGGAGAGGGAGAGAGAGGGGGGGACGTTGATGAAAAGAAAAAGAAAAGGGGGGCGGGTTGACATGCTGGGCATATATTGTTGTAGAAACAAAGTCAGAGCTCCTTCTTCTAGATTCTCACAATCAGATAAATACACCCGTGAAGAATAGAAAGCGCACGTGATATAGAAACGCCCCCTAGTCATTTTGCTGATGATGCCGATATCTCACTACAACAGCCAGCCAGGCCCAGTTGTGAAAAATTCTCGCTTTGAAAATCTTCTACAACAAAGCCAGTTGTTTCTAAATCGTGTGTTGTGCTAAGAAAAGAAAAAAAGGGGGCAGTCAGCGAAAAACACTCATCACCGCTTTCCCCACAAGCCCTGTTGTGTCTCTCGAATTCTCCGCTCCTGTTCCTGGATCATCTCCTCGGTCTGACCGTGTCCATTTCCCCTGCTGTCAATCTCCATGGGATCATCAGGCTCCTCTGCTGGCTGCGGGATATTTGCGTGAGGAGCGCCTCTTCGTGGTTCGTGTGAGCGGCCGCCATCCATCATGCCGGCAGCGCCACCTGCCCTGAGCTGATTGATGGCACGAATCGTGTCGATGGCAGCATGTAGCGTGCGTCTAGCATTGAAGTTCTTCTTGACAGTAGGCAGCAGATCCTCCTCGCCATCTGCGTTGTTCTTGCCCAGCTCGGTGATCCAAGGGTGGGAGAGGGCCTCGTGCGCAGTCATGCGTGCAGCAGGGTCGACAGTCAGACATCGGCGGATAAACTCGCGTGCGGTAAGAGATACGCCTCTCCAGTATTCTAGCGGTGTGAAGGAGTAGTCGGCAACCAGGATGGCTTGCATCTCCTCGAGGTTGGAATCGCGGTCAAAGGGAGTGTAGCCGCAAAGAAGAAAGTACGTGATGACGCCAATGGCCCAGATGTCGCTATAGCACAAGGTCAGCAACACACTTTCTGAATATAATCAGCTCGGACCGGCTTACACTGGCTTGCCATGGCCAGTTTTTCTGAAAATCTCAGGTGCCATGTAGCCTGGTGTTCCACACGTTGTCGTCAGAACGTGGAATTGCTCCTCATCCATAATGCGAGACAGGCCAAAGTCGGCGATCAACAAATCAGCATTGTCCTCTGGTGTTCGAAAGAGCAAGTTCTCGGGTTTCAGATCTCGGTGTACAATGCCGTGGTCGTGGAGGTATGCGACAGCAGAAAGCGTAGCTCGAATGAGGTCGCCAGCATCCGACTCGTAGTAGTTGCCTTTGCGACAAATGCGGTCAAAGAGCTCACCTCCAAGCGCGAGGTCAGTGACGAGATATACTGCTCTCAGATTAGTCATGCGGGTTTATTCTTAGCGAGATAACAACACACAGTTGTTCATAGTCTCGAAGTAGTCGACAAGTGTCAGGATATTCCTGTGACCCATGGAGACTCTCTTCAGAACCGCAATCTCATTCCTGACCTGCAACTTGTCAGCCTTGTCCTCCTTTGTGTCTCTGCTCCTCTACAGGCAGGCTCACCATGTGTTCTCGGCCAGCCATGAGCCGCTTGTTGATGACCTTTGCAGCATAATATCTACCGGTATCAATGTGCACGCACTCCTTCACTACCGAGTAGCTACCAGCGCCTAGGGTTTTTCCCGTCTTGTACCTACAAGGCTGGACTTGGGCTGGAGTCTGCGGTGTTTGTGTTCCAGAACCGCCGTTTGAAGTTTTAGTCGCCATTTCTGGGGCTCAGATAGCGGTTGCGAGGACGTGTGAATCGAGTCGTTGGTGATGGGCAGGTGCGATGTTGGGTGCGATAGTGGGTTGGGAGAGCGCAGTTGTGCGTCTGTGTCGCGAGGCTGGGTATTGACGATTGCAAAGCTGGAATTCGGCCTAGACGTTGCAGTATATACCGCGCTTACGACGGCTTTTTTCCAAGGAGCCTGGTTAGCCTGAGGGAAAGAGAGTTTCGAAGAAGCGTGCAAGTGTCTCGTTGACTGCAGACGCAAATGGCGCAGAGAGAGCTCCTCAATGCGCGAGATGGAACAGGGGGGGTGCGTAGAACTCAAAATGCACGGGAGCCGCCGAAGAAAGAATAGCAAGTTATGCGTGTTATGCAACATGTGCTGAACTACAAATGCCTCTCATGCTGTGGAAGCTCACGTGTTGGAGGGGTCCACACCATCCCCCCCGCTGGTGAGGCCTATCCCTGTCGTCGCCAAGACGGGACGGCACCAGCGCTACGAGGTATGGACAGACGTGGGGCGGGTGATATCACTGCAACAATGTCAGATGTGTACAGACAGTTCATGCACCACTTTCGCCCAAACTCGTATTTTCCGCATGTGACCATACATAGTAGATCATTTGTATCTATTTAAGCTCTATCATTCGTCTATGACCAAGGTCAATCAATGCCCTGCTAACACAGAAATCAACAGTATGTGGAGAAACGGATTGACGTCCGAGGACGGTGGCTCGTCGTCAGTCCCTCATTATTCTACGACTTGATGAGCAAGCTGTGTCCGTCCATATCTTCAGGCTGCTGAAGACCCATGGTTGCAAGCAATGTCGGTGCAACATCACCGAGCACACCGTCCGTCTTCTTGAGACTCCATTTCTCGGGCGCGTTGGCCATGACGAAGGGAACCTTGTTGGTTGTGTGAGAGGTCTTGGGTGTGCCCTCTTCCGTGAGCATCTCCTCGGCGTTGCTAGCACATTGTTAGCTTGTCTTCTCGAAGCTATCGCGGGACGTTGACTTACCCATGATCAGCAGTGACGAACAAGACGTATCCGCTCTCTTTGCACTGATCGTAGACTTTCTTGATAGCCTTGTCCGTCTCTGTGCATGCTTCAATGGCTGCTTTGTAGACACCGGTGTGGCCAACCATATCGGGTGGTGCAAAGTTGTTCATGAGGAACTCAAACTTGCCCGTCTGAATTCGCTCACAGAGCTTGTCGGCAACAGCCATGGCGCTCATCTTGGGCTCTAGGTCGTATGTGGCTACCTTGGGCGAAGGAACCATCTCACGCTCCTCGTTCTCAAACTGCTTCTCTACACCACCGTTGAAGAAGAAGGTAACATGGGCATACTTTTCGGTTTCCGCAACGTGACATTGCTTGACGCCCTGCTTTCCGAGCGTCTCAGCAAGAACATCGGTCATCCGCTGGGGCTCAAAGGCAATGTTGAATGTATATTTGGGGTTGTATGAGGTCATGGTCGTGATGTCAATGTTCTTAGGGTAAGGGAAGTCGGGCTTGGGTGAGCGGTCGACATCGCCGAGCAATTGAGTGATTTCGCGAACGCGGTCAGAGCGGTAGTTGAAGAAGAATACAGTGTCGTTATCTGGACGAATCAGCAAGTGGACATGCAGGTACTCTGCAGAGTGACTTACCTTGTATTCTCCGCTCCTTTCCACCGACAATGATGGGCTTCAAGAACTCGTCATTCTCGTCTTTTGCGTATCGCTCCTTTATGGTTGCGACCGGATCGCTGCTGTCCTCTCCCTCTCCAGTAACCAGGCCCTTCATGCCCAGTTCGACTCGGTCCCACCTCTTGTCACGGTCCATGATGTAGTATCGGCCAACGACCGTTGCAATGTCGCCGAGCCCAATTTCCTTGGTTGCTTTCAACAGTGTCTCCATGTATCCGACAGCCGACTTGGGATCAGTGTCTCGGCCGTCACCGAAGAAGTGGATGTATGCTTTTGGGACGCCCTGGTCCTTGGCAACCTTGAGGAGCGCAATCAGGTGGTCCATGTGGGAATGGACACCACCGTCAGAGACCAGACCACAGAAGTGGAGCCTTCCATTGCCGTCGATGGCGCGCTGGAACGACTTCTTGATGGTTTGGACATCCTTCAACTTTCCATTCTTGATCGTTTGGCCGATGCGAACGGAGTCTTGCCATACAACTCGTCCCGCGCCAATGTTCAAGTGGCCGACCTCGCTGTTGCCCATGAGGCCCTCCGGCAGTCCGACGGCGAGAGAAGATGCTTCGAGTTCGGTGTAGCCCTGGGCTGTTTTCGAGCCCTCCTTGGCGAATTCGTCCATTGTAGGCGTTTCTGCCGCGAGGATAGCATCGCCATCTTTGCGCGACTTCTCTGTCGCGACACCCCAGCCGTCGATGACGATGAGGACCGTCTTTTGGTCGACTTTTACCATGGCTGCAGGAAATCAGGGATATGCTTAGGGACTATGATAAGAAAACCCGAGGATTTAATCAGGAAAACAATTCAAGGGGAGTCGGAGAGAAATAGTGAAGTAGTTGTTCACCGGAGGGGCAGCCATGGTGGGGCTAACCTTGGGTGATGGCCAACGAAAAGCATCGCCGGTCAACCAACGTCGGACCATTTTCACTTCGTACCAGGCACCCAGGGCACCACGCTTCCCCACAACCCGCGGCCGAAGTTGACAATTTATGAAATACAATTGCGCGATTCGACAGCTTTTGGTCACACAGGGAAGCGCATACCAATCAACCATCGCCATAGTCGTCTGCGAGGACGCCATCCAATCAGCAGCCTCTCCTTCAGCCTTATCCGTCAGAGGAGAGCCGTCGGGGCAGGATCATCCCGTCGTCGCGAACAAAACACAACGCTAGACCTACAGAGGCGTCCAACTGGTCGCATGCCGTAAACATCATGTCCGGAGCAGCGACACCGTACGCGACGGTTTCAGCGCGAGCCTCTGTTGCGCCCACGGGGGCCACGACGCCAGGCCTGCCACCGCCGCCCACTGCGACCACCCCACCCCTCCCTGCGCCGTCTACATTTGACCTTCTGCCCGACCTCCACAAGCTCCTCAAGCGCATACTGGAGACGCCCACTCACCCACCGGCTTCTACTCCCACGCCCGCCCAGCTTTCGGCAGAAGGCCCGCTCGAAATCCAACATGTCGCAGCCGCTGCAAACGACATCCGCCTGAAGATCCAAAAGGCACGACGCGCCGTCACCACCCTGCCGGGCATAGACCGCACCTGCGAAGACCAAGAGGATGAGATTGAGCATCTGGAGATGCGCATTGCGCGACTCAAGGCTTCCCTGAGGGAGCTGGGTCAGCCCAGTGCTCAGGCTGAGGAGGGAGATGGAGACCAGAGTATGACTGGCTGAGCCGCCGGCAGGGACCCCGGTTGATCCATTCTAGGACGCATGTCTATGTCTATCGATTGCATGGACGCACTCGACCTCGCCCTTTCTCGGGCATCGTGAAGGTACGCCAGGTGCGGATGCCGTACAGCATCATGTGGAGCTAGCACTGATACTTCAGGCAGAGTACCCCTGGGTTGTACGCACTCGGGGCTATCCGTAGTACCACGTGCACAAAATCCAGCGTCAGCAAGGCCTCCATAGTAGACATACCAGGACGATGCGTGTCTAGCAAGTACACAGCTCATATGACTCTACAAGAGGTCTTGTGTTACTATCTTGCATGTCCAAGAAGGGAACCGCTCGAGCTCAAAGTAGCCTGATACTGCAACATCTGGATAATCGATTCATTTGAATAGTGTAGATGATCCACAGAGACATGTGTGTGTGTGTGTGTCGTTAAAGACTGAAGTGAAGTGGATTTTGGGATAACCCATAGATTTCAATGATATATGATTGCATGTCCATAACGCCATATGCCCATACGATTTCCCCCCCAATGAATCACGGGTAAATGATTACCAACATCCCCTCTCACAACCGTGTGTATACATGAGTGATTATCGATGCTTTCTTGAGCAACAATCTCCCCTCCCCTACTGTCGCCTAGCCAAAAAATTCACCACCTCACCCGTGACAACCTGCTCCACCGTAGGAGGCACTACAGGTTGCCTCCACGGGCAATCCAAACCCTGTTTCTTCGGCACCCCCCTCCTCTGCACCTTCAACATGCTATGCTTGAACCTCTGCTGTGTCTTCCCAGACATCAAGGCACACAAATCCACCTGCTGTGTCTTCCCAGACATCAAGGCAGGCAAACCCACCTGCTGTGTCTTCCCAGACATCAAGGCACGCAAACCCACCTGCTCCTCCCGTTCCTGCTCAACTTTAGCTACAGCTACCTCCTTGTTCGAGGGCTGCCACTTGATCTTGAGCTCGGGCTCAACACCCTTTGCAAAAACCAGCCGCTTAGCTTGCAACGCATCCAACAGCACCATCAGCCCCTCCCCCTTGAGCGTAACAACATTAAACTTGCGCGCAACCGCATACTCCGCCGACGAGAACCACCCGAGTCCGTTACCAGGCGCATCTGCCAGAATGCCCTTTTGCCGTAGTGCGCCCTGTGCCACCTCCAACACAGTAAAGTCTCTCAGGACCTCTGCGGTAATAGCCAGGTTGATGATGTCGAGCCAGGGGACTTGCATGGCGAGCGTATTCAGCGTCGTGGTAGCGTGTTGGAGGTACAGCATTATCATGGGGACGCTGAGGTGGGCGATGTAGAGTGTGCGTTGTGCGGGGGGCGCATTGCACTTGAGGCGTAGGAGGAAAGAGGATTTGGGTATGTCGGCGATGAGGACGTGGCAGTATTCTTTGGATTGGGCGCCCGTGTAGATGGTGATGCGGTCGAGGTGGCAGACGAACTCCCAGTCTTTTTCTACTGAGGGAGCGGTGTAGGTGGGTTGTAGGGAATGTGGGTCGGCGGGGGGTGTGGTACTGGGTTTTTTCAAGCTGACGAGGAAATTATTGAGGAAATTCATTGTAGGACTGGAGGGCTTTTTTGTTGTACGGGGTAGCTTTAGTGGTGAGCTGAGAAGGGGAGAGGCAAGTGTTGGGTGAAAGGGTGAGTAGAGAGAGAGAGAGAGAGAGCGACTGGCGGGTGCGGGAAGTAAGAGGTAAAGGCAGGGGTCGATGAGTTTGCTGAAGTTTGTGTTGTGGTGCAACCAAGGAATTGAAATGCACCTGAACCATGGTATGAACGCTCGTCACGACCCAATGAGTACTCCATAGGCCCGCACGCACTAGGATCTATATATATCAGCATTTTGTGAGCCATGGCTGTATAAATTCCAATACCGCTTGATCTTGGAATCTGCAATCAAGTTTGCAACACGCGTTTGACATGAAAGAAAGTCTTCGTTCAGTAAGGGTAATTCTTGGGATGCAGCCACGATAGACGCTTGTTCGCGATAGCTCTCTGCATATATGTACACTCGTAATACCAAGCATCACTCCTATTTCGTCTCATGCTCAGGTGTAATCGCAAAAGTAGGTCGAACGAATCTGTGATGGAGTGGTTAGCCAATCCTCATGCCAAGGCTGTATCGTTTCGATGACAGACCTGTCGCTGTGGTAGACCTTGGTCTCTGTGCCCAGCAACTCCTTCTCTCTCGCCCTGTCTGCCAGATGTCTTCGGACTTGGTCCCGGTCTTCCTCGGCCTGTAGCGCTGGGATAAGGTATATCCGCGCCCACATCTTCTCGCGCGCGAGTTCGCTGTAATCCGTCAGCACTTGCACTCTGACTTTCCGCATCCCATCTTATCCTCTGGAACAACGTTGGCGTACTTGTGCTCCCTAATACCCTGTCCTACCCTCCAGAAACCATATGTCATCAGCGCCGCGGTTCCGAAGATGTACATGGCGGGCCGGAAGCCTCGAACGGGCAAGTTGCGCTTGTATTGGACGGGGCTATAGCCGCCAACGGGCGGCATGTCCTGCGGCATGATGGCGGTTGTATTCGTGGTGCAATGGTTGTTCAACGTGTGCCCTCAATGCGGAGACGTGAATTGAGGTCCACGCTTGGGAAGCCGCGATGACAGGGGTGCTGCTTGGCGCGCTAAGGCGAGTGAGCATAATTTTGTTGATGCTAGTCATCGTTACCGGTTCTGCACTCGACAAACAATTACCCGAAATCATGGAATCAGATGAGAGGCCTTCGAAGATGCGCAAGTTGGAGCACATGGACGCAGATGTAACTGTGGTGGATGCGCCTGCGATGTCTACTTCAGATGAACAACTGCCCGTGACCGCAGAACATGACGAACAAGTGGATACTCCCGAGGTCGCCGCTGGAACACCGGCTGAAAGTGAGGGTGCCGAATCCAAGATTTCCAAAAACCAGCTTAAAAAGTTAAGACGACAAGAACGCTGGGAAGCGGGGCGTGAAGATCGCAAATTGAAGCGAAAAGAGAAAATCAAAGAGAAGAAGGAACGACGGCGAGAAACATGGGCTCAGATGCCGGTTGATGAGAATGGCAATAAACCAAGACCACCCCCGTCACGAGCGCCCAGACATTCAGCAGGACCCGGCAAACAAGTGCCCATTACAGTAATTTTTGATTGCGATTTCGAGGAGTTGATGTACGACAATGAGCTCAAGAGCCTGGGGCTCCAAATCACGAGGTGCTACAGCGACAACCGAAAAGCAAACTTCAGAGCACATCTAGCACTGAGTAGTTTCGGTGGCAAGATGAAAGAACGCTTCGATGGCATCTTGGCCAAGCAATATACGAGCTGGAAGGGCTTTCGCTTCTTTGAGGAAGACTTTGTAGAAGTGGCTGAGAAAGCAAAGGAGTGGATGTCAGGACCAGAAGGGGGAGAAGTAGCGGGCGCCTTGAAGCCATCGGCAGAAACTAGCGACTCAGCAGATGAAGGCGAGATCGTATACCTCTCCTCCGAGTCGGACAACGTCCTCACACATCTGAAACCCAACAGCACGTACATCATCGGAGGCCTAGTTGACAAGAACCGGCACAAGGGCATCTGTCACAAGCGCGCCATGGAACGCGGTATCAAGACCGCGAAGCTACCTATCGGCGAGTACCTGGAGATGAAGAGTCGGCAAGTACTCGTCACAAATCATGTCCTAGAGATTATGTTGAAGTGGATGGACTTTGAGGACTGGGGCAAGGCTTTCATGGCTGTCATGCCAGAGAGAAAGGGCGCAAAGCTAAAAGGCGATGCTGATGCTGAGGATGCGGAAAAAGAGGCAGAGGCAGCTGCTGAGGAAAGCTTGGATCGTGACTTGGCAGATGCAACTAGGGAAGCAGAAGCAGGACAGGATGGGCCTGCCATGGATAACAGTGAGGCTACATGAGGGGGGTATCAATGAGAACAATAACAGAAGCATGCTCGTGAAATCTTTGTATGCTCAATTTCTTTGCATCGCAAGACGTCGTATCTCGTTTTGTACTTGCCAGTAATGTCGATCTTTAATAGATGCGTAGGAATCTCGCGCAGTAAGATTGATTGTTGAAAGCTTACTTTAGGTACGTTCGGATATGGTGATAGGTCTTGCATGTGTGAGGATACGTTATTTTGGACACAAGTTACATATTCCAGTGCCGGCACTACAGACCTCAGCGTATCGTATCTCCAAGGGGATAGCGTAGCTATAGGATATATAAAGCTTTGGACAACGTCAATGGATGATGCACCGGTGTGCTCGACTCTTTTTTTTCTAGGGAGCCATGGAAGCAAGGTGATCACAACTCTTGGGAGAAACGACATGGATCGCAGAGTTCCAAGGACAAGGTCACTCACTCACTGCTCGTTTTGAATGATACTCTCGAGACTCTAATGATTGTCTGTCTACCTATAAGAGACCTGCCTGTTGGATCCATATACACTAAGCGCAAAAACATCCTAACCAGACCTCATAGCAAAACACCACTCAAAGATGAGATGAAGCAAAAAAGAAACACTTACTACCCACCTACCATATATTGTAATATAACTCCACCAACTCCCACCAACTCACTATACATACATTATGACAATATCTCTACAAAAAACCTCCAAAAAAGCAGGCACCTCCCAAGAGGACAAACCCGACGTGTAAACCTGTACCACTCCTCAATACTGTTGCTGATCGAGGCGGACGTTTTCCGTTAGAATCGAACCTTGGACCTCTGGGTGAGACTCCGGTGTGGAACGATTAACCCCGGCTGACGCAACTTTGTGGCACTAAGCCACTAAGCCAAACTGCTGTTGGGGTCGTTCCTCTCGGAGCTCAGCCAGAGGGCTGTTGGTTGATTGGTGAAAGAATGTTGTTTTGGAGTGTATATATAGGCGGTATATTTAGGTGAGTTCGGGAAGGACCCCGAGTGCGCGTGACGGCTGGCCGTTTGCTGTACCCGGTGCCGGTGCCGGTGCACGGGGCCTCCGGTGTTTTGATATACTGACGCGTTACTGACGCGCCGGATTGTTTTGTTGCTCTTGTTCCTTCGCCCAACGGCAACTCCGGTATTGGTAAGCAACCTTTTCTGGTCGGAGGTGCTAGATACCGTACCAATCACATAGCAAATGAGTTCAGAAACACGGGAGTTGGACAATAGTATTCGACTACCACAGGAACCGGATATCATCCTCACTCTGTCGTCTCTTACTAGGGACCCAGATCATTATATAAATCTAGTTCACAGCGACAGATGGTATTACTACCGGTATGTTTATCGTACCAATGGTCCCAGTACTCGAACACGCTTGCACTGTATGTAGTAACTGCGACTAGTCCTGGCCAACGTGCAAAAGGTGCATCATGACTTTCCACGGGCTTACAGGAAAAGCAGCCTTGGACAACAGAATTCGCCATCGTCATCTAGAGCGGCATAACAAAAGGAAGGCGAAGAGTAATGACACAATTCCGACAATCTAAATCTGCGCTAGCGCAGGCAGATGGTCATCTTCTCTCTCACCATTTGACAGAAGTCAAGCTAAAACGAAGATAAGAGGGTTAGTGTGCAAAAAGGGCAGAATCAGTGCTGCGAAAGCTTGGGAAAGCTAGAGGCTGTGTCTTGATAAGCACAAGGCCTACCGTACCGGAGACCAAGTTTCGATACAGACTAGGTAGGTAAGATGAGCAACAACGGTATCGTGAGGAAACAACCAGTGGTCGAAGCGCATGACGAGGTGATATATGTTGAGCAGATGTGTTATCATTTAACAAGGTAGCATATCAAGTGTCAGTGTCTTCGATGAGTGCAGAAGACAAATCCATATCATGTTGGTAAGCGCTAGGCTATATGTAGGTTCAAGAAGCGGGAACTAAGCTTCCATAGAGGGGTGTTAGCGTGGTAAGCTCCACGTCCAAGAAGCTCGTCAGTACTATGATTTCGTAGTATCCAGTAGCAATCACTAAGCATGCACCGCCTTTTTGTAGTTTGGTGTCACTGGCTTCCACGCGCAATCTGTCGGCGATATCGCTTATGTAACGTTTCGATGCTTTGCAGCCATGGTTGCGAGGCTCTAACCTCAACAACGAGCGTCATGCCACTAATTTTGCGCAACGTCACAGCTCCTCTTACCTGCAACAGCCCCAACGCCTCACGTCAACCACGCGACCCACATTTATTCAGGCACATCGCTACTGTTGCTTAGTCGCCAGTCATGTCACACCAAGCAGATGCCCCATCTTCTCCGCCTTTCCACACCCCGTCTTCGCAAACATCATCGCCCTCACAACGCCAGACGGCAAAGCGTTCGTCCTCGTACTTTACCTACCCCGTCTCATATGCCGTCTCAGGTATCCTACGGCGACTCAATACCGACGGGAGTCCGCGCTCGGAAACACAATCAAGATCAGACCACAGCGATAACAACGGCGGCATGACCAACTTGCAATCGCAGCTGCAATCCACCGCTTCTTCGCTCACGCAGTCATTGGCCAGCTTCGTTTCTTCTGCCGCTCCAAACATGAACGCCGTCTACCAGCCACCACATCGGATAGCAAGCCCTTTCCAGCCACCTCCGTTGACACCACTGAGTTTGAAAGGATGGAGGAGTGGAATGCGGGAGAAGGGCAAGCTTCTCAGCAAGGGCCTGGCAGAAGAGATCAGACTGCTGCTGCCGCCGAGACTGCAGCTGGTAGACGAGTGGTGCTTGGCATACAGTCTGGAGCAGAACGGTGTTAGTCTAAGCACACTGTACAAGCAGTCTGAGGACTATGTAGGGAGGAGAGGGGGGTTTGTGCTCGTCGTCAAGGACGGTGGTGGAAGTGTAGGTTTCAAGACACGATAAAGTCCATGACGCAGTACTGACATGTTGCAATAGCTTTTCGGCGCATATCTATCCGACGCACCACAGCCCTCGACATCGTTCTACGGCAACGGCGAATGCTTCCTTTGGCGCGCACACATTCTCACTGGCCTTCCGGATCTGCAGATGAACCTCCCGCCGCCTCCATCAGAAGATACCACACATGCGGTCCGCATGACGACTGTTTCCTCACCGAAAAGGAATGGGCACTCATTGGCACCGGCACGGAACGGGAATAAGACTAGGAGTGGTGCGAGCACACCCGATAGAATAAGATTCAAGGCGTTTCCATACAGCGGGGTCAATGATTACATGATTTTCTGCGAGCATAGCTATCTCAGCGTCGGCGGAGGGTAAGTAAGACACTAGTGTGCACTGATTACAGTAATGCTGACGTGATGACGACAGGGACGGTCACTACGGCTTGTGGCTGGATGACAATCTGGAGAAGGGAGTCTCGGACACATGTCCCACGTTTGGCAATGAGCCATTGAGCGATGACGGCAAAAAATTCAAAGTCATGGGCGTGGAACTATGGTACGTGGGTGTGTGAGTGGAATTCCGGGAGTGGGGGGAGGCTTCTTTCGTATATGATACCAAGTTTTTTGGGCAAGTTTGCACCGGTGGCGTATCATTATGGCGTTGAACGGGGGACTGATATGTTTTTTTTGCTTCGAGGTAGCTTACTAGGTCAAAAATTGTGCTACATGTGAAATACTGGAAGGGTAAAAAGGGTTACAGCTCTCGGAAGCTGTCCGACTGTATATTGCTGTTCGTCTATCCCGTTGTAGGAGTAATCTCATGGAGACACACAGCAAAGGGTCATGCCAGCAACTCTCTCAAAAATACCTATATATCCCTGACGTCTGCGTCTGCGTCTGCGTGTGAGACGGGACGGCAACTGTTAGAGTAGCGGCTTTGGGCACTAAGTTAGCCGCCGCTACTGGTGATCAAAAAGCAACATGCACCAAACACAATGGGTGTTTGCTTCCCACACAATGGGTGTTTGCTTCCCCCTGACGTGCCACCACTGCGAACTCTGTACGTGCTCTTTTCTTCCATTCTTCCCTTGGTGACAACAATACTTGCGGCGGACGAGCTATGGCGTCATAGCGTGTAGCTACTTGTACGACTTACCTGCTGCTGCAACTGCAAGCGAGGCGATGTGCTGCAGGGTCCTGTTCTGAGCGTTTCGGAATGTAAGCCGACGAGGACATTCCCTGGAGCGCGACTGTGTGACCAGTCGCCCCCCATCAGACGGCGTCTCGACTCTCGTAGCATCCTTACGGGCAGTCATGCATCTCAAACGACAGGATCTAGATTGCCGACAATAGTGGGCTACTCCCCGCGATGCGCAGTGGGATCAGGATGGTCGCCCAGATAAAAAGAAAGGGGTTAGGTTGAACAGCGGCGCAGGATGACGTGCCCCAAGACAATCTGCCAGCCTTCAAGCTTGCGCTGCCAATCTTCACCCACTAGCCGCCAGCCCGTTTCCGGACGGCGCGCCGTTTGCAAGTTTACGATAAAACCATGTTTGACTCGGCTGCCCTGGGGGTTTGCACAATCCCATCTTCCACCTGGCGGTAATAACAATGGACAAACTACGGCTCAAGAAGACGCGATGGGCGCGCAACAGGACTGCCGAAGCCGAAGAGTCAGCAGCAACGGGTGCCGCCGACGACTCGCAACCGCCACGCCCACCCTTGGGACCACATCGCACTTGGAGCACCCAGCCCGTCAACGAGGGCCTTTCTGCACCTGAGCCTGGCACCAATGCCCAGGATTTTGGAGCGCGTCCTGTCATCGAGCCTCCCACATCGCTGGAGTCATCGATTGACGCTGGACAACATGTGCCCACACCCACGAGGAAGGCAGATCCGTCCTCGCATGTCACGTACAAGTGAGTGCCTCGACCCGTAGAAATTCACAAGTCTGGCTGCTGACATTCCGCAAAGCACCCTCAAGAAACAACGAGCAAGGAGCAGTTCTGCCCCAAATAGAGCAACACCGCCCCCACAGTACCCTCGGAGACCGCAAGTTGGCCGTGAAGCCAGTATCGGAATCCGACGCATGCCCACCAGCCCCGCCCTAAGACAAGTAGCCCAGCAGGCAAATGCCTCGACCCAAGGGCTAAACACATTGCCTGTGCTGGACGAAAACCACGAGATGGGTCCAGTCAACTCCAGCAATGGGAGTACCTCGACTTTGACCAACACGCCAGATCAGAGTCGGTTGCGCAAGGTCAAGAGCGCCATGCAGGTCAGGAACCCCTTCTGGGGAAGCAAGAAGGATCAAGAAAAGTCATCCCCCACTGGCAGTGCTCCTGCCCCTGCAGATGGCCCATCAGCAAACTACAGCTCAGGCATGGTAGATGTCTTGGACACGCTCGATCCCGAAGTCGCCACCCTTACCTCGCTGACCAACATGCAAAACTCGCTCTTCGTCCCCAACCTGCCTTTTCTTAACCGCCGACCCACGTACAACCTACGCCGCCGCAAGAGTGCCACGGCAAGTCTGGAAGAGATCAACCGGATATTGCAACCTGTCTTGGCAGCTCAGGCAGAGGAGCAGCAGCAGCAGCCTTCTGGCCCCAGACTGCAGCGGTCAGAGACTGAGAATACCACGACGACCTTGATGACGATAGATTCGCAGTTGTCCGATTCACGCTTTGCCGTTCTTCCCGAAAACACAGACATCTCTGGCTGGAGTGTGGCAGACAAGAAGGAGGTCAATGATCACGTCCGACACATGCTGCACTCGAGGCGGTCGAGGATGAAGCGCTCCCTGAAGGGATTCGGGTCTTATGTCAGGAGACGTGAGTTTCCGCCCTATTTGCGTACCAATGTTACCACTAACAAATCCCAGCACTTGGCTTCTTAGTCACCCTCTACGCCTTTCTCATCACCGCTTTCGGACTTGCCTGGGTACTTTTCCTCATCGGCTGGGCCAACGTCGGTGGAAAGCAGATCTATGTGGTCCACATCATCGACAGCGTACTCGTCGCCCTCTTCGCCGTCGTCGGCGATGGCCTCGCCCCTTTCCGCGCCGTGGACACGTATCACATGATCTACATTGCACACTACCACCACTACACCTGGTCACGCCGAAAGAAGGAGATGCTCCCCGACCTAACCGACCACAACGACCTCCCCGCCGAGCACGCCCCCGTAGCCGGACCCCGCGTCCTCGACCCCGCCGACCCGGAGAAGCAATGGGAATTCACCGTCCTCACCCCCAAACAGCAAGAGAAGCTCGAACACCACCAATCCAAATTCTGCAAATCCCACTCCTTCTACAAGCCCCACGAGACGGAAACTCACTACGCCTTTCCGCTCCGCTTTCTTGTCGCCATTGTCGTACTTTTGGACTGCCACTCGCTTCTGCAGATTTCTCTGGGTGCTTGCACGTGGGGTATTTATTACAAGGTTCGTCCGTTTGCTATTACTACGGTTATTCTTTGCTGCTCTATTGCGTGCAATGCTACTGCTGGTTTGCTCATTTGGCTCGGCGATAAGCGGACGCGTAAGACGGATGTGCTGGAACGGATGAATCGGCAGGAGTTGACTGAGGAGGCGATTAAGGAGGTTAAGAAGAAGAAGGAGAAGCAGGGGGAGAGTAGTGGTGGGGAGGAGACGGGCGGAGATGAGAGTAGGGAGAGGAGTAGGAGGGAGAGTACGGATGGGAGGGGCTAGTGAGTAGAAGTGTTGTGTGGAGTAACACTTGATTTGGGTTGTTGGCGGGGGATTTTTCTTGATCGTTCTGTTTTTTTTTACAATATACCCGGCTTTGTGAGATGGTGGGGGGAATATATGAGAAGAGATGAGATGAAGATGCTTAATTACTGGATCAGATGGAGACTTTTGATACATTTATTCCCTCTTTTGAAGCGTTTTAGCGTAATGCATAGTTATACATATACGTAGAAGATAATCGCTCTATTTGCTGTCTTGCTCTCTCTCTCTCTTCCGCAATCTGCCACACAGAACAAAAAGACAACACCGTGAACAATGATAGTACCTGTTTCCATGCATGTATATATGTTGATATCGCCTGTTTCTTCGTATGAATTTGCCATGGCTTATGTAATACCCTTGGCGCAGTGATGTGGTTAGCAGCCTGTGGCTGTGCATCAGCCTTCTTGCGATATACATAGCAGTAGGATCACTTGGTGTAACAGTCATCCGAGAAAGAACTGCTGACATGTTGCATTAGGTCCTGTCCTCTCCGAGAGATTCCGCAATGGAGCCCGTAAACTTCCTTTCCCAAAGAGTTGGCACGCAGGGAACAAGTCCGCGTACACGGAATGCACTCACTCGTTCAATAACTCTCTCTCTCTCTCTCTGTCTCCTACTCGCACACCCCTCTTTGTGAATCTTGTTTTTTTTTAATCATGGCCCCCTCTGAGAGTACCCACAACAATGCGACTTCTGCTGCCGACGTCAATCAGGACGACAGCTCAATCGCCCGCTCAGCTGACGTACCCGTACCGGTACCAGTAAACCTCGCAGCCCCAGCCCCCAAAGCTTCCAATTCCACAGCAGCACCACCCCAACAAGCCGTACCGGTACAAAACCCACCGACCACTCAGGAAACCCCCCTCCCCGCCCCCAAAGAATCCTACGCCTCCTACATCGCCAACCTCCCCCCTCCCTTCTGGGCAACCAAAAAGCCACCACCACCCCCTTCTCCCAGTGCAGCGCAAGACCCAGCCATCGCCGCAGCCAGAATAAACGCCGTATGCGCCCCCGTAACAGCCGAGCAGCGCGCCCAAGACGAGCGGCTAAAAGCAATGTCCTGGCGTGAGCGCTGGCGCTATCGCAAGGAGGCGCGCCGAGCAGCTGCCAAGGAGAAGGACAAGGAGCCGGATTTACGACCGGTGGAGAGGGGGAGTAGGGCGCAGATTAATGTTTTTGGGGGTAAGTATTAGAGAGAAGAAAAGGAAGTAGGGGAAGGGGGGGAAGGAGGTAGATGGGTATGTGTGTGTGTGTGTGTGTGTGTGTATATGTTGTTTATATATACGATGGGAGTATGGGGCTGGGGGGTTGTGTAGGGTGGGGGCGTTTATGACAAGAAGAATAATACTGGCGGCAACGGCTGTAGTTATTACTCTCATACCTCCTCTCGTCTCATCTCTCTTTGTGTGTGTGTGCATGCGGCTAGTTGTGGTGAATATGCTTGTGTTTTATACACACACACACACACTCTCTCTCTCTCTCACTTCTCTCGATTATAGCCGACAAAAAGTCTTTCCTTCATCAACTTGCTTAATTCTTTTCACGTGCACTAATAAACATTATAATCCACCTTGTCCACTATCTTCCTTTCCAAGAATACCGGTATATAAATTACTTGGTTCTTCCCTCCTACAATACCGCCTTGAACACCTTGGCATCGTCGACCTTGAGAAAAAAAAACTCTTCGACTCTTGGAAAAGGAAAGGTGTGTTGTCTTCACTTCAAGCCGTTGTCATTCTTCATTATCATTGGGGAAGGACGGTATGGTATGTATGTACATGTCGTTTGTCGAGTTTTGGGGTGTGTTTCTTGCGTTTATAGTGCAGGATGTTAGTTAAGTTTGGCTGGGTTAGATGTTTAGTGTATTGGGTTTGTGGAGAATAATGCTGTACGGTACTGTTGTTGTTGTATCGCTGCTAACGAGACTGAGACTGTGCGTTGCGAAACTCTTGCTCGAGAAGCATCGCCATCACCACCCATGTATACAAAGACACAGGTATAATTACTCACAATACTCTCTTACTCTATATCGTCTTGATCAAATGTTCAATGATGAACAATACATGTCAAGGCAAACGAATACCTGAATCCAGACGAACCAAGTCGCACACTGAGAGCTAGAAAAGATCATACATCACACACTGCACACAACATATAGTCAAGTGAGATATCTTTCCATTAAAAGGCGTTGAATACTCCAACGTTGCAATGAGAAGTTCAAACGCCCTGTGACGCCACTTGCTGGTCGACATGGTCCGAGCAGCCAAGTACGTGGTCCCTCATTCCTCCTTTTACATCCTCGACTAATAACACACGACCATGCCACACATTCAGTCTCCTTCTCTCTCCGCTTCTCTAATTTGGGGTATCAATGCTTTGCAGCTGTTTAGGTGCAGTCACCGGCGATCTGGGTAACGCCTTCGGCGGTGCCGGAGACGCACATGCCGTGGTTTTGGCGGGCAGCGACTTCTGTGAGTTGTATGTTAGTGTTTGCATTCGACGGGACGAAGGGGAAAGGGAGACATACCATCACTGGCAATGGGGGCAGCAATGGCAACAACGGCCATGAAGACGGTAGCGAAGATGGCGGAGAACTGCATTTTCGAAAAATAGAGTTTAGGTGATTATTTCGAGTTGTTGGAGTTGTTGTAGTAGTAAGAAAATTGGCGTTGAGCAACAGCGGTTGGTAGTGTGAGAGTAGATTTGGAAAAAGTCGCCCGGCGACAAAGAGTGAATGTATAAAAGGTTGGAAAAAAGGGAAGATATCCGACTTGAAGAAGTTTGACTTGATGGTAAGCTTGAAGTAAGAAATCTAGTTGTCGCCTGAGGGGGCAGTCGATTTATACAACGAGCCGCATGCTTTGGTTGCAGCCAAAGCCAAGTCGCTGCACCTTGTTAGGCGTCAATGGTCATGACCTGGTTGCCTCATAACGAGCAGGCTGAAACCGGGTTCTAGGCCTTCCTGAACGACGAGTAGGAGCGCATGGGCGATCTGCGTCAACGGGGCTGGCGCGTTGTCCTGCGGTTTGGTTCTGCGGAGTACTAGTGGCCGGGGTTATGGGGCCTTGGGGTGTGTCAAGGCTGTCAGAGAGCTGTCGATGGTTTCCTAAATTATTAGAGACGCGTGGCTGCCGTTTCTGGTGGCTTGGGCGGGCCGATATGGTGCAGGCAGAGTGCAGAAAGTGTTGAAGCTCGTGTTCTTCCTACAACCTCAACCATGACCAAACTAGTCGGAAAACCTCAACAAGCTGGTGAGCCATCGCACTCAATTTTTCCGTGCTTTTTGCCCTCGGTATACATAATCAATGCTGCTCGAGACTTTGTGTTGTCGTGCAAACCACCGTGGTTGCGCAGCGGCTGAGGTGTGATGAAACGGTACTCAAACGCCGCCGAGACGAGCAAGAAGGCGTTTCCTAACGGCGATCCGGAAGATCAACGATGCGAGCAACACCAGTACCATACACTGGCCTGTCCGCCCCCAATGGTGTCAATAGACATGTGCTTGGAAAAAGCTTGACTTGATTGCCCAGATTGAACATCCGGAGGGATCGGCTGGCGCTAGCAATCGCTTGGTCTCGCAGTTGAACGTCATTCAGACGAGAACAACTACACTGTAGACTGAAATAACACGACACTGGAACGTCACGACGCTCTCATTGCCTAGAGTAGCTGTAAGCAAACGGTTCGATTGTAAGAGAACGTGTGTATAGTCGGTGAGGAAATGAGAGTTAGACCGACATGCGGGACGGCCTGCTGGACAGTGCGATCAGCTCCTTCAAACCCACATCTCATCTCCTATGTCTTGTTGCATTCCTTGCTTTTTTCAACCCTATCCTGCCGCTCTGATGGCCTCTGCCCGCTTCAAAGTTGAAGTACACCTGCTTTCACTTTTCTTTCTTTGATCATCCCAGACCATGAGCTCCAAGAGGCCATATGCACGAGTCGCCCTTGGGAGTGGTGCATGTAGACATGCGGGTATATTCGCCACCCTATGTACAATTGAGGGGAGTGAGTGAAAGGAGAGAAGGAGCAGTCGTCATAGGCAACCACGGCATGTAATCCAGGAGCATGAAGCTGATACCGACGATGCCGATGATGGACGGCTGCGAGTTTGATTCACCCAGCAAACGGCGATGAAAGGCCTAGTGCTTGAGGTGAGGTGTTGATGGTGAAGATGAGCTGTTAACGAGAGTGTGCGGAAGGTGCGGTTAGAGCTGCTTCTGACAACAACTACTGCCTAACTAACCTCTTGCCTTTCCAACCGCCACTCCGACCCAACAACCTCAGCGACGCAGCAGTCACGACCGACGGCGAAATGGATTTGTACGTAGCGCAGCTCCCAGCACTTTCTGTAGCTGCACACTTTTCGAGGGAGCATGCAAGAAGTAACGACGAGATGCTTGACAACAAAAGCTGGCGCAAAATTGGTCAGAGCAAACCGCCAAAAAAACAGCCGAATAGCCTCACTCCGCTCAAGATTGACAGAGACGGCCCTGCAGCCCCCGAAGACTCCGCTGACCGACTCCGGCAATCTAGCTGGAGAAAGCTACACGGCAGCAGTCCACAGACGCCCGTGGGCGCTGTACCCATAACGCCCGTATTCGAAGACACCGACGAAGCCCGAAGTGATCGTCCAGAAACGCCAGCTCCCCGCCGAGATTCTAAGCCGAAGCTCGCCCGATATACGTCGCTCTTCACCAACTTCAAAGAGACAGCTAAAACACCTGACTTCTCGGAGCCCTGGAGTGAAGACTCGCCACCAGTCTTTCCGCCCTACGTAGATCCGCTGGATGCATTGCAGGCTGTTCGCTTGCACATGGTGAATTCTTATGAGCCAATACCTCGAGAACATTACAGTGGACTTTTCCGCATTTTTGAGGACTACCGTAAATCCCGAGAACAAAAGGAGCGCTATAGTGAGTTGATAGAGGTCACACTTCAGAATTGGGAGAATGCAGAAGAGCAATGGGAACATGCAGAAGACCGCTATGGGGCAGAGATACGTCGGCTTGAGCTGGTCATAGCCCGCGGAACCGGTGGTATGACTGGGTTAGTAACTTTCCACGCGTCTGGATATACCTGGATATATTTGGCTGACCAGAGCAGACTTATGCAAGCTCGGCAAGGCAGTATAGTAGGTCGAAATATTCGCCACAGGAAGACCATTTCACACAGCAGTCTGCCTCCAGCGTACAAGTTCATGTCCAACGCGGAGCTTGATGCAGAAATCAAGCAGAGAAGCCAGAAAGGTATGGGACACTCTGTGCCATATCCCTATACCTCATTTGTTTTGTTCTAACTCAGATAGCGCTCCTACATCGGCCAGCGTCACCCTCCGGGAAGATGATAATGCTATCCAAACATCTCCCAAGTAGCCACGAATTACCAGTAGGCGCACCACCGGAGCTGAATAAGACAATGACGCTGTCGCGCAGGGTACAGAGCGAACTCAACCTGGTTAGCATGCGTAAGGGCAGACCCTCCATCACCAGCTCTGTCACTTCTGGTTTCTCGGGAGGCTCTGGGGACCCTTTACCCGATGAGGCAGGAGCTCTTGTACAAGCCGATATGGATCCATCTGTTGAATGCGACGCCCTCGTAGCTCTTCGTGAGCTTGGCATGCTCGTCGCAAGACGACGAGGCTTGGAGACTACCAGCTTCATCCGTGGCCTTATGATGCTGCTCTCACACGCTGGAGCGGCAAATGTCATGGTCGAACAGGTTGACGAGAAGGAAACAAGTCTGTTGCAACAGGAGCATACAACTACTAGAAAGCCACAGGGCGAGCAAGTTATGACGCCAACGCGTTCAATGCGGAAATACCAGTCACAGCCGCAACTCAGCTCGTATCAGACACACCGCCGGCAGTTCTCCTTTGAGCCTGGAGCAGACCAGCTTCATGCGCTCACTGAGGAAGCGAGAATCTCGGATCCCGATACTCATGATAGTGATTCTGACGACGAGGCCGCCCCACTCTTGGCAAAGGCCGTTCGTCCAGCACTCGATTCACGGTCGACCAAGTCGAACTTGAGCGCAGAGTTCAGCAAGCCATCGAAGATTCCAAGTCCTGTTCAGACCATGGGCCGCATGCGACGCGAAGGCTCCGGGTCAAGCTTGCAGTCAGTCTGTAACAGGCCACAGGACAGCCGTCGCGGTTCCCACTCCAGCGTATTGACGGCATTCCGTGAGAACTCGAGCGGAAACCTGCGGCCAGCATTACAGGCCAGGAACTCGTCCCTTCAGAACTCAAGCGTAGTAAACGCTCCAGTGACATGGCAGGATCTGTCCAGCAGTACACAGCTTCGTAACGGCGCCATGTCCCTGGCGGCGGCTAGGGCAGGGGGTAGCAAAAGCCAGACGTCGTCGTTGGAGAATAGCCCAAGACCTTCCATGTCGCGAGCAGGTGGCCCGGAGAGGCCGGTGAATTCAAAGTAAGTTGACGCTGAAAGAGGATCAACGGGTCGGTAAGTGGAGGATTCAGGTCTCTCTGTGGTCGAGACTGTAGAGATCATGCAGGGCTGACAGGCTACAATTGGTGGATCGGCTCTGTTGCTTCTACTCAGCGTGGGTGTCTGAGATTGATTGGACAGTTTGGAGGTGTGCAATCATTACTCTGTCATGTTGACATGATGATGGTCATGTCACAGGCGCAACGTGTACTGAAACGCAGCTCTGAGCCATATGCGGAGCACGGCATTGAGACAGTAGGAGCCCTTAGGAGGCCAATTACATGTGACTAAGATTGCATTTTAGTTTGTGAAATGACGAATCCCAGTCGCCCGACAGTTAGCGAGATGAGGAGAGCGAGGCTAAACTGGCAGCTCATGTCGGAAACAATGCAGTCGCGACCCTCGGTGTAGCATACTGGCTACCATGACAAGGCGGCGTTCATGAAGGAACGTTGCCGGGTAAAGTGGCACGGAGGTGAATTGACTTTACCTTGTTAGGGTTAATGCAACGTTCAGGAGGCACGGATATTGACATGAATTCGCACGAGGGCGGAGCAGTACGATTCTGCACTGGATTCGGATAAAGAAATGACTCTTTGGCAAAAGTCTAGCTCATTCCATGGTCATCGATATCTGCACGAGTACGCGTCGCAGGTGAAGTGTGTTCTCGGAGTGGTGTTGATCGGCAGGTGTGGCGTTGAGTGTGGCGAGTGCGGGAACTGTGCCACAAGCCGCCTATCATTGCCGACTTGTGCGAGAGACTTTGCTCTTCCCTCCACATGACAGTGCGCAGTGCATTTCATTCGTTACGGCTTCCGGACGCCGATCCGACGTAACAACAGTCGCCACAATTATTTTTACACAAACAGATCGCTGCACATGTGGGTATCATACCGGACGACTATTCCACTCAGCGGCGATTGGCCAGATTGGCCAGCTCGCGGTACAACTTATTGCGACTGCTCCGGGCCATGACGTTCGCTGCTGGGGGGCGCATGGTAGTTTTTTTTTCTTCAGCGAGAGAGCCCCATGGGCTGGGGTGCATGGATAACGAAAGCCGTTGCTTGGGACGCAGTCGTGCACTCGCGTTCGGGACAACGCCCACTAACTAGTCCTTAATCTCGGGCTGGGAGTGTGTGGAATAGCGTTACGTTAAGCATCACGTCTGGCTTCCGAGTAGGCGGGCATGGGACCAGGCGCGAGGCTGGCTAACTGGCAAGCGAGCGCGGCGCCAACGGCTGATTGTGGGATTGACCCTCGTCTCCGATCCGCTGCCCACAGGCAGGGGGAGGCGGTCGGCAGCGCGGTGGATGGGCCGGCAGCTTGTGCATCTGGCATGGTGGATGAGCAGGGCGAGCAGCGGGCAGCGACGTCTGCCGCGTGGAAGGGCTGGCACTGGCAGGGCGTCAGGACATGGGGACATGGGCACCTGGGGACATGACAGGGCTGGCTCGGGAGACTTCACTTGTGGAAGTGCATGCTGGGTCGGGCGATGTCATTTCGCATTGAGGCGCCAACGCACACCGTAGGCGCCGCAAGAGGCCCTCGCGACAAAGGGGGCATAGTGGCAGCGAGTGGGCGCTCTGCGAGCCATCAAGCCCGGCTTTAGCAGCCAGCAGCCAACACCTGGGCAAGCCACTGCCAGCCACTGGAGCCACTGGAGCCACTGGAGCCACTGGAGCGCCGCACAAACAAGCGGCAGGCGGGCGCACACGCTGTGTCGATGGATGCTTCGAGACGACCAGACGGGATGGCGACATGGCAATCTGCTCCCCATGCGGCCAGCGGACTACTCTGGTCCATGGACATTGCCGTAGGGCAGTGGCTGTGCAGCGAAGCGACTGAGCGACTCAGCGACTCGTTCGACGCGCATGCCGTGCCCGGCGCTGCTCCATCATGACGGGCGTGGGTACAGCGCGCGCACAGAAAGACGGCGGCAGTCTGCCCTTGTTCACCCACAGGCACTAGGAGGGCAAAACTGCGGCGTTAGAGCAGCAGGGACCGCGTGCCTAGAACCCGACGCTCCACCCATGCCCACGCGCGGCCCTCGAGCAATTCCGTCAGGCCCTGTGTTGTCGAAAGCTCAGGTCGCTAGCAGCTAAAAGACGTCTGACCACCGGCGCTGGACATCTGTGGCTTGACTCTTCCATTTCCAGGCGGGACTTAATCGTGCCAGCTGCTCTGTTTCATCGACCAAGTATCTGCTGCTCCCAGCCCAGCCCACACCTCACCCTCCCCTCACTGCTTGCTCCCCAGATGCCCGTCGAATCCCATACTATTTGATCTCCCCGAGTGCGCCCGATGCCATGTTTCGCAATAGGTACGTCTTGCCCGCACCCAAGCTCGCATGTGATTTGCGCGCGTCGCGTTCGAGTCCGCCCGCTTGACCGAGCATCATCGTTCACTGCTCACTGCTGACCGCAATGCGCAGACTCAACAGCCAGAAACTCGACGGCAAGCTGCTAGAGGACTTCAAGGCCAGCTTTCCCCATCTCCAGCAGCGTTCGCATTCGCTGGCTGGGCCTGCCGGCCACACACTCGCCGATGCGCTTGATGTCGCCCACCCCTCCCGGTTCGTCTTCCCGAGATGCCCCCGTCCCATGTCGCTCGGGACCGCTGACAGGCTATGCGCCAACATCAACACCAAAGTCGCGAACCCAGAATTTGAGTGCAAACCCGCTGACTTTTGAATGAATAGCCCAAACGATAATCCAGATGATATCAAAGATCAAGATCCCACTCCCCGCGGCAACGTGGAGCCGTGGCGCTTCACCCCGTCGCTGTTAGACCCCAACAGCTTCGCCTTCACTTCTTTTGCAAACCAACCACCGGGCTACTACACGCCCACCCCTGGCGGTACCAATACGCTCTACCACAGCCAGGCCGGCGACCTGCACACGCCCGGCTTCAGTTTTGGCCTGGGCACGCCTCTCTCCCTGCCAACCTCGGAAGGTGGGGTCCATGCTGGACAGCTTGCGCCTTCCACCCATCTCCATGGCTTCAACCACCATGCCCTGGGGCAGCACCACTTCCAGAATGTCAACCCATTCGGCATGCAGCCGCAGCATTCGCAGTCGTTTGCGCCCCATCAGTTCACCCACCAGCCCTCTGCATTTGATCAGGGCTCCATGGCGCAAACCCACGACGAATCTTCCATGGACAACATGGTTCCAGAAGTGGACATGCAAGAGCAGTCACCCCTCATTGGATTTGCGTCCCATTCATACGACGACAATATGGCGCCCACAGTTGCACCACTACCCCCTCCACCTAATCAAAAGTGAGCCCTCCCTCCCCCCTGCATCTGCTGTTTCCATGTTTGTACTGACTTCTGCAGTTTTCGCTATCACGTAACTTTGAATGCTCCAACAGCAATGGTCAAGCAACCAGACGAAGTTCCAGTCACCTATTTGAACAAGGGACAGGCCTATTCCATCTCTCTGGTGGACACTGCACCTCTGCAGCAGGGGCCTGCTCCAGTCAAGTACAGAAGTTTTATTCGCATCTCTTTCGAGGACGAGCAGCAGCGCCAGCGACCCGCATCCTGCTGGCAGCTATGGAAGGAAGGCCGCGGAACCAACGAGGCGCACCAACGTGGAGGGCGACTGCAAGCCGTCGAATTTGTAGATCCCAGTCAGGTTGGGGGCGGCGAGATTCAAGGCCGGCCCAGAGTTGAGCTTGAATCTTCCTCATTCGATGGTTTTGTTGTTACGTGGACACCAGCCCAACACTCCTCGCCAGAGTGCTCCTTGGCTGTACGCTTCAACTTCCTGTCTACCGATTTCAGCCACTCCAAGGGCGTCAAAGGAATCCCCGTGCGACTATGCGCAAAGACGGAGATGGTTACTGAATCCGCCGGATCAACAGCCCAGAAATTGGACGCTGAGCTTTGCTACTGCAAAGTCAAGCTCTTCCGGGACCATGGCGCCGAGCGGAAACTGTCAAACGACGTTGCACATGTCAAGAAGACAATCGACAAGCTTAAACAGCAGATTGCTCAAGTCGAGTCTGGCATGAAGGACTTTGGCAAGCGGAAGCGCAGTGGGTCCATCTCCAAGAGCAATATCAACCAACGACCTGGAAAGGTACCCAAACACAAAAGAACGTGGTCCATGACTTCAGCAAGTGAACTCCAAGGAACCCGAGCACCCGCTGAAGAGGATCTCCACATTAAGCTCGCCTCGCTCCAGGATATGTTCAGTTCCACCCGACCTGTTAGCGTCCTTTATCTCAAGGGCGAGGAGCAGGATGACCCGGATCTTCACCCAGTCGTCTTAGGTGCCACGCCTCAAGAACTCTCCAAGCTCGACACCAACATAGATGCGCCTATGTGGGAGACGCAGGAATCAGGAACAGCCACGTCGTCGGTTGTGTCGCCAACTCCCAGTTCTCAATCTCTCCACTCCGAGAAGCGCCGAACTTCTTCCTTCCAGCGCCCGGCCCCCTTCCAGCCGCCCTCCCGCATGACTTCAAATGAATGGCGAAGTCTCCCGCAAACCGCCACGGGCGATCTCAAGGGCATGGTCGGCATGCTAGGAGGCGCTGATGTGCCAACGAAGGTGCAACGGCCCTATTCCGACGATCACGCACTGTCTGGATGGATCGAGGCCCTTGGCGTTGACCAGACCTACCAGCCTCCCCCCGAACCCATGCTCAAGCCAGTCGCCTGCTTCTTTGTTCAGCCAAGACTTGCCGGTCGGCAACCAGAAGACAACTACTACCGTGCCGTCTATGTCATGAGCCGCACCGTCAAAGATCTTGTCGCTGGTATTGCGATGAAGATCAACATTGAGCCAACAAAGGTGACACGAACCATCCGCGTCAACCAGAAAGGATTGCAAATCCTAATGGATGACGACGCCGTCAACAGGATACCGGAGCAACAAGACATGTCGGCAGAATTTCACGAGATCGGCACACCACCAGTGCATGCCATGAAGCGTGAATGGGATACTGGTTCCAAGGAAATCCAAGTTGACGGCGACATCAGTGTCACTGAAAATGTCCACTCGACCGGTTACGAACTCCGTCTTCTCTTCTAGTCTGTTATGCCTGCCGGCGCCGCTCTTTCCACTTTGATACCCCTTTTCGGCGACCGACGTACTCTAACGACCCCGTACTGTCCGTACCTTGGAGCTCACATCGCTCTTCACGGGCTGCTAATTCTTCTGGGCTGTGATCACTTGATCCAGCTCCATCATCTGGCGTTGAGCGCCTTGGAGATACCACGCGTTTGCCACTTTTCCTTTGTTGATACCTTTCTACTATTCTTTTCGGTGCGACGACGATACCCATTATACCATTACCCTTTCACCTTTTCAGCGGCTAAGATTGCAATGCAACGATCTGTCACGAACACATAGCGAGATATACACATGCACACGATGAGGGAGCGTTTGGGCTGTAATTTCCTCTTTACATAAACACGCGATTTTGTTCACTACAATGCACATGTCCAGTATTATCTGGCTGCCTAATCAAAGTCTTGGGCTCCACACCTTGTCTCCAAAAGTCTGAATCTTCCCTGCGCTCTTGACCTGTCATCACCAGCACTGAATTTTCCCGTCAAATTTTCATAAGCTCCACGCTTTCTCAATGTCACGTCAGGACTTTTCCGCGACCGAAGATGGACCGCTTGTCGCGGTCCGACTCTGCTGACATTGCGACATAGGGACAATCTGCGCAGATCTCCACTCGTATCCAGGATAGCAATCTTCGATACGGCCATCTCCCGCCATCGGAATTCATGCCATTTCTCCCCCGTCGCATGATTCCAACAGCTTGGCGCGCATCACGACCGGACACGCTACTGACCCCGGAAATTACGCGCAATGGGGTAACACCTAGGGTACACGACGATGTCACGCTTCTTACATAGATTAACGCGTATATATTCAGAGGCTCATGCGATTCTCACCACTAGAATTGCAGTTTGATCAGTCGACGTCTACATATTGAAGAGCCGAAACAGCATGCGATGCCCCAGCCAGCACATTAGTGGGGGGGGGCCCTGACATGCACCCTTGACATTTATTGAGGGGGCTATTGGGGGTATGAACATGGGACAGATAGCACATGGGTCGGTTGTCCGAACAATAAGGCCGAAAAGATGATGTCATTGTGCAGTAAGATCCTCACAAATCACAACATTGGTACACACAAGTAAAATAAAAAGAACAAAGGGAAGGAGCGGGGGCCACAAGATGCGCTGGCAGCATCTGAAGGATTGTCGAATCAAAACGGGCCGATTACATCTGGGGCGAACCACTGCTCAGCAGTATGCGAATTCGGCTACAGTTGAAACGTACATATGTACGCGCACCCTACCGATTAAGCTTGGACGAATAGTGGTTCCGAGCAATGAGGAGTTTAGCAAGCGCTCATGCAGGCATAGTTTGGTGATGCGGGCATGGCAATTGTCCGAGCTGCAAGTAAACGAACGCAGAGGATGAGTAGACTTTCCTTCTTAGCCCAATCATCAGTGGTAAGAAGCTTCCGGGTCAAGCACTACTCCGCCTCTCTATGTGCCCGTTCGCTCTGGTTACACAACAAGTAACCCAGCGTTTCGCTTAGATGACGGATGAGAAAGGCGCTCCAACGTATGCGCTGTACTGTTTGCCACCAGAGAAAGTGTGTATCGCGTACACCGAGGACGCGTATGTCCAAAGGGGTCACTGAAAGATAGGCCATGGATACGAATAGACACGGAGCTGACAGGTGCTCCGAGCGGTGCTGCGGACCGTTTACTGCTGAATGAGGCTTCCCTTAGCATACAAAGTATCGCAATGAAAGCTAGAGTAACCAGAGATCCATACGGGAACCAATCAGTATGCTGGATCTACACGGAGATCGACATGCTGTGTACTCTAGCGAGGAACGGCAGGTGGCGAGTGCCTGTGGCTGGACCCTGGCCCTTCGCCACAACGGCTCGGGAACGCTGGACTGTGCCTCATCGCTACCCATACAACGCGCACGCTTGTAAATGGCTGACGCAGGTGTCATGCAAGTCTACACGAGGCCTGACTCACCCGACGTACCACTTACTTCCGCTCAAATCACCACCGGTCAACTGATGTCGCCACCGTGTTAGTCGACTGCCACAACAACGTAGGTGTGCCGAGGCGCCAGCCTGCGACACAGCGGAGAAAGAGAGTTCGCACCGCCACAATCAAACGGGGTGAGGACAAATACGTATCTCGTAAATGACAGTTCGGCATGACCTTGCAAATCATCCTCCCTATGCGGCGCTATCCCTTAAGCCACCGATGAAATCTCATTTGCACTTGCTGCTGCTTGGGCTTGCATTGCACTAAGCTGACAGGTCGGTTTAGTACCCCCGCCTTCTCGGACAGCTCCAACAAGCGTATCAGCCGTGGTTTGCAGATCATGCAGCCCGTGCCATTGCGCAGCCTGCGCCATCTACAGCCTCTTGTTGTGTCACCATACGGAGGGCCTCCGACATGTCGGCAACCAACGAGTCTGCATTGCACCGCCACGAAGCTGATACACTAGATCTGAACGATTACAGTAGCTCCAGATGAAATCGTTCTGACCCGCTTGTTCATGGCAATCTCTGACCATCCGTACCACACGGCCCACCGACCGGCAAATCCCACCAAAAGGAAAAACACTAATAGCAAAGGGGATTGCAAAGCCCGTGCACAATGGCTCTTTAGCCGTGTTTAGCGCTGCATTTTCTCGTCTGTTGTATCCGTTTTACGCAACCGCGAGCGGGGCCTCAGCATACAGTATCATCAGATGTCATGTATAGCATGATGCTATTAAGACGATATGCTTCTCGTCTGGGACTCCACACCATTGAAAACGGAATAGTGCTATCCTTGTCTTCCTTTATTTAATGCGCTAAGCGTTCGGATTGACTACCGAACCCAGACATCAATTCCCGCACCTGGCATTTCAATCCATCACGGCGCCGTCGCTGGGGACGGGCCTTCCAGAACAAAAAGCAAAATATCGAAACCCCAGGGCGCTTCTGCTACCATGACCCGTGTTTTCCGCTATTTTGCTTTGCTCATGCCGGCCGAACCGCGAAAGCGAACGCGCAAACAACCACGGCCGTCGCGGTGAATAAAAGCGGAGATGCGCAATTTCCTGGCGTGTCACTCCCCACCGCCGCCCCCTGTCTTAGTCGTCTTTTAATTCTTTTATGGTTTACTGATCGTTGCGCACGTGTGTCGCTGCCATGACCTGTGTCCACCACGCTTCGCTACAATGAGCTTTTAATCCCCCCGGAGCTTGGTAGGGACAAGAAACGAACAAAGGTCACTTTTGGCCGGCAGTTGTGGAGTAGCAGCTTCTAGACCACCAACCCCCAGCCTGGGCCTACAGAATACGGGGGCCTATGACTTCATAGATGCGGTCAGTGGGAACGAGAGGTGTTTCAGACTGCTAGACCAGGTGTTGTGATGCATTCTGGATGGAGAGACGGGGGAATCGGACATGTCGGATCCCCAGTGTTGACCAGCGTGTGCCAGCACAACATGCACTTGTCGTTGCGGGGGAAGGACTGAAGATCAAGCATCAAGCATCAAGCGGCGAGGTGTCAGTATTCCCGAGGTCCTGGTACCTGTCCTCTCTTGAAGATCTTCTAGGTTCCCCTTATCCCGCCCCAGAAGATGAGCAGCCAGCCGCGCGACAATCCTCTACAAATCTAGCAAAATCTGGCTAATCTGCCACTCGTGAATCGCGATCTCCATACATGAGATGCGATGTCCACTAGCTAAAACACACATACATTCTACCCCATCGAATAGCAGTAGAGGAGTATGTCCTCGTGGTTCCTTACCCAGCCAATCAGCATACGTTACTTCACCTCCTTCCACGGAGCACAACGCGCGCTGATTTGCGTGGGGTAAGAGGGGGAGGGTTTCAGCAGCAGTGCAGCACCACCCAACAAGGACGGATGCGTATGTACACTACAGGAGCCACGTTGATGGGAATCCGGGCTTTTGACGTGCGTTACATCCCGTGAAAGCTTACCCTTTTGCAAGGGTAATCCTCGAGAAGCCAGTATCCCCGTTCCAACCAACCATGATGCTTACATACGCTATGTACTATGGTATATATGTACTGTACGGGGTACTTGTACAACAAAACAACATGCCTCATCCCAGCCGTGTGTGCGCGCGCGCCCGCGTTTCGGCCTTTCTCTCTCTCTGCCCTCTTCGCGCCTTAGCAGCAGCAGCAGATACATGCCCGCATACTTTTTCCGCAATTGGAAGTTAACGGAAGTGTTCGGACAGACTAGGTTTACATACGTATGTTGCATGTGTGTACACCTAAAAAAGGCTAGTAAAAGTTAGGGCAACTTTGTTTGCGTCAATGGAATCATACACTTTTTGCTTTTTCCCGGCGCTGCGCAGTGCTGCACGCCACGGCTCCGCTCGGGCTTGGGGGAGAGATCTCCGAATACGGGGGCTTCTTTGTGGCTTGCGAGTGTAGGGGGTGGGTGTGGTGTGTGAGGGGCGGAAAGGGGTTAGATTGGGTTGAGTTGGGGTAAGGTAGGGTGGGTGAGTAGGGAGTATGGTATGGTAAGGGTCATTACTCTTGTCTCTTTGCTCGTGCGGCGCGGTTACGGTGTTGCCGCATCGAGGAGAGGGGGAGGGGGGTGTATATGCTTTTTTTGTTTTCTTTCTAGTGCATCGCTTTTCTGGGAGTAGCAAGAGGGGAAGGGAAACATGACAGTGTGTACGGAACACATGGGTGATAATCTTACCCAGATACAGAGATACACCTTTCCTCGACTACTGCACCAGCACCAGCACCAGCAACCGAGAATACTCCTAGATGGGCAAATAAGCTCTTGATCGCCCCCCACCGCCCACCGCACCGCCCCAAAAAATAGCCCTTTTTTCCTTTCTTGGACCCAGGTCAAAGTTGTATTGTACTCCTACATGTATTAGTTATCCCCCATTCCATTTCACTTTCGGAGATGAATGGCGCCAGGAACGGGAAGATCCCTTCCCTTCCATCACGCTTATCCCCTCTTGGCCCCCCTAGGTAACCACTCACACACTTACAGACACCTACTATTGGAGTTGTATGTATATGTAAATCCTTCTGCTGAGAAAATCAGGCCATATAGTAAAAGCAGGGAACTGGTACCCCTGTGTCTTACTGCATGGAAACGATGGAATATGTAGGTACTAGCTACGGAGTAGGTACGGTAAGCCTCAAGCCTCAGCTGTAGGTCCAGCACAATCTTTCCCTTTCTTCCCTTTCAATACCGGGGAATTATTCAGTAAGAGCGCGAGGTTGGCAGAGTTACTGCCTTTGTGCGTGTTGCGCCGAATGTGGCATGATTCTATGTACAGTACATATATTGAGACAAGGGGGGGAAGGGGGGCTAGAGCGCTTCCTTAGGTACCCTCTCTCGTCTCGGATGCGTGGTGCCGACGCCCGGCGCTTCCAGCTATTTGGGTATGGGAGCTACACCTACTGTAGATGGTGTGGATGGGTGGACTTCGTTGCGGAGAGGGAGGGGGGCGTCGCGCGCGCGCGAAATGGCGCAGGGACTTGCGGTGGGGGGGTGATGTGTTGTGAGGGATTTGCGTGAGGGGGAAGGTGTAAGCGTAGTATGTAGGATGGGGAGATGGGGGCTAAAGGGTCTTTTCGGATGGGTAAGGTGGGGTTTGGTGTGCTTGGCTGGCTGGCTGCCGTGGTGGGAACTTGGGGTGCAGATTACGGGTATGACGGTAGCTGAGAAAGAGGGAGAGAGAGGGAGAGGGAGAGAGGCTTGGAGGTATTGGAAGGATGGAGTTGGTTTTGGGGATGGGGAGGGGGCGTTGCGATGTGTGAGGGGTGTTTGAGGGAGTGGGAGTGAGGGAGGATTTTAAGAGTAGGGAGTATTATGGGGGTCTTGTTAGGGAAATAGTTGGGAAGGATGGTTGTGACGACTGTTTTGGAGGTGCAGTCATGAGTATGAACGTTGATAAAGCCGTGCTGGGAGATGAGTTTATGCATGGGGCTTTGATAAAAGCTGTCGTGATAAATGGTTTATGGAAGATAACCCTCGACAAGATCATCATCGCCTTGTAAACTCCTTTTGGCAGAAAACTCAGACTGTCACCACTATGAGCAGTTTGACGTTATGATCCCCATATCGAATAACAGCTTAGGTTCGTCGCGGTAAAGATTTCCAGCTATTCCCCCAGACGAGCCACGATATATCAATCGTCCAACTCTCTCCCAAAGTCAATCAACCGCAACTTTCTCGCATCTCTAGGATGAAACTGCGCAATCTTCGCCCTGACCAAGAACCTCGAAGCCGCAGAATCCCTCTGGAGCTGAAAGTACGCCTTTCCACCACCCGGTCCCACCAACGTAGCAAACAGATTCTCAATCAACTGTCGCATTTCCGCATCCGCAGCTTCGGCCTCTGTCGGTGGTTCTTCTTCTACTTCTTCTGCTACTTCATTGTCAGCGCCAGCAGTAGTAGCATGCTGCTTGCCCCAGATTTGATCGATTCTGCGCTGCCGCATCTTGTCTGACACGGGCTTTTTGGTCGATTTCGCGCGCCCCTTTTTCGTGAAGCCGGCGGCTAGGACGTCGTCTTCTACGTCGAGCATGTCGCCGACTACAGGTCCACCTAGCTCTTCTGCTGCGAGCATGTTAGAAAGGTAGTCGTTGATGAAATCGTTCATGGCTTGGCCCAGGCGCTGCATGTCTGCATCGTAGGCATCTTTTTGCGCGCGCTTTGCTGCGATGAGTTCGCGCGCGAGATGAGCGGGAGTCTTTTGTGAGCGGTCTGCGTGCTGGGCGCGTAGGCGTTCGATGCGGGCTTCCATGGCTTGGGTGAGCTGATTGGCATCGTGGAGGTTGGCTTCCTCGCGCTGGAGGGCGGCTTCTTTCGCTTCAAATTGAGACTTTGTGTCCGCGATGGATTCCTTGGTTCCGCGGATGCCCTGCTGAAGTGTACGTGCTGCTAGTAATGCAGGGAGAGCTGATTCTTTGCCGGGAAGATATGTTGCTGTTGGCTTCAGGCGTCTGTACGCGTCTTTGACTGCGATGAGTTGCTGCAGTTTTTGGCGTGGATCCTCTGACGCGTATGCTGCAGCCTCGAGATCAACATTGGATTTTGATCGCAGCTATGGTAGGTAAGCGGGATGCTGGACGGCTGAGTGGAAATCGTACCTGCTCAAGCGCTGCTTGTTGTTCTTGAACGCGTGCCTGGAGTTCCCTCACTGTTTGCGCCAGACGATGTTCGATGCTGGACGCGTCAAAGTCGACTACATGGTCCTGACGCTCACGAGCTTCTGTGGCATACGCTTGTATCTTCTGCAGAGTTTCTCTTTGCGCCTCCACCTGCTCTTTGATTTTAGAGAATACGTCGGAGTGATCTACCGCTGTTGTAGGCATGGTCGCGGTCACGGTCACGGTCACAGTCACAACTCGCCCAAGGTCCTGCCTGATCTGGAGTCACGTCGCCACTCTGCCTGGTTCTCTAGTGATAAATCCTCTGCAGTGAAAATGAGTGGTGATGTTGCACGCCCGCGCTATTGTGGCGCACGTGACGTGCCAAGGCCCAGCGCCGATATCCCCGCGATAGCTTCCTTTTGTACTGCTCGCATTCCCTTTCTCACTCAACTCGCTGCTCTTGCTATCACGCACTGCTCTTACTCATCTCCCCTTCTGCTACAGTTACTGCTCAGTTGAGGAGGAAGGCGCGCAGCTCAAGTTCTCCGCCTCTAACACGCCGGATTGAGCCGAGAAGGTTTGACGGGCGAGCTTTCTTTACTTGGGCCAGTTTCTTCATCTCTCGACCTCTCCGTCGCCCCAGAAGCACACACCCTTTCCGACTCTCACGCTCCATCACAAGCACCATCATTCTCGAATCCTCGCTTCTCCGAGGCCCCCTTCACCGACCTCTGCCACTGCATCATCTGCCTGCTCCAAACTTTATTCAAGCTCCCGGCGGCCTCACCTCCCACGCACCTTCACCGCACACTGCCGCGACTCCCTCCGCCCGCCCTCACAGCACGCTTTCTTTCAGCCCCCGCTGTACATAAGTCGCTCAATAATCGAGATCAATTAAACAAAAGTCTCTACCTCGCGTTTACGCGCCCGTCGACTGTGAAGCGCATATACCCGTTTAAGGTTCAAGAACTCATCTACAGGAGCCATGTCTGCATCACCCACCATCGCGGCTTCCTCGGCCAAGCGTCCGCTTGAGGAGCCGTCGTCGCCTGCCGGACCCAACGACCAGCCCGATGCCAAGCGCCCGGCTCTGGACAAGATGGTCAAGGAGGATGCGTCCAACGCAGACGACATTGACATTGCCCAGCCCGTCAAGGCCGACGACATTGCCACCGAGGGCATCAAGGATGACCACGTAAAGCCGGCGCATGACGTAGCTGATGCCGCCCTGGAGAACGGTGCCGAGGCCATTCAGACGGACACTGTTGTTCCTGATGCGCCTTCCATCCTCGACACTCAGCCCATCCAGTCGACGTCTGGCGCCAACGGCCGGCCTGTCAACCCCAACCAGCAGGTGGATGAGACCAACTGGCTGCATGTACGCGCCTGTATTGGCACCAGCGAGGCAGCCACCATCATTGGCAAGGGCGGAGAGAATGTGACTCAGATTCGTCGTCTGTCTGGCGCAAAGTGCACCGTCAGCGACTACTCCCGGGGCGCTGTCGAACGTATTCTTACCGTAAGCGGCCAAGTTGATGCTGTGTCCAAAGCCTTTGGTCTCATTGTGCGCACTCTCAACCAGGAGGACCTCGAAACCCCGTCCACATCCACGTCCAAGGCGTACCCCATGCGTCTGCTCATCCCGCACATCCTCATCGGCTCCATCATTGGCAAGGCTGGTGTTCGCATCCGCGAGATCCAGGAGGCTTCCAATGCTAAGTTGAATGCATCTGACACCCTCCTCCCCAACTCTGGCGAGCGCTCGTTGATCGTTCTGGGTGTTGCTGACGCTGTGCACATTGCTGTGTACTATGTTGCGCAGACGCTGGTCGAACAGCTGACCGAGCGATTCGGCGGCCCCGCTGCGTCCCAGTATGCGACTCGTAGCGGAATGGCGGCCAACGTTGTCCCAGGTGGCATGTCCGTCCAGCCATACGTTCCCCAGCCTGCCGGAGGTCAGTACTCTCACCCACAGAACTTTCGCCGCCAAGAACCACCTCAGCGCACCCCCGCTCACGGTGGATATGGTGCTCCTCACATGCACGGACAGCCCCCTCAGCAATCACCCTATGGCCATCCTAACATGCCTTATGGAGCTGGCTCGCCTAGCCGCGGTCCGTACGGTGGTCCTGCTGCTCCTACTCCCTATGGAGCTCATCCTACCGCAGCGCCTGTCGCGCACGGTGGAGCTGCCCCTCACGCAGCAGTTGGTGGTGCTATGCCCGGCCAACCTCTGACACAACAGATCTTTATTCCCAACGATATGGTCGGTGCCATCATCGGCAAGGGTGGTGCGAAGATCAATGAGATTCGCCAGCTTAGTGGTAGTGTTATCAAGATCAACGAGCCCACCGATAACAGCAACGAGCGTCTTGTTACCATTACAGGTACACAAGACTGCAACCAAATGGCCCTGTACATGTTGTACTCGCGACTCGGTTCGTGTCCCCCAGTCCCCCCCTACATCCTCCCCTACCAAGTCGACATTCAACTGACTCATCCATAGAATCGGAGAAGCACCGGATCTAACAAGCACGCTGTATCGTGGACGATTCGGGGTGACGTAGAGCGAGCATAAGCAAAGTCTCTCTCTACACTGCATGTATCACTTGGAGCATGGCGTAACGGTATGTTATCTTCCTTTCAAAAATCTCTCTGGGTGTGTGTTTTCTTTTTTTCTATATGGAGCGCTAGCTACTCCACCACGTGTGGTGTGTGAGAGCATGGCTGGAATGGGATCAGGTTGTGGTGAAGGAGAAGGTGGCTCGGACAAGGGTTTGTCACATACGGGGTTTCATCACCGTTTACTAGGTCTGAACATACCGGGTAATCTATCAAAAGCTTTATGTGTTGATCATAAGGTTTATGAGTGCTGTCACTGTTATGCTTGTTGGCCGCTTCCGAGAGAGGGTATGGGGTACAAGGGCAACACATCATGTGGTTAAGCCTGATCGTTCGCTGTGCATGCTGGATCCGGTGTCTGTGAAGTATCAGGTTTTTTTCACGTGGATATTTGGACCTTTCTTCTCCAGGTCTTCCCTTAGTTTCTGGCACAGAGGCGTGCTTCTAGCTTCCCTTGTGAAATGGGGGTCGACGATGTGCAGCATAGCTAGGGGGAAGTGTGAGTGTTAGTGCTGTGATTTCTGCATTGACTGATTGGCGATACGATATCCAATTGATGGCTTTTGTTCGTGCAAAGTCTAGACTGATGACGCAGTTATGCGCTTCGTGACAGCGTGTGCTAGTCGCGTCAACGCGGGCTTAACCCCGAATTGGCGCGTATCTCCACCCGTCGACCGCCACCGACAACTGCTTGTCCTCCAACAACGCCACTCCACTCGATTTCACCATCTCCACACACATCGACCTCACCTTACTCACACAGGAGTTCCCGGCAACCATATGCACCCACCTCTATCATGCCTCTTGGATTCGAGCGCCTCAACGAGCGCACGCAACGTCCCAACGCCCATGTAAACTTCATCCGCACGCTCCCCGGGCCCAGTGCCCCCGCCGCCGAAACGATTCTAAACCGCGTGGCAGCAGTATGCTACCCATTCATGAAATCGCATCAGATCCTTGTGCAAGCGCTCGAGGAATTTCCCTTCAACAACGAGTTTGTCGGTCGCAACTTCAACGCTGGCGAAGTCATACAACTGGTGCTGCGAGACCGCCAAGGACGATGGCTGCCGCAGCGTATGGTGGAAATGGTCATGGTACATGAGCTAGCGCATTGCAAGCAGATGAACCATAGCAAAGCTTTTTGGAAGGTGAGGGATGGGTATGCGGGGGAACTGAGGGCGCTTTGGGCGAGGGGGTTATACCGGGGAGGGGTTGTGGGGGGAGGGGCAGAGAACTAGATACTGGTGTGTTGCAAGCGGCCGAGGGCGAGGCGATGGATGTGCCTGAGCATTTATGTGGTGGGACGTATGGGCGGAGAGCGGGAAAGAGGAAAAGAGGCGGTCGTGGCAAGGAAAAGTCAGTGCTGAATTACGCGGAGAGAAAACAGAGGAGGATATTGAAGAAATTCGGAGCTGGTGGCCAGGCCTTGGGCGCTGATGACGACACAAAAGTTAAGCTGGAGAAGGGTGTGCCGAAGAAGGGGAAACCGAGGGTTGCTGGTAGTGCGAGAGGACGCGACCTCCGGGCCGCTGCAGCACTGGCTCGCTTCGACACGGTGAAGAAAAATGAGGAAGATGATGTTGTAATCAAGAAGGAGGAGGAAGAAGCTTCGTCATCAGATAGTGATACAGACGACGCTTTCTACGAAGGCAGCGCCGCAGTCGATATTGACGGCAAAAGCATGTTCGACGACAAAGGCCGCGCGCTCATCAAGATTTGCGAAGACGAAGACGATAAAGATGGCGATGCGAGGAGGGAAATGGATGAGATTCAGGGGTTTGGTCGTTCGGCACACGAGAAGACGAAAATACAGAGACTACCAGCGTCAGCCAAAGTTGAGAAGAACACCTCTGCTACGGTCAACAACAACTCCTCCTCCAGCAAGCCGCCACCAACCTCCAAAAGCACCACCACCACCCTACCCAACCCCCCAAACCGCCGTCTCCCCAAACCGCAAATCCCACAACCTACCGCCTCCTCCACCTCCTCCTCCTCCTGCCCCATCTGCTCCCTCCAAAACGACCCTTCTGCCCTAACATGCATGGCCTGCGCCCACGTGCTCAACAAAGCTCTAGTACAGTCTTCCTGGACATGCAAGAGTGATATTTGTGGAAAAGGGACTTTATACGTCAATGCTGGTGATGCGGGTGTGTGTGGCGTTTGTGGGGTGGGTAGGGGGAAGAAGTAGGGGAAGGAGAAGGAAGGAAGGAAGGGGTGATGGTGGTAGTGGTGGTGATGAAGTACAAAAAAGGAGTGGTGAGATGACTCTGATGACGGATGATACGAGGGTAAGTAGTAGTGGCACTAGCTAGCTGGTGATGGAGACATGGTGATGGAGACATGGTGATGGATTTGATACCCCCCTTTTCCTATTAGTCCCTTTATGTAGGTAGTACGACAAATTTAGATGGATGGAATAATATAACAAATAACAACAATTTCATTTGATTCTCCCCCCCTCCTTTGTATATGCTGCTGCTGCAGTTGCTGTTTTTCGAAAAAGAGCAGACAGCTATCACAACTCTTCCATTTCCTGATTCAAGTAAAAAACGCCCACCGCCGCAACAAACCCGCTCATGATTTCCCTCCCAAGCAGGTAACAACAAACGCCCCCTCAAACCCCCCATCCCAGCGCCTAGCTAGAAGCCAAAAACCTCCGGACATTCCCATATCGACTTGACCCGCACAATGTTGCAACAACGCACCCATGCAATAACAATAAGGTTCAGAACATGCACGTAAAGCACCACTCACGCACCACCCCTTCCCCCACCCCATCCCCCACCCCAGCTACATACATACAAAACGACCCTCATCACTGATACTGCGCACACTATCTCGCAATCCTCAACTGCGAGCCGCCCACACTCTTCCTGTTACTCCCCGGCATACCAGCACCACCAGCACCAGCACCAGCACCCATCATCCCCCCTACCCTCGCATGCCCCCTACGCATATTCTCCAGCTTAGCTTTAAGCTGCTCTTGGATCTTGCGATTCTGCGCCCATCCATCCGCGAGCCTCTGCATCCTAATCGCCGCAATGACAGCAAGGGCTGCAGATTTGAGTTTGGGCCGACGGTCGTGCACTGTGATGTCGGGTGTGATGCCCATTTGCGAGATGAGGTTGAGGTCTTCTTGGTTGCTGTAATATGCGGTTAGTACATGTCTGTTAACGGGACCAGAGGGAGGAGACGTACCATTCGTTGTATGTTCGGATTTGCAAGAGGAAGAAACGCTTCTGGTAACCGAGTGCTTCACGGAAGGCTTCTGCTCTTGAGCAGCGTGCGCGGAGGAATTGGATTTGCTTGGCTAGACCATTGATTTCCTTGATATGGCGCTTGGTCAGAGCTTCCGCTTGCTCATCTAGATCGATGGCGTCTTGGTTGGCCTTTTGCTGGATTGCTTTGGAGGAGGCTTGGAGGAGGCGAAGTTGCGATTCCTTCTCCCGAAGCTGGGATTGCAGGTCGCGCAGTTGACGCTCCAGGGTCGACTGCTTATCGCGTGCTGCTGACTTGGCTTCGGATAGCAGTTTGCGATGTTGTGAGTCCTTGTCGCGGATGCGTGATTCCAAGTCATGGATCTTGTTCTCAAGGGCAGCCTTTTGTTCGCGTTGGGCTGCACGTGACTCTGACTGCAGAGCACCGGCCTGGCTTTCCTTATCCCGGATCATCGACTCAAGAAGAGTGATCTTCTCTTCTAGGGATGCCTTCTCCTCTGCAGCTTCTTCGGCGTCGTCCTGCAGAACTTCTATTTCTGCTTCCAGGTCATCCTTCTCCTGGTGGGCAGTCTCCTTGAGCTCCTCAAGTGCTTCTAGGCGCTCCTCTGCTAAAGTTTGGAGAGCTTCGACTTGACTCCTCTGATTGTTCAGCTCATCCCGCAGGTTTTCTAGCTCGTCGTCTCGCTTGCGAACAAGATCCTGCATGACATCGATTTGCGTGTCGGGTTCATCGGCATGGTCTCTCATGACATCAAGCTCAGCTTCACGATCCAATATCGTTTGTCGTGCCGTGTCTAGCTCTCGCGTACGATCACTGAGGTCACTCTTGAGCTGCTTAAGCTCTGTGAGTGTCGCTTCTTGTGCCTCGATTTTCTTCTGCAGACTGGCCATGTCCCGTTCACGTGATTGTAGTGACGACTGGAGGCTTGAAACCTCTCGCGAGAGCGCGTCTCGTTCGCGTGTGATCTTTTGAAGCGCTTCGATCTGTGTGTCTTTGCCGGAGACTGCTGCTCGCAGATTGCGCATCTCGCTGTCGATGTCGTTACGTTCTTGTCGAAGGTTCGCAACCAACGTGTCACGGTCATTGTTGCCTTTCCGCAATGCCTCCACTTTCTCGTCCTTGCTCGTCATTTTAGAAATAAGAATGTCACGCTCCCGACGAAGGGTCGCAAGTTCGCGTGTAGCAGTGTTGAGCGCTTGCACCTGAGCATCTTTTGTGTGCAACGTTGTGCGGAGCCCAGTAAGCTCATGCGTCGCATCGTCGCGTTCGCGGCGCAGTCTGTCCACTCCTTCCACCTCGCGATCCTTTTGGTTGAGATCGCGTCGAAGCTGCAGCAGTTGCTGTTCATAGGTCGATGCATCTTGTTGCAAGCGCGCAATCTGCTGCATCGCGTCTTGGTGCTGCTTACGGAAATCTTCCAGTTCGTCGGCCTTGGTCTCAGCAGCATCGACTCGTGATTGTAGGAGCTCAATCTCAACACCCTTTTCGCGGGTAATGTCAACGACTTTTTGCCTCGCATCATTAGCGGATTGTTGCGCCAACTGGACTTGATTGTCGCCTTGAGACTCTGCGAGTTCTAAGCGTTCGCGCAACGCATCCATCTCCGCTTCCTTCTCGTTTTGGGCAGTCTGTAGGCGTCTTTGTAGTTCCCTGAATTCGGCGTCCTTCTCGCGCTCCATTGATCGGAGGCGCTCTTCGAGGACTGCTAGTTCTTGTCGTTTCACTTCGTCTGCCTCATTAAGTTCGCGGTCTGCGTCGTCAAGCTGCTGTTCCAACTCTCGGATTTCTTGGTCCTTGCCATCTGCAGCAGATTCAAGCTTGGTTTGTAGTTTATCGATTTCGGCATCCTTCTCGCGCTCAACAGAGCGAAGATGATCCTCAAGCTGCTCAATCTTTTCGCTACGTTCAGCCAATTGGCGGTCCTTCTCAGCCAAGTCGTCATGCTGAGAATCTCTAAACGACTGCAGCTGTTCTTCCAGTTGGGTGATTCGCTTGGCCTGCTCCTCGATTTGCTGATCTTTTTCGCTGTCTCTGGCAGATTGAGCCTGCGCTTGTTCCAGCTTGTTCTCCAATTCTTTGATTTGTTCATCCTGCTCGTCGAGCAATTCGTCTCTCTTCTTGACCTCTGCCTGTGCGCTCTCCAGCTCAGCATCGAGCTTGTCCAGCTCGTCTTCCGCAGCCCTCGCATCTTCAACTTTCCCCTCGAGACGCTCAATTTCAGCCGCGCGCTCCTCAGCTAGTCGGCGGAGCTCATCCATTTCCTCTCGCATACCCTCGTCGGCGTGTCGCCGCTTGACCCTCTCTGCGTATTCGCGCAACTGTTGCTTGTATGTGTCCAGCTCCTTCTCGGCCGCCTTGAGGTCCTTTGTGTATTTCCTGAGGTCTTGCGTCATGGTGACTTTTTCCGACTTGAGGTTGATGTTCTCTTCCAGGGCCTGTCGGTTGAATTCGGGGCCCATTTTCTTGAGGTTCTCTTCGAGGAAGTGGATCTTAAGCTTCAGTCCGAAGTTTTCCTTGTCGATCTGCTCTAGACGCTACAAGAGTTATTAGTAAACATGCATGATAGGCGCCTCAAGTGCGCGCGGGGTATCGTAGTATACGCACAGCTTCCTGTTCCCGTAAGGTAAGCACATTGCCATTCCCATTGTCCATTTCGCCCTCGGCTCGTCTTGGCAGGGCCATGGGCGTGCTCATATCACTCGCACTGAGATTTGGCATCTCCGTCCGGTCATCTACATACGAACTTGATTCTACGTCGAATGTGCTTGTCTCGGGCAGAGGCGTGTTGCTAACTTGGAAGCCTGGTTTCAGCGCGGCGGGCGTAGTGAGTTTTCCATCCATCAGCCCGTTAACCTGGCGCGTCCGGTTGGTGGTTGCGCTTTTCAACATGGGTGTGAATTCGTTCTTCGCGTTCTGGTTGCGTCGTGAGGCGAGGCTGTTGCGGGGTGTTCGTGCGCCGTTCATTTGCTTAAATAGGTTGTCGCGGTCTGTCGGCGCATGGAAAGTCTCCTCCATACTGAAGGAGGGCTCGTTGGTGGTGAAGCGCGTCAAGTCGCCAACCTCTGTGCGAGGCGTGTCGAGAAGGTGCGCCATAGTATTTGTATACTCTAGTAACGCATAAGTGAAAGAAATAGAGGGTTGCTATGCGCACACACTTCCAGTAATGGGTAGTCCAATCTTGTCTTGTAGTCGTTGGGCATGTTCACTGTTGTTTGTTTGGGACGCTTGGACCAGCACAGGGGGGCAGCCCGCAGCTAGCCGGACCAGGCAAGAAGCGAAAACCAAGTCTCGAAGCCAGTCACGTTATGAGTTCGCCGCCTACAGTAAAAACGAAAACTTCACTTTGAATATCATTATACATCACGAGAATAACAAATCATTCAGTGAAAATCTAGGGAGGAAAAATAACGGTGACTGTTTTGAAAAATCACCCGGAAAATTATTTTGGGTCAAATATCTGGGCAACCCACCAAGACTTCACAAGTCTGATATACACGCAAGAGCTTTGGAAGTTGATCCGAAACTTGTGCATCCAGTCTTAAACATCACCATGGACGGCCCACAGGACGACCTCAAATGGTTCGGGGAAGGCTTTGATGGCTTCCCCAAGAAGCTCCCTGACGACGTCGTCGAATACATGGTCTTCATAATCGACTCCCGGCTTTCCGACATACAAACCCGAGAGCGCCTCCAAGCCTTCCAACGCGCTCTCAATAGCATGGAAAAAAAGTTCCTCAAGGAATACATCTGGCAACGAGACTCACTCAAATTAGACCTTGTCCGAGAAGAACAGCAATGGCTACTCAGAGGGCGCACAAACTACGGCGACAGTGTGGCAGACGAGTGGCTTATCGTCTTCTTTCTGCGCGAGCTGAGCAAGGAGTTTAAAGATGCATGGATACGTGTATATGACAGCGATGGGGAGTTTTTGCTCATTGAAGCTGCGAATGCGTTGCCGAAGTGGTTGAATCCTGAAGTCGCTGAGAACAGGGTCTGGATTAATTGCCATCGTCTGCTCATCATACCACTGGGCAAGGAGGAAGAACCTAGGCCTCTGACCCAGGCGCAAGCACTCCAAATCATCAACGACACACCAGGACGACCACAGCAGTATGTCAAGGTTGAGAAAGAGGCATTTCATCGTTTGAGCGGCTACCCAGCGGCCATCTCCGAGAATCAACACCATGCGACAGTCCCACTCCCAAGGAAGGCTGCGCATATTCTGCACATGAACCCTTCCTACATCGCGCCCGTAGTAGAAGCGTTCTACTTACGCGACCCCATCTCCATGCGTCTTCTGCAGCCCAGCAAAACCAAGGAACCTCTGATGTTCCCACCCGAAGATTTTGTAGACGTAAGCGTACGATTCACAAAAGTACTATATGCCCAGCTTCTTGGACAGCACTGGGAGCCACCTGCACCGTGGGATACCGCATTGGAGCACCTCGCCCAGGCTGGCAAGCCCATCGAGAAAGCCGAAATTGGCATCAAGATCGCAGCCGGCATGCAGATGCTGCTCTCATACCCAATATACAGTTCCTCCAAATCTACGCGCGAGATTGCTCTTCTGCTTGAAGACCTAGACACCGGCGACGATACGCTTGCCACTGACACCGAAATTGCAAGCTGGCCCAAACGTGAAGACGACGAAGGCTGGCTCAGCATTGACTTTGCTGAGTTTGAACGAGAGCTGGAAGGCAAGGGTAGTGGCGCTAAAGACGGGTTTGGCGATAAAAATGCACAGGAAAATCTCAAGAAGATGGTTGCACGTTTCAATGACTTCTTAGCCGACAATGAAGCAGGCGCTGAAGGCGCGGACGGCATGCCCGACCCGATGGATATAGACGACGATTCAGACGCTGAGAACCGGGGCTGGGACGATCCAGAAGACAGCGATTCCCCACCTGAGACCGAGACAGAAACAAAGGGTGAACAAAAGGCCGGACCCAAGAAGACGACCAAGAAAGCAGATTCCGATGACTCCGAGGCCGACTCTAACAACAACAACGATGATGACGATGCAGAAGCCGACGCTGAATACGCCGAATACGAAAAAGCCTATGAAAAATTCATGATGCTTCCCGTCGCCGAAAAAGCCATTTTAACAGATGAAGCACGCGCCCTCGCCCTTGAACAAGACGCCGAAAAGGAGGAAGACGACGAGATCAAGAAACTCAGCGAGATGATGGAAGCAGAGCTTTTTAGCCACGGCGCCCTCAACGTTAATCCGAAAGCGGAACATAAGCCAGGTGCTGGGCTTCTGTCGGACGCCAAGGGCAAAGGGAAACTGGCAAATGTTGCTGAGGAAGATGATGCAGAGGATGGGGAAGAAGAAGATGAGGAGGAGGAGCTGCTGGATGACGATTACAACCTTGCTCAAAATATGCTCAAGGCGTTCAAGGGTCAGGCGGGTATGGCAGGACCGGCAGGGAACATGATGAGGGCGATGGGTGTGCAGTTTCCACAAGATGCAGATGATGAGATCAAGAATGGGAGTAGTAGCAAGAGTAAGACTAAAGTGGTAGAGTAGCTTCGTCTGTCGGAAGTGGTCTTGGCAGCCATGTCTTTAGATACTATATACAAAACAGCAGTATACAATAAAATATCACTTTTTATCAACACACTCAGCTCCACAATCCTATATCATCCCACACATCCCCTTTCCCTCCTACATTTCCCACACAAACACTCGCCCTCAAACCACGGCCACAACATCTCCCTCCTCTCCTCCACCCCCCTACCCCCAACAGGCACATAGCTACAAAACAACTCCTCCCCCTTTTCAACCCGCCTCTTCGCAAAGAACCTCACCGTCGTGCTCTCACTATCCCTCCTCCACCCCACATTCGGCTCGCAACTATGATTAAACAGCGACAAATGCGGCGTAATCTCATCCACAAAGCCCAGTCTGGGGTCCGCATAGCCCGCTTTATTATTCGCAAGACGCGTCCATATCGAGTGCAGGATGCTCGTGTCGAAATTGCGGTTGGCGAAGACGTCGACGCCAAGCTGCTCTAGTATTTTAAGTGGTGTCGCGACAGATTCTGTGAGCGTGAAGACGTCGAGATGGCTTTTGTTGGATAGGGGTTGGAGGCGCGCGATGAGTGGGTGGTCCAGGGGCGAGGTTTGTAGACCGGCTTGTACACATGAGGCCAGGAAGCGGAGCATGAGGAGCGGACGGAGGGGCGAGGCGTTGTGTGTTAGGCCTCGGGCGGGATCTTGGAGCCAGGAAAAGTCTTTGCCACAGAGGGCTTTGTGGAAGGTACGCATTGCCAGATCGAGACATGCATGGGAGCAGTATTTTTCTGGGCAGCATGGTGCTTGTTCAGGTGACTTTGGGAGGGAAGCGTAGCAGTTGCCGCATGAGTTTGGCGCTGGCGTACTGCATATGCCTGTTGCAGTGTGGTCGATTAGTAGACACTCGCCGCTTTGTATTTCGCAACTTGCAAACATGCCTAGCACGTCGTCGTTTTCGTCTGCAGCCAAAGTGCTTGGGCCAAGGTAGCATTTTGCTTCGCCATCTTTCCCACGAAGCTCCTCGTTAATCAGGGCTACGAGTTCCGCAGACCTCGTCAGAGGGCGCTCCGGCGTCCACGAGAACTCGGCCCATGGGTACTCAACGGTAAAAACACCTCCATCCTTAATCCTATCCTTCTGCTCTTGCGGTGTGCCTCCTAGCGAAGCAGCAGCGGCTTCCTTCCGCCTCAGGAGCTCGCGAAGGCTCGTAGCTTTCTCGTCCGCAACAGCCCATCCTGGATAACGTTTTGCCGCCTCTTCCCACAACTCTGCTGCCTCCCAATGGCAATGACAGTCCAAAACAGCCTGACCGAGGATTTTGTAGATTGATTTTCCCACCTCGACATCGTCAGGTCCTCGATCCAACAACAGTTTGGCTTTGAAGGCGTCTCCCACAGCAATCTCAGGAAATCCGAGCTCTCTCAAAAGAAACCCACGCTGAATCCAGTTATTCAAGTCATAAGGCGAGCGGGAGATTTGATCATCCAAGATTTGCAGAGCATGTTCAAACATGCGGGGATCTGGTGGCTGCTGATTTTGAAAGGCCCCAGAATGGAATTCTGTAGCTGAAGGGTTCCATCGCGGCTGCATCGCGATAGTTGTTGTTGGAGCACCATCGTTTTGGGGTTTTGGGGAAGGATGTTGTTAGGGGCCATGTGGCAGGATGTCACTAGTGATGTGTAACGAGAACGTGACGCCTTCACACGTCATCACTAAAAGTTGGTTCTATCAGCCGCAGACCACATGGATTCGTTGTTTACAACCCACGGCCATTTGCGTGGTTTTGAAACTCAGCCGCTTCGACTAAGATTTCTTTTCATTAATACCCGATTAAGATTAATAACCGATTAATAATGTAGTAAGCTACTATGCACCGGCGGACTTTTATCTCAGCTCATACGAATGACCGGTGCCAAGGTTCTCTGCACGGCATCATGGTGATTGTAGAAGCCATTGCGGGTGGTAAGCTGCGTATCAATATCTCTCAAGGGACCACATCGACAGGCGAATAAAAAACCACAAGGGAAAAAACCAAGCTTTACCTACCAGTAGTACTGCTTACGTTGCTAACCAAAGCCAGACCTGCTCAAGGTATATTGCAAAACACCCATATTGAAATTTCCCAGAAGAAGAACAATTCAGCTCCTCAAATACTGGCTGCATCTTCCATCCGGTCCATCTAGATGTCCAGATCAACGCGTAAAAACGAGCTGCGATGATCGCCTTCTCAGACGAACCCGAGATTTAGCCAAACCGAAATACCAGCCACACGGCTGCACCTGCATATTTCGTATCGAGGCGGGCACTTGTAACCAAGTAGAAAGCCACAGTGGAGACCAGCTGACTGATGGGCGGGATAAGGGCCCCTAAGGGTTAAAGGAACGATAGGCTGAATGCATCCGCAAGGACAGTGACAGCTCGGCCTCGGCCCGTAGCCTAGGTTTGAACATCCGCTAATGCAACGACACCATCTCTATAGGAGGGGCTGGATGGGGATGAAGAAAAAAAAACAAAAAAATTACAGCACAGCAAGTTGAGTGGGGCTGAAGATTTTCGCTCGTTAGAGGACAACTAACGGCCTCGTGGTTGAAATTTTGAATATGTCAGGGACTAACAATATATACATACAACGATTATCAAATGGAAACGACTGTGAAGTTACGTAATCACATGAAGAAGCATCGCATCCCAGCCTTGTTTCTCGCATAATCTACCCACCCATGCTGCCGTCTAGCAGTAGTCGCCAATGTTGTAGCTCCCATACACGTGGCTGGTCCTGCATGCAGGGCTCGCACCCTTGACGTAAAGTTTAGTCGCTAAATGCCCTGTCAGCTTTCCCTTGTCACGCTCGCCTCTCAAAGCAGCAACTTACTGTCTACGGGAAGGTTAGCAGACGGCTGTCGTACGATTGTCTGCGTCCTGTCGCCGGGCGTGAGATCGTTTTCACACTGAATCTGTTCCTGTCCGCCATTCACAGTTTGGCTACCGGTCCACACATCGATGTGGTTGATGCGCGGGGAAGCACTCCAGTCGGTGGTGCACTGGGCGCAGTAGTCTTCGAAGCGAAGGTACTTGCGCGTGTAGGGGTCGTAGATGACTTCGCACTTTGTGAATTCGCCGGGTGCAGAGGCGAAGGTTAGGGGGTCGGTGTAGGTGCCTGTGCCGCCGGCTTTGAAGCCTCGGCCGCAGTCGTATGCGGTTGCTGGGCCTGTGTTGTGGGCGATGTCGTTAGCATACGACATTATTCACGGGGGTTTTGGTAGCAAGGGTGTCTGGGTTTCAAACTCACCGGCAGGGTCGTTATCTGGGTAGCCGTAGAAGGTGTGGGTGACTTTTGTTACTTTGGTGCAGCCGAGGACGGTAAGGCTGAGGGAAGAGAGTGTGATGATGGTTGAGGCGCGCATTTTGATGATTATGGATTATACTGGTGTGTTGTTGTTTTGGATGGTTCTGCTGTACTTGCTCGAGTGTGCCGGCTGCATTCAAGTCGGCCAAAGACGATTATATACTTCGTTGCCAGCCGTGTCGGTGTACAACTTCTTCACGAGGCTGTATGTACAGCCCCCAGCCCCATCTCCTCCAGTTCTATTTTCAACGTGCTTGAAGTTGCAATTTTTTGGTACAGCCCCATTTCCGGCAAGACAAACGAAGAAATTTGGGGGCCAACGAGTCAAGGAAATGCAAGCCATTTGTAGTTCAGTGGTACTGTCCGCAGCCGAGATCGCTTGGTGGTTCGTGTTCGTCTGCCACTATCCGCTTTCATCCCGCACTGTCAAGGATACGCATCCTTTTGTAGCGCACGATCTGCTTACGAAGATTTCCTAGAGAAGCCACAATTTGGAAAACTACCCTACACGGTACGAAGCTGAATAACGTGGTTGCACTAGTCCGCGGGGACGACATCACATTGGGACGACCGCTTGAACCACCAATTTCCTCATGGCCCAATGGCGCGGCAGCCACAGATCTTTATGTAGCACAGAGCGCATTAAGATACACCAAAAGCAGCCAAGATGGGCTTGAAAACCGTTCGGATTGGCGGATCTAAACTTTTCCCCGCTCGCTCAAAGTGAGTAAGGGTGTGCGAGTCAGTGTCACTCTCACCCGTTCCACGGTGAGCAGATCAACGCGGTAAGGAGCCCAGGAGGACCAAAGCTGAAATTTTGCACACGGCAAAGCCAGCAGCCCAATTTCTTATCGTAACAGTTAGCCAGGTGACGATGTAACAAGCTTCCTTAGTCACATGCTTAGGGCCGCGTTTACGAGCAGAAAGCTTCAGCCCACCCCTTGTGTCTGCCACTCTTGCGCTCTCAAGTTTACCGTATTCCTTGCGTTGCGGAACGGGCCTTGACATAGTAGCAAGCCTCACCCACTCCACGCTATAATGGTTCAACTCGGGTCCCGCGTATCCATGGCTTTCCGTCTGGTGTTTGCAGCTGCCATTCTCCATCGCGTCTCTGGCTCAACGTTTGCCACGTTTACGGACGACCAGTGCAAGAACTCCTTTCAAAGCATACAAGCAGAAAACGGTTACCCCAATGGCACTTGCTTGAGATTGGCAGACAATGGCAAGTTTGGAAGTTTCCAGGTATGACAGATGCCAATGTGCAAAACCGCTATGCAAGATAAATTACTAACACATGCCTTAGCTCGTGGGCCTTGATCCTGGCTGTAGTGGTGAGTAATTGATGTTCTTTGAACCTAAGGAAAAGTCGCAAACACTGACTGTTTTTTTTAGCAACCATCTATGGCGCCGATGCCGAGGAATTCGTGCCTTGCTCTTCCACTGCCCTCCAGTTCGCCCAGTTAGCCACCTGCTACAACGCTTCATGGGTATACTACAGCGTCGATTCATGCACTCCGCCCCAATCATCCAGCATCTCTAGAGCCCCCTCGCGTGCCACATCCACCCCCTCAAGTACCCCCAACCCTTCCAGCAAGAACAACCACATTGGCGCAATAGTCGGCGGAGTCATCGGCGGTGTATGTGCCCTTGCTCTCATTGGTCTCGCAGTCTTCCTTGTTCTTCGTCGTCGTCGCAACAAGAAGACGGCTCTTGAACAGCAGCCACCCGAGGTACCGCATCCACCTGAAGCCCACGGGAATGATATCAACGAGTTGTCACCGGAAGATGTTAAACCGGAAATCTATACCGCAGAGGCCAAGCCGCATGAGATTGGTAGGAATAGTATGTTTATCCCACGTGAGCAGCCACCTGCAGAACTCGAAGGAAACAGCGCTCCTATTGTACAAGAACAAGAAAAACGCGATCCTTAGGTTTGGACTCAGAGAGAACGTTATTGTTGTAGTAGATCAATGTATAGTAGTAAAAAAAGGATATGAAATCATGGTTCCGGAAGTCATGATATGGTTCTTGGGGAGAGTTTCATGTAGATGTGTTTCGGCAGGTTAAGCCTTGGATGATGTTTGTCGCATGGATATCGATGTGCATTGTTAGTATTCTTTCTCCGGTCACATCACTAGTTCATTCATAGAAAAGAATGCAAGACATACGGGTGACATATTTTGCTGTATGGTGTTCCTGAACTAACATATCCTATACTATCATCTTCGTGCTAGGCCCCCTAGTATTACTCCGTTTATCCTAACCCGAACTAAACTCAAATTGGAGTATGCAGGTTGCTGCCTCTACTCGTTGGTGGCCATGGAGACACTGTCATCGAACCTTTTACGCAGCTCGTTAGGATCCAAACTGCCTTGAATGTACTCCTTCAGAAAGCCTGCGACATGCGTAGCAAGCGGATGCTTTTCCGCAGGCACACCTAGACGCACCGGCCTGCTGAATTGCGAAAGCTCCGTCATAATTGTAAAAACCAAACATTCATTGGCATTCACTGACCATGACCCCTGGATCTGGGTCTGTATATCGCGTGGAACATACGATGAGAGTAGCCCGCCGCAAATGCGAACCAGATCATAGTAATCTGTCTCAAAGTATTGCTGGAAATGCGCGACATCATCGTGAATATGTTCGAGAAAGGCGACACAATCGCTGTCGAGCAAAGACTTTGTGTGCGAGTGTCCAGAAACTTTCGAATCTTGCGCTGCCATCTCTTTCTCCAGACGTAACAACGTGCCGCGCATCGGTTCTCGATCATGGAGATAGTCGGCAACAATGGCCATCTTGGGCGACCATTCGAACTTAGGCGTCTTGTTTGTAGGCTTTCCCATAAGCCTGTACGAGTCGTTTTCATAACCGCCTATGTTATTGTGGCCCGCCAATCGAACTAGATGAGGCGAGACTCCATAGGCGAGGAGAAAACGATTTAACATTACTCGTGCATCTTCTGTTGGAACTTTACCAAGAAAGAGCGATTTGACGTGCAAGTTGATCACTTTGTCGAGGGCTTCCCAGGGGACATCCAGATAGCCAAGCTGTCGTAGAGTGTTGTAGAGATGACACATGACGAACAGTGGACAAAAGTCAGTCGCAAAGTTCAGGCCAAGTTCGGTATGTAGGAAACTTAAGTTGAGCGCTAGTTTACCGGGCATGAGTGGATTGAGCTTCCGCAAGAAGTTGGTGTCTTCTGGTGGCATGATAAACTCTTTCGCATGTTCCGATAGCGCCTTTGAATCCTGTTCAGGGTCCGGATGATGGTCCAAATCATCATAAATATGCCCTTTTTCTTTCACATCAAAGTCGAAATACTTCCAGAGATTGCGGTGAAAGCCTGAGAGTGCAGCGAGGGGATGGCCCTGGTCAATTGCTCGAAGTTTTACATAACGTGAGAGCTGACCAGGCCAACAGACCGTCCATCCAAGCAAAGCTGCGAATTCTTCTTGCAAGGGTCTTGATGTGTAAGGGTGCATCACCCCATTGCTGTCATACTGCATGGTGCAGTTTTCCGCAAGCTGAATAACCTGGTGGTAAGGTTCCTCAACCTTCAAGCCACAGGCTGCAACAACATCCCATAGCAGCTGCGCTACAATAGCATGGCTAAGATTAAAACTAGCTGCCCTTGTGACAGCCAGTAGTGCATGGGATATTCCATCGAGGCTTGCTTTGCTGATACCTTGTCGACCGTTTATCGTCTCCCAAGCGGTTTCGCGTGCCTCTAACTCCACTAGCAGCTCAGTGAGATACTGAATGAGTATACCATATGCGGCTATAGCCTCCCGGCTTCCAGAAACTTCGAGCTCGCTGTGAGATATGTTTAAGAAATTTATAGCTGTTGGGAACTGCCAAAACTCCCCTCCAGTGTCTTGGAATGCTGCAAGGGAAGAATGGGCAAGACCCCAATTGTCCACCAGACCGGGCGCGTACATGGTGATGTTTTCTCTTGTCTTGACTTTCTTCATTAGCTCGTCTTCTAGTTTAAAAATGATCTCAATGGCTAGATCTGATAGTAGTGTGACGCGCCATAGATCCTTGACATTGCAACCTTGCAAACAGTAACGCGCCCACATCTTGGAGACCCAAGAAGTGATCGATAGCACGTCATCGCGGAAACAGTAGCAGTGGAGTTTTACATCTTCTTCGTATTTGATGGATGGCTTATAACGCGTCGATGGCTTAGTCGATATCTCGGGAACCTGGCCATCAGAAGGAAGATTGTCCATTGGTTCATCGGCTTGATCGATACTCAAAGCTTCGAACAAGTTGAAAATTTCGAAGCTGATGTCTTCTTGCATCTTCGTCTGGTCCGACGATGTCTTGTGGACTTGGACAATTCCTGAAAGCATATCTGCAACGCGACGCAGAATATCAAGGAAGTATATGTGCCCGGCATTTCCTTTGTGTTGCGGCTGCTCTTGCGCAAACTTTTCGGCGTACTGCTGACGACCACGAACAGCTTCTTTGAACGCACGCCACGCATTTCTCGACATGACGATGGATGCGCCAAGATTCTGCAGGTATCGAGCCTGACGTATAATCTCTTCGGTAGTGACTTCGTACGTTGTCGTTTCTACAGAATTGTCCACGTTTTGCTCCTGTAATTTTGCTGCTTTACGCGCTTTCCCTTTGAGGCGACCGGATTTTGTGTTGGCAGTGCTCAAAGTAGACGGTTTGGCTTCAAGGCCTTGTTCAGATACAGTGCGCACGTCGTTTCCATGGGCGCAAGCTGTCTCAATAAGCCAAGATATTGCGACGTTGGTGTGCACCTTTATCTGTGCATAGCGCCCCATTGCGCTGGTAGTTGTTGTATCTGCTGAATATCGAGTTCCGTTGTAGTACGCAGGACTGATGAAATCAAGGACAGATATGAGGGTGGAAGGCGATAGTTATATTTAGAAGGCTTAGCGCGGAAATGATAATGAGGGGGCGACGATGGAACTGACGGTGAATGGCAAACACGCTCCAAACGTAGGGCTGTGTTTTAATTGGCTACTACTTTGAGTTATCAGATTCGTCGCGGATAGACTGGTATTGTTATCAGTAGCACAGGATGGGCTTCTTCGTACTTGGGCAAGTTTTCATTCATTTCTCACTTCTCTTCGATGTACTCACGAGTCACATGATTCCGGTATTCATATTTGCTATAATGACGCGGAGCGCAACGACTTCCGTAGTGATGGGATATACAACGCGGGACATATAGAGAGCTTTAAAAAATAATGCGAAGCCTGCGGATAGGTATCGTGGAAGTCGACTCGACCCAAGCATCTGCCGTGTCGATTCGCAATTCAACGTCACCTGGCAATGAGACCTCAGAATCAGTTTCTTGAGCTGTATACGGGTTACAACGTACTAGATAGATCGCACATGGAGCGCAATGGTTGGACGCTACAGGGGACTTGTGGCAGCCTTGATGGGAGCAGCTGCATGTGTCTTGCGTGTAATCCGGTCGAATACCACCAACGGTGGGCCGGCTCATTGGCCCCAGATGTATGGGAGGCGTTATAAAAGTGGTAAAAAGCACCTAGCTAATCTAACGGACGATGATGTTGAATTCCTAGTAGATATGATTGTGATTTGGTGTTGAAGAATTGAGTTCATGAAGCTGATGGCTCGAGATGAAGCTCTCAGTAGATGCGCTAAGCCTATGATACCGGTAGGTACCTGCCCAATATCTGTGATAGCGACTTCCCCATCTTACAGGTACTGACGTATGCGGTGGTAATAGCGTAGCGCCATAAATTACCCCATCACAGCAGCGGGCGACAATTGGTACGCATAATAAGAGTTCCTCGTTGACCTGCTACGGAGTACATAACCTAAAGATACCTACCGTACGGATCGCTAGCGAAGTCGCGTCTCGCTCGTTTACTAGGCTACGCTGTTTTCTTTTCCCAAGAAAGATGAATAGACAATACACCAAGATATAGGGTGGTATAATGGGGGATTGCTGTAAAACACGAGACTGAGCACGGGAGTGTTTTCCGATTGAAAAACATCTAGGCATTGATGTTAATCAGTACTAGACTGGATATAAATCACAGCCAACTACAGTTATTACTCATCATACTCTTCTACCCATTCAAGAATTACTTGTATAAACCGCCGCCTTCTCAGCTTCCTTTTACGTTGGTAAGACCACTGTAGCTCCCGTAGTCGATGTGTAAAGTTGACGCCTTTTGGCCGTGTCCGCAGTTTTATTGTTTCCGTGCAATTTGTATTTGTGCGTAGCTACGATATGATCAGGTATGATTAGGTAAGTAGTCTATCAAGGGTTTCTATTTCGGATCTTCATATTGTGATGGTCCGTTATACGGTCCGTTTTTTCTGCGCTACCTTAGTGAGGCCTGTCAAACTGTCACTAGTCAGCCGCCGTCTGCAATCTATTGCACGGCGTGCCAAACGTACAAGCCTCTGTCTGCGTTTCGTACTAAGCGTATTAGCGCTCCGTACCATGTGATATGATTATAAGAACTCGGAGCTGCTCCAGGGCTCAGTAGGTGTACGTATGTGTATATCGATGTCAGACAAGTACCTACTCAACGTCAGACGAGATGATGTCGGACAGAAAGTCAATGTCCAGACGGTACAAAGTTCAAACTTTAGCTCAAAAGCTCATCGGCCCACTCAGCATTCTGACCGTCTTCTAGCTTCTATTCTTTAGAACCAATGTCTGGGCGCGTCGACGCCACGTCACTAGCCACCTGTCTTATCAAAGCTACCGTGTATGCATACGATATTCTTATGATGCATTACCAGAGCACGTTCGTACAGCTGATGACGCGGGTCCAACACCACCGTGCATACCTGTCAGAGCCATGGATAACATTACGACCGGTAGTTTCGTCTTGTCTAAACTGGAGATGCTCATCACGGCAAACTTAGTGGTTGTTACACGCCGACACTACCTGTTGCACAGCGAAACGGAGTAATAAAATATTTCTTCTGCAATGACCTTACCTGATTAGAGTTTGTTTTAGGCGAAAGGCATCAGCGTTTTGGTTAATGTCTCCGAGTCATACGGCCCGACTAAAACCTTAGGATACTCAGACAGTAGGCGCGCCCTACCCGCTCGCTTGAAATTACTTTTTCTTTCGACAACACCCGGGAGCCAGAGAACATACATAAGCGTGCCAAACAATGGGAATAATGTCATTGCGAACATAGCGCGACAGCATTGAAGATGATCGTTACTAGGTAGCAGCGCGATAAAAGTAGTTGAGAAAAGCGCTCATGTAGGTCGTAGTGATATGAGGTTGAACGCCGACAGTCAGCAGTCATAACTCGGGACTGCTTCGGGGCTGGTGGGGCAGCTACACTACACCACATGGGGTAAGGCGGGACCATCCTGGTACATACACCGTCAACACCGCCAATCATGGCAACACAGCCCAAATACGCTACCGTCATCGATCACGGCTGGTGCCATCAATGCACCGTACAAATTTGGCCAGATACGTCCCAACACCTGCGACAAGATTTGGAACAAGATTTGCTTATCTTGGTTTTACGCACGGCTGCAGAGCCTTCTTATGAAACGAGCGCGATCGTCATCTTTTTTTTACAATAATTATACACGACTACCGCCACCCTGGTACAAACCCTACATGACTTTGGCCGCACTGCAGCATGCAACTATGGGCAACTTCACCTCCTCCAAGACCGGCGATGTGTGGAAGAGCGACGCGCAGCACGCTATGGAAGCTGGGACCTTTTGTGTAATCTGTGGCGGACCATTCGACCTTGATGGCGACATTCACAACACTGACCCCAAAGACCCACAATTTCAGGTACGGCATCACGATCGCAGGAGAACACGTTACGTACCTTTTATTGACGTAAAACGTAGTGGCTATACAGATTTCGCCTTCTCGGTAATACCGGTGATGTGCACCACGGGGTAGTCACGGAAGGAGCAACGTGAGTGACCAACCTTATCTTCAATGCATGTCGCTGAATCGCCCAAAAGCCCAAAAAATCTATCCGAAATTCCTGGCATCTTCCTATCCGAGCCTGTGTCCTTCCGCGCTACTGGATCAGGGTTTTTCGAGGTCAACGGTGATGCGGGACAAGACGATGTCTGGTTCGACACTCTTTCGTACAACCCCGATCAAGGAAGTTTGTTTCCTCTGCATGAGGCCTGCATAGATACAGCGTGTCGTGCTATTGATCACTACCAGCTCAAACGCAATGATGCAGTCCACAAACCCGCACTTGAACTTTTGAGTCGTCTCCTGAACACTCGCTTAACGGAGCAAAATTGTTCACCCTTCAAAGGGCATGACATGGTGAAGGACATTTTCGACCTTTCTTCTCGTTCTATCCAATACGGACCACGGAGCGTCCTCGGGATGAACAGACTGGAATGGTGGGCAGGCGAATACGAGGTGGGTTGATGGCTACATCCTTCCACACATGAGACTAACGATCAATAGAGGTTCTATTCCAATCCTCTCGAAAACGCAGATCCTACCATGGTGGTCCAAAGTGTTCTGAGGAACTCGCCGCGTATTAGGGATGAGCCAAAATACAAATTCACGCTTACGCAGGCGCCTCAAGCGCTAGAGCGGTTGCCGACCGAACTGCTGCAAGAGATATGCGGAAATCTTCCTTTCTGTTCTGTCATAGCATTGCATCGTACATCGAAGACTTTGGCAACACAGCTCCCTCTCAACACCACCTTTTGGCGGAACAGTCTTCGCAGTGGGAGTTTGCATCCACATATGTGGGACCTCGACATAACGTGGACCGAGCGTGGTCTTCAAGAGACGAGCGAGCTATATTTAGACACTGCTACTTCCTGGGATTGGAAATCTGCTGCGAAGCTTCTCGCCATGAAGCGATTCCCGATCAGCGGATGTGACGATCGCTTAGCTGACTTACCTCCTGGGTTCTGGAATCGGTGTAGGATATGGACTACCATCGAAGAATCCCTTCATCAAGGGACATATTTCTCTCATAAGAGAATACGAAGCGATAGCGGCACAGGTGTGCACGAGTACGAGGATAAATGCCCTTGAGCTTGCATCGCATTTACGGCACCTGGATAGATCATGACGTTTCTAGGAACGCTTCGACAAACAAAGCCAATCCTTCGCACGTAGATTTCCTTGACCTACCACCGTCAATCGCCAACCATGTCGATATCTCAAGGCTTTGCCATCGTATCGACAAACGCGGCCCAGCTACTTCCAAAGCTCTCGTAAAAGCCCGAGGACGCGCTCGTCACGAACAAGTATCCTGCCTTCTCACGCAAGGATAGGGTCAGTTTCTTCATCTCCTTTTCGGGTACTGAGTGCACCATGTACGCAGTCCGCGAACGTCCGTACGGTGAAGTGGCAAGCCATTTCTGGTACTCCTTCGTCATGAAGTGTTTGAACGACGTTTCAACCACGACTGTAATATCCGGTCCGGGTTTACCGAGCGCAGCGTGCACTGCCGTACCAGGATTGTGAATGGTCTGTTTCGCAGTCAGCGCGTACAGTGTCCAGGCAACCTCGACCCAAAGTGACGACATCAACATACGATGGGGTTTTCGACGTAGTCCAAGCTGTGTGCAACCTTGCGATCAACGGCATCGAGCCATTTCTTCGCTTCGTCCGAATACAAATTCACCGTTTCATCCACAAAGACACCATCGACACGCTGGTGCGCATCTTTCCGGCCCCGCTCTCCATATATGTCGATGTCGTCGAGAGCAGCATCCAGGGACCGCTTACAATATGTCGCGCATATATAACCCAGGGTTTTCACATTCGGCAATGCATTCAGCCGCGCTATCTCCCGAATGTAGTCTTCATTCGGCCACCATGGTGCTGCACCCGGTCCGCTGTTTGGGTTGATGATGGCTAAGAATTGAAGATGGGGGTGTTTGGCGATACTACTGACGTCAACACTTGGGCGAATGCGGCAAGGGTAATATAGGGGAATCGGTTACGCTGTGTACAAGGGTTCCCATGCGTTGGGACATGGATAAATATACAACGGTAGGAGAATAGAAGACCTGGATTTCGGCGACATGGCTGATAATGATGTGAGGAAGTTGATGAGACGGATGTATGTGTCTTTTCCAGCTGAAGGGGCCGCTGACTAATTACAGTGGGGTATGTATGCGCCATGCATGCAAAGCAAAAAACATTATCTAGTCTACAATGTACTACAGTAGAAACCATCCTATTAGAGTTCCCTCCACCAAAGCACCAACTTGACCACACGAAAGCAGCACAACCTCGTTCTTCGCTATAGGGTAAACGCCTACCAAATGACATTTAGCCACGTCTCCAGCAGCCCTCCAAACCCGCTATACGGACCACTATCTTCATCTGTCAAGTCCGTCACATACAACCATTCAACCTCCCTCCTCACACCATCAATCATCTTGCGCAAGCCAGTCCCTCCAAGCCCGTCAGGCGCAGAGTGTACGAGCAACGCGAAATTCTCACGCGTAGCATTAGCATTCAATGGTGCCAACATCTCGTGCAATGCACCTCGGTTGGGCACGTCTGCATACGCGCCCTCAAACACAACAGTCACATTGGGCCTGTCTACCCCCATCATCAACCCCTCGTCAGGCACCTGCCCCGGATTCTGCACTACCAAAGTCTGCGCACCAAACCCGTCGGCGTGTCGGACTGTTGCGCTGATGTTTTGGAGATAGGCCCGTGTAGCGTCTTGGTCTTTGTGTGGCGTGTGGTCAAAGTATATGCCTGACAGCGACAAACTGTTACTCACTTTTGCCCAGCCGGCATACAGTGCGATTTCCTGGCGTATGGTTGCGTTTTCCTTTTGCCCGTTGGCGGTATCGATGTAGCCGAGCGTATGTATGTTGGTGTATTTGTCTAGCGACTCAATGGCGTCGATGTACTCTCCCGCCGGCCACGCTGCCATGCCTGATCCATTGTTCGGGTTTATAATAACGTTGAACGTCGTCTTGGGGTATCTGATGGCACTGCAGGATTTCACGTCAGCTGTGTTTGTCTTGTGTGGTTGGTCCCCGTTTTATGAACCGAGGAGTGAGGGAGGGGGTCACAAACGCATCGTGCAATCTATTCCAAGCCCCATCTTCTGGCTTAAAGTACATTGGAATGAGTATGTTGATTGGTAGTGGTTTTATCAGCTTCTGGGGTAGTATGGCTGCAAGTGGTATGCCGATTGTGAGCAGTAATGCCAGTGTCAGCGTTACTATCAGTGCTAAGAAGCGATCGTCTATGCTGGGCAGGCGTAGCGTTTTCTTTCGAGGCGCTTGATATGGAGAAACTTGGCGATAGGTGAATATGGTAGACTTGGATTTGCTGCTGTTGGTGTACATTCCTCGTGGTTTTTCACCGACTAGAACGGCTTTTACGGGTCTTTTGGGTTTGACAGGCGGCGCATCAGAGCTGTTGATCGTCGGAAGAGCGGGCCTCTTCTTTGCTGCGTCTCTAACTGGAGAGGAGGTTTGGAGTCGTCGTTGGTATTGTGGTGGTATAGCGAGGTTGTACGGGTTGGAGATGTTGCGCTGTGACGACGACACGCGCCATTGTGGAGTTTTGGAGGACATGAGATTGATCTTTGTAGTTTGCTGAGACATTGTTTTTCGTTTGTTGTAGGGTGAATCATGTTCATTGTTGGTATTTGTCTGGTTGGGGTGGTGTCAGTTGTTTTGCATTCCTGGTTTCCACAATTAGCCTAGGTCGGTCGGTGTCTACCGACAGTGGCGCTTTTCATGCCAATGGTTACAGTCACAACATCACATTATGACTACCCATGGTGTGCAAAGCGTTTCTCATTAGGGCCATGAGGCCGTGTGCTAGCTACTGGGTATCATCGGGGCGCCATCTGCGCCGGATCTCACACCACGTATCCTCCCCGCCTACTCACCGCCCCCCTCCCTGCGCGGGAACAGGTTTGTGTTGTAGGTCTGCCACTTGGCAGGACCTTGGGTGCGAGGGAGGGGGAGCGGCGGCTCGTCCTCCATGGTGGAGAGCCTCAGCGCGGCCCGGATGTTCTCCTTGGAGACAATCCGTCCCAGATTGCGCTGAGGACTCTTGGCCCGGACAGCAGCGGGCGGCGGTGTGCCTGGCCAGGGCACAGCCGCCGGGGCCTTGCCATCCGGACCCCGGTATTCTTCCGGCACCTCTTTGGACGGCCTGGAGGCGGCCCGTAGGTTCCCCGCGTAGGGCATCGGCTTGATGGGGACGGGCAGGCGGGTGGGGGGATATGCCACCCGGGTATGCTCCAGCGCGCTAACATTCTTGCGGCGGACCTCCTCGAGCTGCTTGAGGTTGATCTCGCCCTTCCAGTCGTTGCCCTCGTAGCTAGGTGCGCGAAGGTCTACGCGGGACTTCTTCTCGTGGATAGTAGGCAATCTGGATGCCCCGTATTCTTCACGCTGTTTGCCGAGCAGCGGCTTCGGTACTGCACTCAACTGATCCATTGGTGAGTAAATGGCTTCGTCGGCAGTATTGGCAATACCAATGCCTGGCAGGCTATTGGCAAGATCAAATGGGTCCGAGCATCGAGTCGTTGAGGTATATACACTGCTTGCTTCGGAAACTCTGCGGTCATTCTCTGGACCAGGCCAGGGTGTAACGATGTTGGACTCCATGGACATGGTCTTCTCGTGTAACTCGAGCCGGCGTGCTCTGCGTTGGAGTTCCTCACGTGCTTCGCGGACCTGTGGCAACTCAATAGAGGTGCGAGGAGGTGACTCAGGCTCAAGAAGGTGAAGCCTGGAGATCTCTCCTGCACCGCCTCCTGCACCGCCACGCCAAGGAGTCAGCTCAGTGTCCTCCGTTTTCATCTCGTCATAGGCATCCATTCTTCTTTTGTCTCTGTAATGATGCATGTAGGGCTGGTCATAGGCTAGCTCGATACTGCGCTTGAGCTCATCCTCGCCACTGTCCTCTTCTTTCTGTTTGCTGGACTTGGTCTTGGCCATCTTACGATTGGCAAAAGATTCCATCGCCTGGACATGCTGCATGTTCTCAGTCTCTTCAATCGCTTCTTTTGCTGCCCTCATACGCTCGAAGCTTGCTCGCTGCATCTCCAGCCAATCCTGCATCTTGCTCTTCAACGTCGGCCGTGCGAGCAAGTCGCCATACTCAGGGAATATCTTTTGCAAGTCTTTCTCAATCTCTCTGTACTGCTTCTGAGTAATGCCTTTGCGCTGATCACCACTGTCTCCCGTCTCCTTTGGCTTGGATGCAATACGGTAGGCTGTAGATGACGTCAAGCTTGCCGGGATCTCGACATTCGCCGCAGGAAATGCAAGACCAGATGGACGCATGGCTTCGATAAAGAGCGCAAGCCGACCGTAGTGTTTCTTACCCTTGGGGCTGTACATGGCACGCACACCATCGATGATAGGTACAAGAACATTCTCCCATGCACTAACAGTGCTGCGACCTTTGAAGTAGTCAAAGTCCCAAGGGTTCTTCATCTTTCCTACTTTGAGCGCTTGCAGCATCCACGCATAGAGGTGCTTCTCGTGTTCCTCAAGGCCCCAGTTGGACTTGTCGATGACATAGTGGGGTCGGCTGCCTGGGTTGGGTGTGTACTCACGGCAGTCCTTGTCTGCACGGGCATCATAGCGAAGCAGTCCCTCATCGTACTGAGTGTAGAACCACAGCAACTCTGTGCGTTGGATACCTTTCTCACCCGGAGCCTTGGCTATGGTTGTGGGCTTGTGGATCTGATCGGGGTACAGGAGGAGTACCATGTCGCGGAAGACGCACCATGGCTCGAGGAACGCATCGATGCCAAGGAAGTAGTTCTCGAGGTCCTCAACGCCACCAAGGTCCAGCAGCGCAAGCGCCTCTTTAAGTTCTGTAGATATATTAGTCTTGTGTCCTACTGAGAGACGCCGGGTGAGGCGCCGGAAGAGAGAAGCCGTACTCGAACTGCGCGAGTGGACCGACATCCTAGCTAGCTTGTGGTCAGTGTGGTAGGCTGATGGAAGGGGAGACGGTGCTGGAGCTCTAGACGGAGGTTCTTGTTTGCTGGACCCCGTCGATTAGTCATAAATGGCGCGTTGTTGTCGCGCGGTGAAGGCGACGTGAAAGGCAAACGCGCAATTAGACGCGCAATTAGGCAACGATGTGCAGCTGGTACGCGAGCAAGCGTTTGCACGTCATTCTTGGGCCAATCAGAGCTGTAGCATTGTTCTTGCTATCTACGCGTACGTGTGAGGCATTGGTGAGCGACATGTGAATGTTGTCTCCAGGTGATTTGCCAAGACTTTGCCAGCACTCTGGGAGGGAACTTTGTGTTTTCCAGCTTCAGAATCCTTATTGCTAGCTGAAACTGAATGACGATATCGCCATCTTCTCTCTATCTTACCGAACAAGCCGCTGCCTCCCCTGTCTCCGCCACTGTCAGTATCATTTTCACCGACACTGCAACAATAGTCCGTCACTGTCGAACCTACGATTCCTCTCACTCTCTTGGAAGATATAAGAGTCTGTTACTGAATCAGTGCCGAGGAACGTAGAAAGTGCACTGCACACTGCCTAATCAAAAGACCTTTGAACACTTTGAAAGAGCTAGTAGAGAACCTTTTACTGAATTACAGCAGAAACATATCCGAGTTTGTACAATATCCTACAACAACATCATTTTTGCCAGCCACTAGTTGTATCTGCAACATTTCCCTTGATAAACCTTTGTTAACCATCACAGCAGCAAACACATCCCATCGTCCCGCCCCACTCACACAGTCCCATCTCCTTCCTTCGCTCTACAAACATCCGCATCAACAACCACCTTCCCCTCCACAACCACACACTCCAAATAATCTTCCTCCTCATACTCCGCACCCCTCCTACCCTGCTTCGCCCTGCACCTCACACCACACTTGTCCTCCCTATCATGCCCCTCAACCCCCCTCGGACACCTATACACCCTCTTCACCCTCGGCACAAAATGTAACTCCCTAAACTCATCGGCGCCCATAGTAACGGTAGGTAGTGCCCCCTCATCCCTCCCCAAAACAACAGGCGCCAGTATCCTCAACTCCACCTTCACAGCATCAAGATACCTCTTCTCTTTGATCCAAGTACTCAGCGCTTCAATCTCAAAGTACTCCGCTTCCACTTGTACCCTATGGTACAAATCGTAGTCGAAATCTCCTCGTGCTCCCCCTTCTTTTGCGGGGTTGTAGAACAAGGGGAAGACTTTAGGCTGCTGCATGAAGCGCGCAATGTGTGAGAAGATGTCCGGGTCTACGCCGATGAAGTAGGTGCCGTCGGCTGAGGGGTTCCAGCACACGCTGGGGGAGAGGAGGCGGGCGAAGAGACCGGATTCTTGGTGTAGGGTGCCGCGGGACATGGGGAATATGCGGCCGCTGATGTTGAGGGTGAGGATGAAGGGGTGGGGGGATGGGGTGCTGGGTGGTGTGTTGGGGGATTTGTAGTTGATTACAGTGGTGGCAGGTGCGGCTGTGTCTCTGCTGTTGGTGGTGGTGGTCATCGACGCGGCTGCCTTTTTGCCTTTGATAGTGGGTGTGGGCGTGGGCGTGGGCGTGGGTGTAGGCGTAGGCCTGGCCATGGTGCCGACGACATTTCTGTTCAGCTTCTCTACCTCGAGTCGCAGAAAAAACGTTTCAGTGTTCCCGAACATTTTGAGAATGTGATGGATGGATGTCTTGGATATCGCCTGAAAGGCGAAACAATGACAGTATTTATCTGGTTTTTTATCTTTGCAAAAAAATATAAAAGTTGTGAACCATGGTTGGCCTCTTGGTGTAGAAGCCCCCCTTCTCAACTATTACCAGCACTTGCGATGTGAAACGTCTTCTGATAAGCGTCGATATCAACTTTAGATATACGCATAAATCTATCGGTATATTCTAATATCACCCTTTGGAAGTTCAGAAAGCGATGGTGTTATCGAAAAGAAGTGGATACTTGTTATTTGGTAGTAGGTAAGTTCAACGACTCGTAACAACCATGTAATTCACTAGCCAGCCACGAGACACAGAGACATCTTAAAAATAAGTGCTTTAAATATCAATACCATTACATTCTTGTACCAAGTGAAACCCACCAGAAGTCTATATATTGTACAACACTCCCCTCCTTTCATTCATGTTCCATGCAGGTACACACCCGTCCAGTACTTCGTGTGACTTACTGCTTCATAGCACCTATCATATCTGCCTGTGTAGTCTCTAGTCGACTGCCCCAGGTTCAAACTAGTAGCTGGAACAAGTGCAATAAAGAACTTTTCGTGTCCCTTCCGCACTATAACTTCCGCCATGTTCAAAATCTCCGCGCCTCATTACAGTCTTGCTCCGCTTCAAACCACAAAAGAATCTTTCCTTTTGCTCTCCCCATCCCCTCTCCCATGTCTAGGCGGCGTGAACGCGCGAATATATCGCGAGTGCTGTATCCGACATGCCTGATTTATCTCACTCTCACGGCCATCAACAATCCAACAAGGGCAACGCATCTCCGGCTTGTACTGGGTAAGCCCTGTCTGTCTCATCCCCCCTCGCTACCAAGAACCACTGACCATGACGGCATCTTCGAAGCCAGTACGCGTCGTCATTGGACCTGTGCGCAACTCTATTGCACAAAGGCGCATGAACCATACCATCTACGTCGATGTTCCTTGAACGGACGGACAAACTGACGCAAACCACATCGGCCCGTTTCCACGGCACTTCATCGTTTTGCCAGAAAAAACGGAAGACCAAAAGAGACGGGATTACACGAACGGCCCGTTTCTTGGAATACAAGACCGGACGGATGTACCGTTACGGAAGGTATAGTACAGTTAGTTGTCTTGATTCGGGTATGTCCGCGGATATGGGGCATAAGCTTGCGCATTCTGCTGGTCGTATGGCACAGACACAGACATGACCACCGTTTTTCTGTTTTGCCGGAATGGGTGTGAACATCCGCTCACGTTGCTCGGGTCGGTCCGCAAACGCCGTTGGTGGTTGGGGGCGGACGTTTCTCGGACTCTGGCTCTTGTGTTTCCGATGGTTGTACTGTAGTCGTTGGCGACTCCGATGGTTGGAACTTGCCGACGGTGCAGATTGGTCGGGCGACTGGGTCCGAGATGAGTCGATGCATTCAGGTACGATTGTATACGGAGGAGGAAGTGCGGCCGTTCGTATTGTATGATAACGCGAGGCCCAATCGTGGCTGTCTCTCTCTCTCTCTCTCTCATTCTTTCCTCATTGAAAACCGTGCGATTGATGCATCAACGGCCCCTCCATGCTCATACTCGACGGGAGCGATGTCGATATAGGCACCTCTCGCGGGCCAGACGGGTACGCAGACGGCGCAGACATGGCTCGGCCGTGCCATTCCTCGTACTCCTCCTCGGGCGATGAAATATCAATCAACTTCTGGGGCGATCCAGCGGCAAAACCAAGCGTAGCCAGTTTTTCTTGTAGGATGTTGATGACGGAGGGGTTTCCTCCGCGAAAATTACCAAGCACCTGCGCGAGCGAATGGATGAGGTCTCTGGGCCCGACGTCGAAGCGCGATTCATGGTTGAGGGAGGGCATTATCATCATGACATCGGCGAGAGAGTTAGCTACATCAAAGATTTTTGATTCCTACATTGTGTTAGTTGAGTAGTGAAAAAAGGGGCGAGTGTGTCCTACCATGCCGGGCCCATGTGCCTCAACACTCTGCCGCGAGAGACTGCTCAAATTTGAGAGCACATTTTGTGCTACCTTGGCCGGAAAGCGGAACGAAAACTCCTCGTCTTGGCTGGCGCGGCTGCTCAGATTCGTCACGTTGAGCGCATGTTGCCATAGGAAGATGCGCATCCATTGTTGGGTCATGGTGATGTCGGCACGTTGGATTTCATTCTCCAGACTACGAGGGTCTTCATCGCAGCTGAGCTGTTGCTGGGCTAGGGCAAGGGCCTGTCGCGCATTTAAAGGCTCGGCGGTAATAGTGACATCCAGGATGTTGAAAAGACGGCAGAGCTGCACGAATGCGGGTGTAACGGATCCATCTTGTAAATCTTCAAGTCTTGGAAGATCTGGAGTTCGCTTTAGCGTTGTCGGCACATCGTGCTGCAAGGAGTGCGCTCGCTCGGTGATGAAGAGTAGCCAGTAAATGCGCAAAGCGTACTGTATCTGCTCAGCGGTCAGGGTTCGATAGTGCGTGGTCTTGTGCAAACCCAAGATATGTGCCTTGAAGATGGCCTCCCCCAACAATACGGTTGAAGCATTCATGCGCCCGATATTTGCGGAGTAAACGTGTAGGAAAAAGCTGCCAAGCAAAGAGTAGATGGTGACGTTCTCTAGATGATCAGACTCGTTCCTCGCTTTCTTGGCTTCGAATTCGAAAACGGCGCTGGGAACGCGATAGCGGCCCTGAACTGGGCTGCCAGGCTCGAGGCCGATGGAGAACTGGCTTACGATAGCCGCACAAATGGCATTCGCCAAGGCGTATGCCTCCAAGTCGTTGGGATGCGTCAGGAGTCGTGCAGTGAGTGCTTCGGTGTCGACGACTGGCCATATGCCATGTCCACGTTTTTGGTAAGTCTCTAGATATTGCGACAAACACGCAATGGATATCCTCTGAGGTTCCTGGTGGGCGACAGAGGTGGGCGGGCTCTTGATATCCGGCCAGGCTCTGGAATCGGCGTCATGGTCGTTTAGGAGAGGAATAGGGTCAAGATAGGAAACGTCTGCAGGCACCGGACTACCAGTATCGTAGCTCGTCTCACTAGTGCTTCTTGATTCTTCACGGCTGCACTTGCTGCGTTCTTGCAGCCTCCTGATGGCGGCTTCGGTAGTTCGGCGTGGACCCTTGGGCCCGCTCTTCCCGTGGGTCTTCAGATAAGTGCAGTCCCAGCTGTGTTGGTAAGTATAAAGTCAGCAAAGTCCGCACACACAAGCTAGTACCGTGTTTTCTTTACCTCGCAGCCTGGCATCTTGCACAGGGGTCGCCACCGTCGCATCGCACTTTCCCTATAGAAAACAAAAGAGTCAGTTTTGGTTATCACGAGTTGTATTCTGAGGAGATCAACACATACTGATAGAACACGGATCACACGCCCGTCGCGTTCCTTTCCGCGGCGCCATGGCCATCTCAGGGCCAAGATATTAGTAACTTGTTGAGGAGAACGATACTGGTAGACGGGAATTGATCATGCCGTCATCACACGGTTTGCTCACAGCGGGCGCGGCAGCGATAGGAAGGCGGTTTTGTGCTGACACCACCTGGCGAGTTTGTCGGAAGGAGGAGAAGCAGTGAATCAATGGTTGAAGGATGCACTCGTAGTAGAGTAGAGTAATGCGGCTGATGCTGGGAACTAAAGGTGGAGACGGGGCTGCAGCTTGGGCGATCCTTGCACGTCGAGGGCAGACAGCAGACCAATAACAGACTGGCGCGATTAATGGGCGTCAAAAGGACCGAAAAATGTTCTTCTAGAAGAACGCTAGAAGGGTGACGGAAGAAATTTGCTCCCGGTTGGATCCGCCAGTGTCGCAGCAATGCGATAGGCGAAGGCGTTGATATCATTCGATATCCTGCTATTCTGGAAGGCCTATCCGGAGCGGCGTCGTCATCCAGGGTTCCCCCAAGGCCCCATTGTTCCATATGCACAAGCCAGGGGATGTGTCCGGGAATGCGTTGGGATGTCGTCGTCCTCAGCCCACACCCAGGCAGCCACAGACCACAGTCTTTGGAGGGCCAGAGTGAGGGCGCATGGACGCCGCTGTCAGCATAGAAGAAAATCTGGGGTTTGCGGCGTAGGCGAGCACCACCCACCATGACCACCGGCTTCTCCCGACGGCGTGCAAAGTCTTTAATCGCTCAGCCCTCTTTCGACGACAGCTCCGATCGGTGTACCCCTTGAAGCCTTACCCATCGCGGCCAGCCTCGGTCGTGGACCCAAGTTGCTGTGACGCTGTCCGAGGAAACAGGCATACCCGTGACGTAACGAGTAGTGATCCGCTAGCGTCCCCGCTCCCGTGAGGGACCGTGAGGGAGAGCCGTTGAGATCCAACAACACAGTCGGTCCTTATCGCAGCCCTGGGTAATCACTAAACGTCTACACGGCGTAGGAAGGATTCAAATTTGTCGCACCTCGCGCAGAGCCCTCTTGAGCTTACTGTGTACTTGACTCTTGTCCATGACACGCCTAGCTCCTGACATGCCCTGTCTGCTGCTGACATTCGTCGCTGGATACCGCCACCTTCGCTGCAGCGGCCATGACAATCATGACAACCGTCCCGCCTACCAGGTACCTATTCGCTTTCAACAAACCTTCTTTGTTCGTGTTCGTGTTCGTGTCTTGCAGGGCACGTGCGACGAATGCCATACATATCCACATGCTTGCATGCATCAACAACGCCGCCAGCCCTGCGTCCAAGTACCAGGGGAAAGCGAAGGAGTAAGAGCCTCAACCCGGGTGAACGCTTCCACATGCATGAGCACTGCCGCGGTTGACCCACTTCTGGAAATGGCATCATATAATCCTGCAGCACGAAGGAAGACCACATGGGCTGGACCCTACACTACACCGCCCTCATAGTCCAATTATGTTGAGCCTTGGCTCTAAACCGAGTCGCTTACGGCTGCGCTTACTTGTCTTCGTCCAACTACTACATAGTGGCGGGAGTGATGGACAAGTTTGCCATGAAGATACCAAGCCACTATGGAAAGTCATGCGCACTACTGTAGCGTGACGCTGTCCAGGATAGCACTGGTTTGGTAAAAAAAAGTACGCCGCTTGGCATTGGTGCGTACAACGCGCGTCTTGACAAATATGCGAATGACGCGCCCTCGCAAGGTTAAACGAGAGCGGCAATGCCGATCTGGAGGGGGGAGCGAGGGTGCTTCGTATTCAATTTACTGGTCTAACGTATATCTTAGCGCTTTCAATAAGGTGTGCAGCGTTTTGTAGGAGTAAGCGAAAGGAACTCTACAACAACCCCTCTAGGTCTCACTCGAGTCAAGAAGTTAACCCTGGGACTTCCCGCTTATAGGCCCAGAGTCCAGGGACCGTAGTCCACACTAGTCATTGTAGTTTCATCCTGACGACGGAGAAAATCATAAACAGATCATTTCGTGTTCGCCAGACCTTGTGGTAGGCTAGTTGCCGTGTGTAAAGTTGCCCCACGAGTCGTATTCGCTGCGCATCCACACAGCGGAGAAACTTCCATCGCGACATGATCTGCATTTCAGGGTCCCTGAGGGACCTTGCACACTAACTATAGTATTCCATTTCTGGGGATTTGCCACACGAGCCCATGGTATTCTCACAGCTCCCCCTTTGCATGCTCCATGCGGGGGTCGATGCGACATTAGCTTTCAATGCGATGACCTCATCGATACATGGTTTCTTTTAACGCTGCGTGTTGGTTATGCGCGCGGGTCCGGCGATCATTATCCTCTATCCACTTGCTCGGATAGCATCAGGCGCAGGTCCAGCAGCGGCAAAGGCACTGCTTGAATCTACAGTCACAGGATCCTTTGTGGTTATGTCTTTCTCTCAACTGTCCTTCCTCCAGCAGCGCCGTTGAGACTCGTAAACTCTGATGAAAAGATCGTCAACAATGTGATCTGCAGTATTTCCTTGCTATTTCAAACCGTATGTTTTCCTGCAACAGCGAGCCCACCAAAGACTATTTTCCAAGTCTTTTACGCGAACGAAGTCATGAACCGGAGATCCGGAAACCCGACATCTTATCTATTAGATCTAATAGCTAGATCAACAGAACCGCCGCCTCGGGTGCAGCTTGCGAGGTGTGCTAGAGCCGCCCTAGAGAAAAAAAAGCTAGAATGGAGACTAGTCATGTGGTAGTGGTACTTCGCTCTCGTATTGCGGGCGCGACCTCGGAAAGTTATAAGAGTCGGCGTGTGTTGATTTGAGTTTGGAGATGAGCACACACAGTCCACGTCAGTTGGCTTTATGCAATAGTTCCTCTTTATGGGGTGAGTGGTAAGCTGACGACATCAGTAATCAAAGAAAAACATTAATGCGACATAGGGGAAGTTTTGATACAAAAGGGGTTATAGAATCATTACGATTGATCTAGGATTGGTATAAGGATGGGTATATGGAACCGTTTCTTAAGCAGATAGCAGAGAAAAACATTCCAAGACCCAAAACAAGAGGGGAGTGTTTCTAGTTGCCGGTGAAATAGTCGACAGCGCTAGAGATGGGGAACGATGCTGGCACATCCCGAAGTCCCAAAAATATCGGAGGGTAGCTAGCTCGGGCGAAATTCAACCTGAGTGCTATGTTCAACACATGGCCGAGCTATGTTCCCCCAGCACCACAGGCAGAATTCGTTTCCAGATTCCAGTCCGCAACTGCATTGCACTGTGTTACTAGGGAATGCCGTAGCGAGGGCGGCCTCTTCCGTTTCGTAACAACGCAGACATAGCCACCGATCAAGAAAGCGTTTTCGTAAACTGCAATGGCACATGGGCATCTGATATCCTTCCCGAAGTTTTTCAACCTCAGTTGGGAGACACATGTCGCAGAACCAACGCTTTCGCTGTTCAACAACTCGATGCAAGGATCTGAGAACGGGCGACGGTGCAGCTAAGCTCGAAGATTCTGAGTCGGCCAGGGTATATCGCCCAAGGTCCAAGTCTAACAGACGTTCAACACACTCGGGGGGGCCATAACTGTCTTCGTCGCACGGAATATCAAGGAACCCTTGGTCGTGATGTGGCGCGACCAATCCAGCCATCGGTTCCAACCATCGGGATTCAGTTTGATCGACTGCAAGATGCTGCGGGCTTAGGATGGGTACTTCTGAAGGAGACAACATAACAAAGCCGCTGAAGTTTGGCAGCTCATCATCCTCGCATGGCTTCTCGTAGATACTCTGATATACACAATGAATGCGACATTCGTCGCATGTCGTGACCTTGCACTCGACGCAAGGCCGTGATTCCACGCCATCTTGAGTGGCACCGCAAGCCACATGCTCGGTGCAGTTGTACGCCTCAAAAAAACATGACTTCTTATGGTGCTTCCTGCGGATTTTTACACCCTTTCCCGAGCAAGCCAACTTGCCTAGTACATTCTCCAAGCAGCCTGGCTTTGGAAGGATTGCTTTATGTATAGGCTTCGACGACAACAGGAGTGCCAGCAGGTCGTCCGAGCAAAGATTCGACAGAATGTTCTCCAGTAATCCATACTCTTTAAACACCTCAAGCAGACGACATGGTCGTTGGCTCCGCCGCGCTACCACCTTGTCCTTTCGATTTTTTTTACGGTGCTCTACCGACCGCTCTAGCGACTTCCTCCTCCGCTTGCGCAATGTCGGATACGTGTTCTTAGGGTATTTCCCGCTGAGATTCTTAAGTCGTGTTAGGGGATCGGTCAGGTCATGATACGCTGAAGGAGAATCCATGGTGACTGAGACGCTCCTGGATAGTGATGAGCAGGGGTATCCGCGGCTGTACGATAGAGTAGCAGGCCATCGTGGGCCAAGCGTGACACGACGACAATACTAGAAGTCGTTGTCATACTGACGTGACGTACTTGGCTTTCACGCCGAAACGTTGATGTAGCTTTCCACGCTCTGACAAGCGCCTAGCAGTTTACTTCGAATTTTGAATCCATTGTGGCGTTTTTTATTCTTTCAATTTGGGGTATAACTATTAGCTGGTACTTCCAGCTGGGAGATGCGTACTATAGGCGCCTAAAGAATGATACGTTGCAAGGTAAACAAAGTGTGACGGAAGGAAAGGTACCAAAATTCACGTTAAAGTGGAATCGTGGTTATTGGGGTTTGTGGGGATCCGCAAAATTCGTAAATCATAAGACCAGGAATTGCGACCGGAGAGATGCGGACCTGGAATCCGATGACGGCCGATCCGCGCGCTTACATAACGGTGCCTCGGTATTTCCGCCTGCCGTCCCTTCACCCGACTTCACATTTCGAGCTGTGGTTTTCGCAACCATCATGAAAACAGGGATTACATCAAAGCGTACATACAATAAACGTCCCATGGTACGCGCTCGACCCGCTAACAATACTCGGGTACCGAACTGTCTGCCGCGCAATCGAACACGAAGTTTATCGCCAGAAAGGATATTTGCGCACTCATTTCCGCATTCAGGCTATAGTTCCGTACAACACATGGCAGTATGATATAGACACAGAACTAGTAGGTGTATTGCTCCGAGCTTTATCTACTCTCCCTTCCCAGTAACAGCTCCACGCGTTCGAAGATACCATGTTTTCCATTCTAGCCTATCCCTGTCAAAACTTCTCCTCCTGCGCATCTCCGGTCCCACATTTTCTCTACTTCTCATTCGGAATATCATAACAGCATCCCACGTCCAAAACGTTGTAGAACGTGCAATCCCTTTGCACATAGAAGCCCCCCTTCTTCGCGCACGTAGATTGTGTAGTGCAGATACCTGATGGAATCGAGCGGCCACATGGCGCCGGGTAGGGGTCTTTCGGTGCAGCGAGGGCGAAAGATGCAAAAGCCACCGTGGTGAGAAGGAAGAGATGCATAGCTGGTTTTTGGGATTTGCAGGAAGTTTGGTTTGGGTTTGGGACGAGGTGGGAGGCGGACCGCGGAAGATGTAAAGTCAAGTTGGGATGTGGATAGATAGGGATACCTAGTGTTTGGTGGGAGAAGCATAACGAGGATCCAGCTGCTTATATATCCTGGTTCGTCTTCCCAACACAGCGCCGCTGACATCGTTGTAGCAAGCAAACCTGTCCTTATTACTTGCACTGCGTACCAGAAATAGCCCGATACGCAAACGATCCAATCTGCAAACCTAGACCAACACCACCAGCCATAGCACTCACTTCTGATTATGTGTCGCATGACATACAGACCTCGCTGTTTGGCTGCTACGATAGCCTTCATATGGGTATATTCCACTGCCAGACCTTAGCGAGGCAGTTAATCTATCTTTCCCCGGATTTCTCGTATCGGGCGAACGATAATGACGACGATACGCGAAGAGCGAGCATTCTCCCATATTAACAAGCTCGTATTTCTCTTAGACATGACGTTGCCGAGAGAAATGACGTTGTTCGATATCATTTTGTGCTTGACTGACAGATCTTACAGCCATTTTCGTTACTCAAAATCGGAGTATCTAAGACTTTTGTGCCGTATACAAGAAAGAAGTGGAGAGTTCCGATGCATATACCAACCCGATGCCCAACCCCCAGAGATTCACATTCCCAGCCTTCAAAGTCCCAAGATCATCCCCACACCCGCGCGGCAATCAGCGCAAACAAACCGTCTTTATATCCTTGCCAAGATAGAACCTAAGCTTCTTTGCCTGCGCCTTTGCCAGTGTCTCGCCCCCTCCAACCACGTTTCTGAGCCTCTCTTCTTCTCGTTTGAGCGCCCTCTCTACCCTCTCCTTGTCGATCTTGTGCGTTTGCAGATCCTCTTGCGCTTCGGCTATGTCTTTCCTGTGAATCTTTACACGCGGCAGGTCGCGCTCACGGCTAGCGTCTACTTGGCAATCCACAATTTCGTTCTCGAGGTCGGCAATGGACTCTTGGAGCACTAGGTATTGGGTGACGAGGATCATTTGGGATGGAGCGAGCATGATGCGGTAGTCCCAGGATGGCACCTCCATCGTTGCTGTAGTTTATGGTTTGTCTTGTGCAGTTCGTGTGCGGATCGCAGGAGAGGAAGAGCTCAAGTATGACGGCTTTGCTTTGGGTGCGGTTGGCGATGTATTCTTGAACGTCCGGTGCGGGGCTTTAGTCAAAGAGCACGCAGATTGTAGTGGAAATTCGCTTTGGTAATTTGCACGCGCACTTACACGGCTGTGATAGGTGAAGTCAAGGGTCCCTACCTTTCGCCGTTTGCTATGTCCTCTCCCTAAGCCTTACTATGACTACTTTCTGCGCAAACCCTCTCATGGATTTTACTCGCGCTTAGTCTACAATTTCAACATCACGATGCAGATGCCTCGCACGCCCCGCCGCAACTTTTCGACCGATTACACGATGTATTGTGGAGAACTTGGAGATGGCAACTGTATGCCCTCGACAGGCAGTCTGCACAACCGGTGTAGCTGGGACTATGATATGATATGTTGAATACCAGCATTGCCACTGTGATCAATTACATTCATCTTAAATTGGAGCAGTGGGAGAAAGGCTACGTTGATCACAGGGACGGAGGTGAAGAAGCATGGTATACCAAAATGTAGAAACAAACAACATGTAAGCGGAGTTCGGTTGCTGGCAGATTCGTCACTAAAGTAGGAAGAGCTTTTTCCTTCGTATGAAAAGACAATTAGCACTGAACGCCTCATCCTAACCCCCCATATATACTGAACCCAATCAGCAACTCCTACCGACTTCGACTACCACCACTCCCCTCTACTAACACTCTTCCTCCAAGTCAACTAAATACGTCAATTTATCCAACACTTTCTCTATCTCTGCCAAAATTCTCTCAATTTTGAAATTGGTTGTCAGCAATACATTCGGGCATTCAAGCTGCACTTCCACAACTCCTGTAACCATCTCAAATAAAATGTCCAGCTTCGTCTTTGCGAATTCTAGTAGTGCTGTCTGGTGTTTGAGTGAGAGTTTCCTGGGGTGATTCGCGGGTAGTAAGTGCATAGTAGATGTAGCAGTAGATAGATGAGAGGATAAGAGTCTGACTTAGTTGCTGTGAGTTAGGTTGCGGGGAGTGAATGTAGGCAGGGTGGGTTGGAGAGGCTGCATGTGGGAAGTTGAGTATGCAGTTATGTGTATCACTTGCATCTTCGCGGGCTCTATGGGGTGTACTTGGATGCCACCTGGACAAGGTCGGAGTTATCATGACGTTGAGCGGCATGTTTTTCAAACAGAAAATCACAGTGTTGGCTTCGGGTATCTTGTGGTAGTTTCTAGAACCAGCGTGACGAGATTTGCGAATGCATTTGCGAAATCTTTAGTTCAGCAAGCGTCGTTGGCCCTATCCGGAACCGAGTGTTGTTTAGAAGGGGTGCGTGTATTGGATGGGAGCTTCTTCACATGCAAAAGTATCAACATCCTGTGTAACGTATGTTGGACTATATTCCGATTCCGAAAGAGTTCCGGCGTGACGCGCAACTATTTACGTCACCCTCACTCCACGCTTCCTCACTATAACTACAGTATATAAGCTCTTAAAATCCCAAATCTACCATCAAACCTACATCCGCTGAAATACGGTTGTAGGGGTTTACGTACCGCTTACGTAGGGTAAAGTTTACTCCTGGAAAGGCGCTCGTTTCACGAATCGTGATAAATTAAGAAAACATAATAAGTTTTCTTCGGTTGCTGATAATACTACCTTCTGAGTGAAGGCAGCCGTTCTTTTTTGCTTCCTGCGGTGGCATGACGTTTTGTGAATGAAGGCTACTGTTCTTGCTTGTTTGCTTCTTGCGACGGTTTGAGACGTTAACAAGGGAATGAATCGCTCTTCTTCCGCTTTATGTATCACATTACATGAAGTCTCGCTCCTGCTTAGAATCCAGAGGTAGGTAGCATCTCAGTCTTGGCAGTCACATGAGGTGTGGTCGACGATGGAAACGAACCCGATCGTACTTGAATTCTCATCAGTAACCTACTATGACATGTACACAGCTCTATGAATTGATATGAAAAGGAGCGCGATGTGCGATATCAAGGTGCCTATTAATGGTCGCAAATGCTCGGGCCGGATTGGGTGGCTCGTGCTCTCCTAGTCAGCCATCCAGCGACACGCGACCTCGACCGTCTTCACCAAATCAACAACATTAACATGGCTTACTAGGTGTAGGGAAGGATTCATAAAGCAGCGTCAGCATCAATGGCAGGCCTCGGATGTTCTCCCCACGCGATGGACGCACCAATAACTGTTTTCCGGGTTAGCAGGTCCCCGCCCGTGCCACCGGAAGTCGTCGAGAAGCAGACAAGCTGCGGTGCAACGATCCACTTGCACGACGCTGTTTACCTTGCATGGATCTGGATACCACGGTACCAGTCGTTATCAGGCGCATAAGCATATTTAGGCGCGCTGCGGCGCCACCGGTTAGCTCATCTGCGCCCGAATGTCGAACCTCATCACCAATGCCAAGAAACAGACTGATGGATGCATCCCTAAGCCTAGCAAGGCAGGTCTCGACGGCAATCGGCTCACAGACGTGTAAACGATATTAGGCTCGCAACATACGGAGTACCCAAGGCGGACCGAGGCAGACCGAGGCAGCCCGTGAAGAATTTGCACTATCAGCGTCTCCATTCTCCCACCCAGCGTCTGGGCGATTCATGTGGAAGACGCGATTACAAAATTGTGTTGGACATTTGCGACCTGCCTGTCTCGGCAAGACGCCTCGCTGGGCGCCAAGCAAATCTACATTGTGGAGCCACGGACGCGGGACGGGCTGCCAGCCTCGCGATAGGACAACACGAAAACACGCTTTCTGCTAATCCACCTCGCCCAAGCTTGTTTGTCTGCCCGCAGTTCTAGCCTGCAAGGGGAAGGAGATATTGTTAATATCGCCCCGCTTTCTCCGCCTTAGGGCTAGCATGGACCGTCGTACAGGGAGGATGATGGCATCGCCGTTACCCGTGGCCAACTAGACTCCCAGGTACCGGTCTAAGTAGAACGTGGATCCCATTGGGAAAATGCTTTCTCGCTAGGGCTTGCAGATACCCACAGCTCGTTGTACCATGGTACAAATAAGCAGGTTGCCCTGCCTGATAGATGTCCAACCATCGACCTTGTCCAATTGAGCTTTCACGAAGCCGGTCGCATACCATGGCTCGTTACCTCAGTGTTGCCGCGGCTTTGGCTGCCACAGGCGCCTGTGCCCTCACACCTGAGTGCGTATTCCACCACATCGTTGCCATTGGGTCACGCTAACAAAAGCAAAGACTGCTCCTTAGCACTGTTCGCCGCAGTGCTGCTGATCCCAGTCCCGATGGCTCAGTCGCCTTGTTCCCGTACTCCCAGTACTCCTTCGAGGAGCACGCGGGAACGTCTGGCATGAACCTCATCGACCTCACTACTGGCGAGATTTCCGATTCCGGTCTCAATGCCAGCGAGATCAATGAGGTCGCCTGGATTCCTGGTAGCAAGACTGGTATCATCTACATCAATGGCACCAACGAGGATATTCCCGGCGGTGTCACTCTGTGGATTGGCGATATCAAGAGCCCCAACATGAGCACTATGGTCGCTTCTCTCGATGCACCCTACAACGGATTGAAGGTTTCCAAGACTTCTACCGGAGACATGCACTTCTTGGTCAACTGCATGGCCTACCCCAACGGCACTGCAGTCAACCCGGAGACTGAAGTCACTCCTCACTCAACCGCACGTTACTACTCAGACGTCTACGTGCGTCACTGGGATACTTGGCTAACTAAGAACCGCTACAACCTCTTCGCTGGAACCCTTTCCGCGAACAGCAGCTATGCGCTTTCTGGCGCTGGTATGCGTAACCTCCAGCACGGAATCAAGTTCACCGCAACTCAGCCTGAGACCCCAATCCAGCCATTCGGTGACATGAATGACTACGATCTTAGCCCCGACGGCTCCATGTACGCTTTCGTCAGCAAAGCTCCCCAGCTAAATAAGGCCAACTACACCGCCTCATACGCGTATGTTGGCGCTTTTGCTTCTTCCGAGGCGCCGGTTGCTTTCAACGGCCCAGACTCCGAGGCGCACAAGGCCGGTCACCAGGGCGCGTCAGGCTTTCCCTCCTTCTCCAGCAACAGCTGCAAGCTGGCCTACGTTCAACAGGATGAGGACTACTACGAGTCAGACCGATTCCAGCTCTACACTGTTGATGTCGCCGTCGAGGGTACTGGTGTTGCTGTTAGCAACTGGAAGGCAATGAGCTCTGGCTTCGATCGCTGGGTTCAGGGGCCCCTCACTTGGGCCGCTGACGACTCTTCCATCTACGTCACTGCCGATGACTACGCTCGCGTCAGGATCTTCAACTTCCCTATGACTGCCGACGAGAGCTTTGTTCCTAAGGCCATGACCTCCAACACGTCCGTTTCGACCTTCGCACTCCTCCCTGACGGTTCTCTGTTTGTCGCAGCTACCGCCATTTGGACTCCCAGTGAGTGGTACATTCTCAAGGATGGCGTTAAGAAGACCCTTTTCGATGCTTCTCAGGTCGACCCTAACCTCGCTGGTCTCGGTTCGCATACCGTCTCTGAGATCTTCTTCAACGGCTCCAACCCGGAGCTGAAGCAGCAGCTTCATGCCTATGTTGTCAAGCCCAGCTACTACCAGGCCAACGTGACCTACCCGCTCGCATTCTACATTCACGGTGGTCCGCAGGGCAACTGGGGTAACAGCTGGTCCAATCGCTGGAATCCTCAGGTGTGGGCTGACCAAGGTTACATTGTCGTTGCTCCCAATCCAACCGGCTCAACTGGTTTCGGACAGTACCTCACCGACTCTATTCAGGGTCAATGGGGCGGCTGGCCATACCTCGACCTAGTCAATGCCTGGAACTACGTCAACACCAGCATGACCTGGATCGACACCAAGAACGGTATCGCAGCCGGTGCTTCCTACGGTGGTTACATGACCAACTGGATCCAGGCCAACGACCTCGGCAACGAGTTCAAGTGTCTCGTCACCCACGACGGTATCTCCAACACTGAAGCTGCCTGGGCGACTGAGGAACTCTGGTTCATCCGCCACGACTACAACGGCAGCATCTGGGACTCATCCGCGTACCACGAGTGGAACCCCCAGAACCACATTGCCAACTTCTCTACGCCCCAGTTCATCGTTCACAACACGAAGGACTACCGTCTCCCCGAGAGCGATGGCCTCAGCCTGTTCAACATCCTCCAGGCACGTGGTATCCCAAGCAGGTTCCTCAACTTCCCCGATGAGAACCACTGGGTCCTCAAGCAGGAGAACAGCTTGGTCTGGCACACGGAGATTTTCAACTGGATCAACCACTGGTCCAAGGGCCAGCCTTTGAGCGATACTCCCATTGGTAACTAAACGCTTTCGACGCCTTGAAATGCCTGTATGGGTTGGTCGTGAGAAACGGCTATGTAGATAATTATGAAACTTATCTAATGATAATTTGTTATTAACAGAACATGTTTACGGGATGCCTATGATGATGGTATCTTAAATGTAGATAGCTAGATGTAATGAGGTGTTGGAGTTGGGCCGAATACGACCAAATCGACCCGTGACACGCTTTCCCCGCCGGTTCTTACCCGAGAGCGCACCACTCGCAGTAGCGTCATCTCGTATTCCATCAACACCAGCGTACAGTAAGACTTACAACGTGCGACCTACGGAACGAAAGTTTTTTCCGCTTGCCCATCTTCAAAGGCCGACATGTACGCTATGTCGGCTATCACAACCGATGGACTGATTCGCTCGATGCTCAATACGACCTGGTCCCCATATTTTCCCCACGTTCGCCTTACTAGACTAGGACTAACCTATGCACGCGTGCCAGAGTTGGAGATAGTCTCGAATCCCCGCGCCCAGCTTTTAGCCTGAAGTACGGCTGTTCAAGGTCAGTCTCCGTTGCCTGGACGGAAATGCTATGTTAGTTTTTGCGCGGAAAAAAAGTCTAAGATCCCAATGACGTTTTAGTTGTGGCTCCAGAGGAAGTCATGACTAGCACTTGAAGTATAAAGCAAAGGGCACCGAATGACGCGTCTGTGTACGACTGCACACGCCCTACCATAGTCAATTATGCGGTTGTCCCTTTTTTCTCTTGCCTGCGTCGTCGGCAGTGCCATCGCTGAAGATGGCTCCCAAGGCTGGCTGCGATACGCTCCCATCCCAAACGGGTCATGTGCTCAATCCGTGCCTACAACACTTATCGTTTTGAACAGCACCACAGTCAGCCCTGTATATACAGCTGGCAAGGAGCTTCAAAAAGGTGTTTTAAGCATGGTCGGAACCCAGCTTAATCTGAGCACGACGGCGGGCCAAAACGATGCAGCCATCATTGTTGGCACCGAAGATGCGTACACGAGTGCATATGGGGACCTTGCACGCGAAGACTTGGAAGTAGACGGCTTCTTCCTTAGTACAAGTCCAGAAAAGGTCATAATCGTAGGGCAAAATGAGCGCGGTGCTCTGTACGGCGCTTTCGAATACTTGTCCCAACTCGCGCAGAACAACGTCACATATGGTTCCAAGGTCTACAACCCCCAGGTGCCTATCCGATGGACCAATGAATGGGACAACATGGATGGAAGTATCGAACGTGGCTATGCTGGCCCGTCGATATTCTTCCGCGATGGCTATGTCATCGACAACACTACCCGTATCGCCGAGTACGCTCGACTGCTTGCTTCCATCGGTATCAACGGTGCAATCATCAACAATGTCAACGCAAACGCTACTTTACTCAACGACCGAAACGTCAGGGGTCTTGGCAGAGTAGCTGATGCAATGAGGCCATACGGAGTTCAGATTGGCATTTCGCTCAACTTTGCGTCTCCGAACCAATCGCTGGGCACTTTCGACCCATTGGATCCCAGAGTAGATGCATGGTGGGCAAACATCACCGATCAAATATACTCCAAAGTCCCAGATTTTGCTGGCTACCTCGTAAAGGCCAATAGTGAGGGCCAACCTGGACCATTGACCTACAACCGAACGCTCGCAGATGGTGCCAACATGTTTGCAAAGGCAGTGGAGCCGCATGGCGGCGTGGTCATGTTCCGGGCTTTCGTGTATGATAACCATATCAACGAATCAAACTGGCGTGACGACCGCGCAAACGCGCAACTCCAATTCTTCCAAGATCTTGACGGGAAATTCAACGAGAACGTCGTAGTTCAGATCAAGTTTGGCCCGATCGATTTCCAGGTCCGCGAGCCAGCTTCGCCGTTATTCGGGTCTTTGCGTCATACAAGCACGGCGATAGAGGTTCAAATCACTCCAGAGTATCTTGGCCAGAACTGCCATCTGGTATACCTTGCACCACAATGGAAAGAGATCCTTGAGTTTGACATGCGGTCCGACAATCGTTCGTCCAAGGTCAAAGATATTATCACTGGCGAGCGATTCAAGCGACCTCTAGGCGGATATGCAGGTGTAACCGGCATCGGAGCCAACACTACATGGCTGGGCAGCCATCTTGCAATGTCTAATCTGTATGCATTCGGAAGATTGGCATGGGATGCATCGGTTGGTTCTGAGACCATCTTGCAAGACTGGATTCGCCTCACGTTTGGCTTTGACGAGGATGTCATGGATACCCTTACTGACATGTCGATGAGATCTTGGCCTGCATATGAGAACTACAGCGGGAACCTCGGTATTCAAACCCTAACCGACATCCTATACACGCATTTCGGACCGAACCCCGCCTCGCAGGATGGTAATGGTTGGGGACAGTGGACACGCGCCGACGCTTTCAGCATCGGAATGGACCGCACTGTAAAGAATGGAACTGGCAACGCAGGTCAATACCCACCCGAGGTTGCTCAAATGTACGAGAACATCGACCAAACTCCCGATAACCTGTTGCTGTGGTTCCATCACGTACCCTATACCCAGAGGCTCAAGTCCAACAAGACCGTCATTCAGCACTTCTACGACGCTCACTACGAAGGAGCTGCTACTGCTCAAGAGTTCGTGACGCAGTGGGAATTTCTGCGAGGTAAGATCGACGACGAGCGCTTCGATCAAGTCTTGTTCAGGCAGATATTTCAGGCAGGACATTCACTCGTTTGGCGTGATGCCATTAACGAATTCTACCACAACCTCTCAGGAATACCAGATGAAAGGAAACGCGTTGGTAATCACCCATATCGCATCGAGGCTGAGAGCATGACACTCAGTGGTTACAAGCCGTACAATGTAAGTCCTTTTGAAACCGCTTCTGGATACAAAGCGATTGTGACGACTTCGAACAAGACGGCTGGTGTTGCATCTGCCAAGGTCGCGTTCGCCAGCGGAACATACGATGTGGCGGTTAACTACTATGATGTTATTGGCGGCAAGGCCAAGTACCGACTCGAGCTTGGCAATCGGACTGTAGGTAGTTGGGTCGGCGACTTGGAGGACAAGCTGGGCCACGCGCCGTCTATATATCTCGATGGCCATTCCGCAGCGCGTATTACGTTCCGTGGCGTTAGAGTTGAGCAAGGAGAGGAGGTGCGGATCATGGGGCAGGCGGATGGCATCGAGCCGGCGCCTGTCGACTATTTGTCCTTCTTACCACCGGGCATTATTGATTGATTGTTGATCGAGTAGACGTCGTAGTTAGTTGCCACAACGATAAGGACGTGGAGATATAATGGATTCCAAGTTGAATACTATGCTGTCGTGAGCTGTCGTGATTGGAAACACCGGCATATTAAGGTGCTGCACTGCCCAGTCGGCTTCATTTCCACAACCGGGATCCCCCGGTACGCTTCCCGTCCGCCTAACCCACATCAGCCGTATCTCCCCTTTTACGCCCCCATGGCAGAAGACCGCACTCGCAACCGTTGATGGCTCGAGACGGGGGGGTCGCTCGGCTTACCTTGGTTACATTGCTGGTTTGGTGACAGTTTGGGATTACAACAAAAAAAGCACCGTCGCAGATTACTCACACTCGGCGCGCATCGTGGATACGTGGATACGCATGGCAGCGTGCAAACTCCCGTAAGCTTAATGGTGTCTACGCGCCCACGGCGCCCAAGTCATTCTCTCGCACCTTTCGCCTTGTGCAACCGATCCTCCGGTGAGCACGCAAAAGCCTGAGATCCGTGCCGTGCGCCCGCCCTATACAATGTCAGCCTCGACCATCCCATCACATTCTTCAAAAAGCGCCAACAAGCATTGCTGCCTTTGAACGACCCGCCCGCTGCGACACCCTCAGCGTTATCCAGGCTTCTTCCTCGTATCTTCGACATATCGCCTTCACAGCCGCCGCGCACGCATAACCTCATGTCGCGGCCCAGCACGGTCGCTGCCCGATGCGCCGCGCTAGGCACTTCGATTGCTCAGGTTAGATCTACTTACTGAACACGTCCAACTCTCCCACTCACAGCGCTTACATATGCCGAAACCAGGTCATCCCAGACATCAGCAGTTTTGCACGTAAAGTGCGCGATTCGCGCCACGATCTGAACACTATCAACAGTCACCTGATTGTCATCAAAACCGCTCTTGGCATTGCGCAGGACGACTTCTCAGCAAGGTGGGTCGAGTTGCCCGCCTCTCTGGTTGATGCTGTATCCCGCGTGCTTGATTCGTGTGATACCACGAGCGAGCGTTTGCACAAAGCATTCCTCAAGCTTTCTTGCAGCAGCCAGCCGAAGGACGATTGGCAAGCGTTCAAGGATGGGCCGTTGGTTAATCTACGTCATGACCTCGATGCATCAAAAGTCGTGCTTGAGTTGGCGCTAGACTACATCATCCTGTAAGTGTTGGATTGAATGCAAGAGGGGTAACCATGATTACTCACGCCCCACTCAGATTTGCCCAGCAAGACGATACACTGCACTCTTTGCTGCACAACTATGTCAACAATTTGATCACGCAGAGTGATGAATTGCTGAAGAGGACTGACACGGATGAAATATACGTGAATCAGACAGCACGAGATGAGCTATCTTCATTATTACAGGCAGTGCGTCTACTTCGTTCATGTATAACAGCTATATCAAGAGAAGGCATGCCCTCGGCATCGCAACGAGAAAGGAGGGCAACCGTGTTAAGAGAAAACACGCCGCCAGGGGCTCCGAGGGAGAGGCGGACAACTATATCAAGAGCAGACATAACGTCAGAGTCGCAACGAGAGAGAAGGACCACTAATCCGCGACCAGATTCTCTAGAGCCTGCACTTGGTGAGACGCCGCGGAGTGGAAGAAAAAGCCCTAACGAGAAGGCGCCATCAGCGTCATCTAACAAGGACGAGGGTATCGGCACGTGGCTAGCAAATGTCCCTTCATTTACAGATGCGCAGCCCTTGTCTTATTCCGCCATGGAGCAGTCGTCTGCTACACGACTACTCGAGATACCGTCTTCGCGAAACGAAATGACACCATCACGTGGCACCTTCTACACGGACGATGGTTTATCACCCAGCCCAACCCTTGTAGCACCAGAGTTGACACTAGAGTCACGGCTGAAGAAGTCGTACAGCTGGTGTACTGACCTATCAGGAAAAGCAAGTACCAAAATACATCTAGCATCAAGACATGCGTCGGCACACGCATCAAAGTACACATCGATATTATCTAGCTCGGATATCTCCATCTTCCACAAGAATATCACCTCCGACAGGATAGCCGTCACAAAAGCCAAGAGGAAAGAGCTAAACCCAAATCAGAGGACAGCGCTCGACCGGATCCTAACAAATATTCCATCAGATGCCACATCAGCCGAAGTGGAAAGAGTAATCTGGGAAGGCGCAAACCCAATGGCGTCGCATCCAGAATTTGGCTACTTCTTCATGCGAGTAGCCTATGAAATGTCACCCGAAATCTTGACCCTCCTCACAGAGTTTGGTGCAGACATCACCCGCACAAACACTGCTCCGACAATATACTTCTCCGCCATGCACGCCGCGACTCTTGGACGACAACTCGATACCATCCGATATCTTGCATCACAGGGCCATTCAATCGACTGTCCAGATCTCAACGGAGAAACACCACTTCATCACGCCGTCAAGACGCCCGGTGCCTCTGCCATAGCAAGATACCTGATAGAAGCAGGCGTAGACATTGACTTCGAGGCCAAGAACGGACTGACACCTATACAATCGGCGCTCAAAGCGCCCAAGTTGGAAGGCAGGGAGCGGAGTGCGTTGATCGAACTGCTGCTCGCCCATGGTGCGGATGGAGCTGCCGAGGTTAAGAGGGTTATGGAATGTAAGCGGGATGATAAGAAGGGGCGTACTGTATTGGGGATAGCTTAGTCAGTTGACGGGCTGGTGTGGGAAAGGAAAAATAGACATCATCATCATCTGGAAAGCTGGGGCTGGAGTTATGGCGAGTGGTGGGTAGACGGGGACAGGATAAACAGCCTTGGGGCCGGTTTCGGGTTTATCAAAGATTCGGTTTATGGAAGACTGACACTTTGTCAGTACTGTATTGCTATGATGCGCCATCGTTTAGCCCTGGAGGTTGATTAATTCAATACAAGCTCTTTTGTGTGAAATTTACGATTGACTTCATCGGTGATGTTGTATAAAGAGGACGTCATATCTTTTAGTTTCGCCATCACTATATGATGCGAATTGTTACTGGACTCTTGAATGTGCGACCAGCGCAGAGAATCATTCATATCAAAGAGTCCTAAGCAAGTATAAAAGCTCAATGGAGTATATGCACTTAGCCTCACAAATCCTCAAGGAACACATTACCATAAGCCACACTCCAATAACGACTCTACGAATCTACAAGGATAACTAACGCAAAAGCTATCGCATCTATACCACCCAACAGGCCAACCCCAAACCCCAAGTATCCCACACCTACGCCTTCAATATGTGCGGCTGGACAGCTTTGAGATTTACTGCGTGTGATCATATGCTCATGGGGAAACCTAGATATTGCGATGTACAGCCTAGACCCATGGGCTGCAACATCAACACTTGTTTTCCTAGGAGAGTTGATGGATGGTGTCCCGGCTGCCTGTCGAAGCCAGAGAGTCAGAGGACACCGGCGCGTCCGAGCTGGTAGGCTCTTCTTCACTGTGCCCTTACGCTGGGTACTGTAATCTGGTTGAAGGGTTTTTTATATTATTGTCATTCTACAAGAGATTGTCGAAAGAGAATGATTGCTAAGTGGATCTGCCATTGATTATGAAAAGTAATACGAGTATCTAAGCAGGTATGAAGGCAAATGATAGTGTGGTACCGAAACGTCTCTTTCGTGACCTCAAACATTGATATTCAAGTGACTCTTCGGGCATGTTGGTTTCACTAAAATATTACTGTACACGGCAATATCTATGTATAGAATTTGTGGGTAAGCTGAAGTCGATCAAGACAAGGTGACAGAAATGGGGTAGCAAAGCGACGATGGTAATCTCGGGGCCAATCGCTACCGTGACGCTATTGTAGTTTATCGCCGCCCCACATTTCATCGGACATCTCCGACACCATCTCCAGATCCCATCTCAACTTTTTCCTCCATCGGTCTTCCTCTTGTTCTACACCACATCGCTTTGGATCTTCACGAACTATGACGGAGAAAGCAAACAAGACCTACCTGATGTGGGTGGCGGGAAAAGAGGTGGAAGGCGGAGCGGAGCAGTCAGTCAGCGAAGCCCCCTCGTCGCGTTGGGTAGTGACGCATTCGCAATTGCTAAGCCGCATCGCAGACTCGCCGTGGAAGATCCAGCAACAGGGGAGATTTTCGCACATTGCCATGCTGCCTCAGTCGGCGATGTAGACGACGCAGTGCAGACTGCGCACAAAGCGTTCAAATCAGGCGTCTGGTCAAAAGCCCCACGCCACGTTCGTGCCGACACGCTGGATCGTATCGCCGAACTCCTGGTCCAGAACCTGCCGCGACTCATCGAGCTGGAAGTTCGGCAGACGGGACGTGCGATTCGCGAGATGAAGGCCCAAGTTCCCACTCTCACAAAGTGGTTCAAGTACTACGCTGCGCTGATTCGGACCGAAGAACGCTCTGTCCTGCCAACTGTTGGCAAGCTGCACAATTGGGTCGACAGAAAGCCGCTCGGCGTTGTCGCCCAAGTTACCCCATTCAACCACCCCATGCTGATAGCGGTCAAGAAAATTGCTCCTGCTTTGGCGGCTGGCAACTCCATTGTGTTGAAGCCAAGTGAGTTGACGCCACTAACGAGCCTTGAGCTAGGCAAGCTCATGAAAGAGGCGGGTCTGCCAGATGGTATTTTTAACGTACTGCCGGGTGACAGTATAACTACGGGTAAAGCCCTAGTTGAGCATCCACTCATCAAGAAGGTTGATGTTACTGGAGGTACACCCGCTGGACGCGCCATTGGCGCCATCGCAGGACGTAATCTTGCCCACTACACTGCTGAGCTTGGCGGCAAAGCGCCGCTCGTTGTCTTCAAGCAGGCGCATATTGATCTCGCTGTCAATGGTATTGTCTTTGCTAGCTTCATCGCTAGTGGCCAGACATGCGTCGCAGCTACACGCATCATTGTAGAGAATAGCATTCGCAATCAGGTTGTGGACAAGCTGAAGAGCAAAGTGCAGAGCATAGAGAAGCGAATGGGCTCACCAAAGAACGTTGAATCTATGATGGGTCCACTCATCTCCGCAAAGCAGCTGGGTAATGTTGAAGCACTTGTCAACGACGCAAAGGAAGCTGGTGTGACGGTCGTCACCGGCGGCCAACGAATGACCAACAAATCTACTCTTGACGATACCGACTTCTCAAAAGGATACTTCTACCCCCCAACCATACTCACCGACAGCGCATCAAAGAAGATAACAGACACACGGATATGGAAGGAAGAAGCCTTTGGTCCCGTCATCGTAGTCGTAGGTTTCGATACCGAAACCGAAGCACTCGACCTAGCAAACGACAGCGAATTCGGTCTCGGCGCAGCAATCTGGACACAAGACTTGTCTCAGGCTTTTAGGGTTTCGGAGGAAATTGAAAGTGGTATTTGTTGGGTTAACACGCATCATCGTAATGACCCGAGTTCGCCGTGGGGCGGCATCAAGAGTTCAGGTGTGGGCAGCGAAAATGGTGTCGATGCGTATAATGCGTATACGACTGCGAAGAGTACGATTATCAATTATGCGACTGTGGAAGAGGGGTTGGCTAGTGATGATTGGTTTAGAGAGGGCGCGGGGGATGTGAGATATGGATGAGTGGGTTTGCGTATATAGGTTGTGTGTGTGTGAGGTTGTCACGCTTTGCTCTGCAGTCGCATACCGAAAATTCATGATTGTATATTCCTTTCCGACAAACCCATATTTATCTATCGATATATGCCAATGTGCGAGCAAAAACCAAAGTTGATATTCTATCCCAGCAGCTGAACCATGGAACTACCCCCAATAACTACAATATGCTAACTGCATTGGGTAAATGTATGGATATGGGAACCATGGTCGGTTCCTGAACAGCCTCCAACTTAGCACGAATATTATACCCCTCACCTAGTATAAGTTCCCATAGGTGTATCAATGCAAATGAATTTGTTCAATAACGTATGTGAACTGTCTCCAAGCATAATTCAACACCTCCAAGTTCGCGAGTGACTTTCACAATTCCACTCGCTTTCACCTTCACGTTTCACCTACTACAATACGGATTTATTTACAACATCTGTCTTATTGTACCGGCGAATACCCACTTCAAGACAATAGCACAATACCTACCCCATCAACCACCAGAATACCTACTATATAAAACCTTCTCCCCTAGTCCAATCCATCTCCAAACCCGCACACACACACACACACACATCCCTCCTACAAACCTCCAACTTCCAACCCCCAAAAGATATGGCCAACATGCTTACCTACGCTCGCCTCCTAAGGAGCCTCCACACCCTCTACCCCATCATCAACCAGTCTTTCCCTGAGAGGAAAAACAAAGAGCGCCGCCGCCTGATGCACATTGCTGTAGACTCGGCAATCATATCCTCGGAAGAAGGTTTAAACGGGAGTGACGAAGTACTTTCCCCCGGCCAGATGAAGCACTGGCTTCAAAGGAAGTTTGCGGAGATCCATGAGTCCGTGGAAGAAGAAGAAGAAAAAGCGCCTGCTTCGTCTCAAAAGCGCAAGAACACAGCCAGCTCAGCCCGCAACAAGCGGTATCGAAGCCAGAAGACAGATGTTTCTCAAGACACGCAAGATGTAGCAGACGCCCTGCTCGCTCTCGCTCGCCAAGACACCACCGGCACCACCCAACGCATCCTCGACCACGGCCGCTCAACATACACGGCCTTCCCTGCTGTCTACGGGGTGAGGAATGCCTTCCTTACAGGCGCGCAGTATGCGCTTGAGAACATGGGGTCTGCTGGGTCTGGCGCCTGCGTATTCAGCAGCCCTGCGTTTTGCGAGTACGTGCGGGCGGAGCTGGGTCTCGCGATGGCGGAGGAGGGGGAGGTTGCAGTGGAGGATACTGAGGGTGGGGAGGGGGACGTGGAGGCTACGCGGGCTGCTGGGCAGCTTGCGGGCATGGCGATGGCGGAGCGTGGTGGGATGGGGGATGGAGCGGTGGGGGGAGGTGCGAGTAGGCCTGTTGGTCGGTTTGGCAACAAGGGCTTCTGGGATGTTATTTGAGGGGGTGTTGTGGGGTTGTAGTGCTTCTGGGGTGCTCATCAAGGGGTATGTGGGATGCCGGGAGTTTGGGGGGGTTCTTTTCGTATGGGTGTGTGGGCATATTGGGACTGCAAGCACCTGAGACTAAGAATACATGGTTGTGGTGTCTCGTTCATTCATCTCTGAGATTTATGTAAACGGTGATGCAAAGAGCAGACTATCGCAGTGACTTTGCATCCTGGAACGCCAGTGGGGACTTGTGAGGCTTGAAGGAATAAAGGATGCCTGGCAGAGAGAGAAGAATTCTACCGCCGGCTGTGCCAGTGTAGAGACTCTCATGGCCTTGTAATAGCTAATGAATCTTAAGAAGTCGTTGTCGGTATACTTAACAGCTTTTCTGTTTACAGGGGACGCGTCCGAAGAAGGGCTGTTATCCGGTAATGAATGTCTAGTGAGTATTGATGCCGGATGCACACACTATGAATGCAATGGAAAATACTCTTTTGTTGCTTTGGCTAAGTCGATGACATCAGACAAGACGAAGATGATCAAGGACAATACAAAAGAAAAGAAAATATTGGAATGACGACGAAAAGGACATGGGCGCATAAGAAGCATCTGAAGAGGACAATACCGACGGGCCTACCAGAAAGCAAACGACGATCCGATGCAGGAGATAACTCGTTCCCTCTTGGCTTCGAAGACGGTGGCATCTAAACTCGGACCTGTCCACCTGCCTGCATGGTTTCCGGTCAGGGCGCGACGCTAGGGGCAAAAGAGTGAACTCACGCGGAGACATCCGCGCTTGAAACATTAGCACCAGAAGAGGCCGCCATTCTCTTTGGATGCCTAGTGATGTGGCTAGCAATAGTGAAGACGACCAGATGGCTAGGTAATTCGTCTGGTGTCGTCGCTTCTCCCCGCAAACCCACACGACCTCTTGCCCGATGTGGATCCAAAACCCCGGCGCAAAGCTTGGCGTGCAGATCCAACCGGCGTCTTCGCGAACCGCCTCGTCTTCCAACCACCGCTACTGCTGGAGCCTCGTCACCTGCGTGCCCGTGCAATGCCGCTGTCATTAACCAATTGTGAAGCCTATAGAACAACCCTATTACTACCAAGGAACTGTGACGGAACTTTCGGATGTCGCTACGGTACCTACCCGTGCAGAGCCATTGTCACTATTGGAACTAAATTGCCAGTCCAGTGCAGTCCATAACAAGAAGGAGACATTGCGATATCTGTCTTGTGCAGACACTGCCTTCTCAACATGGATGAAGGCATTGTTAGCTTGGCATCATGGATGCGCGGGCGTCGTAACAAGGTTAAGACGGCGGTGAGTGCTGCTACCTCATCGGGGAATATCCTGCCAAGGTCTCTCGCCCGAAAACAACGGCTCGTCGATCTAATGCTCCAAGGACAGCGCATGACAGGTTGGCCAAAGTCAATGTGAAAATGGGCCCACTAATGAAGACCCCGATGGTTTCCTTCAAATAGATCATTGTGGCGCCCTCAGGGTCCGCGCATATCAATTTTCGTCGTCATTGCTTTGCATTCCGAACGTAACCAGGTCGTCGTACTACACTGGCAAACTTTTCTCAACCACGACACTGCTTGTTGCTAGAAAACTTTCCAACGCCATTATATGTTGTCGCTAGCTTCTTAGAAGTGTTGATTCCCGACGTCAGGTCGATCTAGGACCGAATACAACGGCCTACGATGAAGTTCTTACCTACATTTGCGCATAGCCACGACGCACACTCAACACCTTTTACGAACATAGCTCATGACACGATTGGAGAAGCCTACCTCGAAGAAGACCCATCGGTACTAGAATGGTTCCGTGATCTTGTACCAACATTACAAGACGTGACCGGCTATGTCCGCGAGTTGTTTCCTAGCGCCCGTTGGATACCAAGATATAACGTCCACTGGCTAGCTGGTGATGCCATTGCTGGTAAGTAATGATCATCTTGAAACTGCTGTTGTTTGTTACTAACAAACACAAGGCATCACTGTTGGGCTTGTTGTCGTCCCCCAAGGCATGGCATATGCATCCCTTGCTCAGCTGTCACCCGCCTTTGGCTTATACACATCCTTCACTGGTGCATGCTTGTACTGGATATTCGGAACATCGAGAGATATCGTCATAGGTGTAGGCACGAACCCTTGTTGTAACATATTCACAGCTCACACTAGAGTAGACTACAGCTGTTGGCTCACTTCTAATTGGTAGCGCTGTCAACAGTATCCAAGCATCACATCCCGGAGTATACAAGGCCGAGGAGATTGCACGTGCGCTTAGTTTCCTCGCCGGCGCTATCATCTTCGGTTTCGGTATCCTACGTCTGGGATTCATCATCGAGTTCATCCCATACATCCCCATATCCGCTTTCGTCACATCAGCTAGCATTACCATCATATCAACACAACTCCCGGCCGTCTTCGGCATCAGTGGAATCAACACGCGCGAGGCCCCGTACAAAGTATACGTCAACTTCCTAAGGGGTCTACCTAGGATGAAACTTGATGCAGCTATCGGCATCACATCCATCGTGCTCTTGTATATGATCAAGACACTTTGCGCCAAGATGGAGGTACGGCAACCACAGAAGAAAAAGATGTGGTCACTTATCTGTTCGCTACGCCTTACTTTCACCATGCTTCTCTATACTTTCATCAGTTACTTGGTGCATCGTACGAATGAGAAGGGCCACGAGAAGTTCAGGATTGTTGGGCACATTCAGAAAGGATTCAGTCATGCTGGAGTGCCACCCATGGATGGCAAGTTATTCGGACTCGTGGCCGCTGAGCTCCCTGCCATTATCATTATCCTTATCGTAGAGCATATGGCTATCGCCAAAAACTTCGGTCGCAAAAACAACTACACCGTTGTCCCTTCACAAGAGATGATTGCACAGGGTGCTGCAAACATACTGAGCCCATTTGTGGGCGGTTATGTATGTACAGGCTCGTTTGGTGCCTCGGCTGTTCTCTCCAAGGCAGCTGTACGAACTCCGCTCTCAGGCGCATTCAGTGCCGTAGTACTCGTACTGGCATTGTATGCCCTCACTAAAGTCTTTTACTTTATCCCCAAAGCGGCGTTGGCAGGACTGATCATACATTCTACCGTTGATTTAATCAAAGGACCAACGGATTTGCACAAATACTACCACCTATCCCCGTTTGAGCTTTTCATCTGGGTATGTGGTGTTATCATCGCCTTCTTCACAAACCTGGAGAAGGCCATCTACATCACCGTGGGTCTATCATTTGGAATGCTCCTCTTCCGGATGGCGAAGAGTGCAGGTAAGTTTCGCGGCGCTGTTGGGGTCACACGCATCGTCAAAGAGGATTATTCTTCCAACACATCGATATCGTCTGAAAGCACAACAATGCCTACGGAGACTAAGGATTCTCAAATTAAGAACTACGAGTCAGTACCAGACACGCGACAGGTCTACATTCCTTACGACACGAGAGACAACCACAATCCGAGTATCAATGTCGAACCTGCATACCCTGGCGTCTTCATCTATCGCTTCAGCGAGAACTTCAATTACATCAACCAAGCATTTCATGTCGACTACCTCAGGTCATATATAACCTCACATACACGCCGCACCCAGGCCGATGACGGAATCCGCGACAGTGATCGCCTGTGGTGCGATGCTCCACCCATAGCAAAGTCGATTGAAGAGTCGTCATCCTTGCCTGTTCTCCGCGCTGTTGTTCTTGACTTTTCAACTGTCAATGTCCTCGATATCACAAGCATAGATGGCCTGAAAGGTCTGCGCGACACTCTTGATCGACACGCAGCACCCGGGGTAGTCGAGTGGCACTTTGCTGGTGTGCATAACCGGTGGACGCGCAAGGCCCTCGCCTTTGCTGGCTTCGGCTTTCCCGCACTTTCAGATGCAAATGAAATGGGAAATTGGTGTCCTGCCTACACCGTCACGACAAATCGTGCTGGTGCAACCGAGGAAGTGCTAAAAGGAAGTGGCACCGCGCAGCTGCAGTTGCAGAAGCAAGACTTGGAGTCGGGAAAGTCACAGACAGAAATGAAGGTGTCACAATGTCAGTCAATACAGTCAAACGAGAAGAGGAGATTCAACCCAGTGTATGGGATCGATAGACCTTTCTTCCACCTCGACTTACATGACGCGGTCGATATGGCCGTTCGAGATGCGCAAAATGCCGATCGACGCGAGGCACAGACAGTTTATTCATCGAGCATCTTGTCCTCCGCCGCTACTGCAGAGGTATAGTGATTATTGTTATCGGGAATTCGGTAAAGGATGTTTGCATACCCGGTGTTTGAGCGTGTCAGGAATTTCCATGCAGCGTTTGTTACGCATAACGATTTTATGTTGTTGTCTTCATACTCGGTGTTATAGAATAATTGAAAGTAGTATTCGTAACTTCCTTCACTCATTCATGATTCATCACTTAGACTTTACTTTTGTTTGCTTTCCATAGAGCAGTAACGCAAATCTGCAATATAACTCTGTAATTTCATTCACTCTGCTGATAAAGAGCCCCTTTGGAGACGACATGGTACGACCTATTCAGAACTGTGTCTTGAAAATAGACTCTGGAGAATAAAATACTTGCTTCTACAAAGGAAGATCTTACGGCGACGATGATATTCTGCGCTGATGGATGTATGAGATCGGTGAGTTCAGGGTGCCGCCGTTGAGACATTCCAAGTCGTTCCGGATCGTCTGTTGTAACAAGATCTTAAAAGGCAGCTACACGAAGCACACAGGAAGTGCATGAATCATGCGCCTGATCATTCTCTGAGATTCTCTATTACACAGCTTTGATCTACAAAGCAAACAAACACACTCTATAAAAACACCCCTTATGACCTTTATGGATCTTTTCCATCCCGTACTAAAACCCTTACCTTCCACTCCCCTACGAAAAAAAAAATGGCTACCCCCCGCCCCATGTCATTCACCCTCCGCCTTATCGCCCCTGACTGGCCCACTCCAACCGATGCAATAACCGACAGCGAGGCCTTCCACTCCGGCATCGACTACATCTGCTCAACCCTCATCGGCATCCCAAGGCTACCACTCCTCAACTACACAGACGCCACCATGCGCTCCTTCGCCAAAACAATCCATCGGCTAAAATCCCGGGCTTACGCCTCAGCACCACATGCTACGAAGTGGGTATGTCCCGGGTTCAAAGCATTTCACCAAGGTGCACTTGCTACGTTGGGTCTTATCAATATGGAGGAGTTTGGGAAAGGGGTTAGAGAGGGTGTGGTGAAGATAGCGGCGTGGCTGGAGGCGAGTGTGCATCATGAGTTTGTGAGGTTGGTGGAGATTTGGGAGTGTGGCGAAAGGAGTGATGAGGAGGGGAAGAAGAGGCTTAGAGAGGTGAGGGAGGTGGCGAGGATGAAATGTGTGTTGTTTGTTGCTTGAAGGAATTGTTTGAGGGTTTTGGGGGGACGTCTAGGCATCTATAGGGACATTGTATTGTTTGTATTTCTTATATTTCTACATCTCCTGTGAGTGGGACACGTAGATAGAATGGATACTTGACACCGCTCTTCAGTGGACCAAGTGAGTGATGGTAAATCTTGTATACCCTAACGCCACTTTCTTTATATCTAACCTAAACCATCTGCACATCCCCTTCTATTAGCGGAATGACCAGTAGACGATATAGAGAAATAGGAAGTGAACCGAAAAAGGCAGACCAGTCTGATGTTTTAGGCACGCATAGCGCCAATAAAAAACACTGTCGCACAATTGCCTGACAGGCTTTCCTTGAGGACGTACACTGCGCATCGTGGCAATGAAAACCAGTGTTTTCAGGCAGCAGGTGGGAGTGGAATATGCTGCTCTGAGCGTTACGCATGCTGACCCGTCTAGGAAACTCGCGTCCGCCTGGACTTGCACGGGCCGTGTTTTCACCTTTACCTACGTGCGGCTATTGTCACTTGGAGTACATTCATCGACTAAGAGTGGGGCCCCCGCTTAAAAGGCAACACACTTACCTGCAACTTCATAACCTCCTTCCCTCTTTCCTTCTCTCTTCCGTCTAACCTCGACCGCTTGCGACCTGGGTGACTGCTCGCTGGAGCACTCCTTGCTAATACCGCACCTAGCATTACACTAGGCATCCATCATAAATTATGGACGATGCCGCAGTCGCCAACGGCACCCTGAGCGATGGGGACAGTCTTGCACAGCTGTTCATTCGCAGACAAAACATCGCTACTAATACTGCGTTTACAGCAGAACTGCGCGAGAGCTGCATGCACGTCCTCGATACAGCCATTAACCGTGAAGTTGGGCCAGCTATGGTTGCCGGCGAACCGGTTGTCCGCATTCTGCAGCGTGTTGTTACCGAAATCGGAAAGCTTTATCATGAACACACTCTACGTATCGCTGCTGAAGCCGCCGCCAAAGATGATAGCGCAAAGGGAAAATCCGCTGAAGTGGAGGAAAATGTGCAGCCTACGGATCGCGAAGAAGATAGTCCCGACGAAGATATCGAGATGTCAGGTACCGAGATATCAGTTAACGACAGTATCGCCGTCGCCAACGAAGAAATCAGTGATGACGAATCCGATTGGGAACCAGTCAGCGAGAGCGAAGGTAAACGTGGACCAGGTCAGTCGAAAAGAGCCTACTGGCAGGAGCGGAGAAAGAGATTGAAAGCTACTCTATCTGCCAGGCAGAAGAGAAAATGGCTATCGTATGTCGCACCGTTGGAGACTGGGGCCACGGATCCCAGGCGTCGCCTTTATGGTTCATTTGCTAGCAGCTCACGGCCCAGCAAATTGACTTTAGCATCGCCAGACTCGATGCCAGCCACCAAAGGAAACAGTGAAGTAGCGTCTCCATCTCCCGGCAGGTCACAGCCCAGCGAATCGAGTTCAGTATCGCGAGACTCGATGGAAGCCAACAAGGGAAGCAGTGAAGAAGCGTCTCCATTTTCCAGCAGCCCACAGCCCAAAAACGCGACTTCAGCATCGCCAAGCTCTACAGGGAGCACTAGAGAGAGCAGTGAAGCAGCGTCTCCAGTAGCCCTGAAGGCTAATCGCGAGCTTACTGCAAAGGTATGTGCATCTACACGAATAGCTTGACACACGATCCGGAATATCTCACTGACAAACCGTAGTCACCAAGCACGCCAAGCAAACGTGCCGCCAAACCCACCAGAACTACCAAGAAGCCAACGGTCAACAGCAAAGTGAACAAACCAAGCCTCATTGTTAAGCTCAGCATCGCCCTTCCCAATGCCGAAGAGACCATTCCTACTAAAACTCCACGCCCAACGCGTAGGAAAGCCAGTAGCAAGTTCAAGAGCCAAGAAATCGTAGTAGACACGGAGTCAGAGGACGACATCACTACAAAACAACATGTCGTCGTCGATGCCACCGAATCCAGGACAACAAGGCAAGACAGCGATACAGAAATGCCCGATGCAGACTCTACCCAAAACAGGAAGAAGATGCCTGCCCGAACTCGCAAACCCTCACAAAAGGCCCTTGAATCCCCACGCCAACCACGCTCCCGTGCAAAGAGGCAGCCAGCACCAAAGCCGCAAATGCCGCCACCACCACCACCGCCACGGCAGCGACGCAAACCTCGCAAAAACACACTATCATCTTCTACTGTTACCCAGACTCCAGCTTCTCCCCAAGCTTCCGCCTCAGGTCCAACCCAGCAGAGCTCTCCCGTCCCCCTATCCTCTCCAGCTCCCCATCTGTACCCTCATCAGCATCCTCATCAGCATCCGCATCAGCATCACCAGACCCTGCCCCTGCCCAAACCCTATTCCAGCTCCCACCACCACCACCACCACCCACACAAGCAACCTCAAACACCCACGCCTTCCCCGCCTTCCCCTCCATGTCCCCCAGCCTCCTCCCCCTCTTCCACCGCGGAACCCACATCGCCCTCGTCAACATCCTAGAAGACCACGACGAAGACCCCGATCTCACGCTGCAGGAAATCATCGAGGAGCTAGAAGCTACGAGGCCGATTGTAAGAGATCGCGAACATAAGGCTGTTATGAGGGGTGGGAACTGGGTGTATGCGGCGTTGAAGGGGTTGGTGGAGGAGGGGAAGAAGGAGGGTAGTGATGATGGGGAGGAGGGGGATGAAGATGAAGATGGAGAAGATGGGGAGGATGAGGAGGATGAACGTGCGGATGTGGAAATGTGTGTTTCGTACTTGCAGACGTGGATTGATATGGAGTGGAGGAGACTGCATGGATAAGTGTGAGTATGAAAGGAAAGGGGGGGAAGATTGTCTCTGTTTCTTGAATTAGGGCGAGAGAACTGGGCTGGGCAGGAAAGAAGGAAGGATCGTCCATCATTGTCATCAACTGATCCATTATCAGCACACAGTCTTCACTACAGTAAGACCCAAGTCAGACAATTTGTACAAGTATGATTTCCATTATGCTCTCTGCGTTTGCTTTAATAGTATGGGTCCTAGGTAAAAAAAACCTCGGGTACAACTACATACATACATGGACAAATACACATGCTTAGCTCCTCAACACACCGCCCGTCTCCTATTCACATAATAATTATTTAGTCGTATGATGTTCAGAATTCGCCATGCCTCATCACCCATCCGATTGGATAGTGACATGGACCCTTTGAAACATTCATGCAGGGTAAAACTAAGACTATGCGCGACGACAGAATGCCGGTTTGGTAGCGAACCCCCTATACTCAGCCTTTGCTTTTTTGGGTTTCAGCTGCCGTGTCGTTATTAGTGGACATGACGTTTTGATCTTGCAGCCAGTCGCATCGCAGCACAGGAGAGCATGCGCATTGACATGCTGGCCGTTATTATTGCGTTCCAGATCGATCTAGCCGTTGCATCTAGAAGACAAAGGGCTTTTTTTCGGGTGGACATCGGCACTCAGGTTCCTTTTGCCTGTCGTTGTCGTTGTGTGCCGGACGAGGAGACGAAAATTTTGGGGTTTGGACCCAATAGGAATAGTCCCGATTTCCACCATGCTCGGGATCGACAGCAAATCCCGAAATGCCAAGTCCGGGGAAACATCGCTTTTGCGTTAAAACTAAGGATGCGCCGGAACTTCGGATAGCAAGTCAGAACTGCATGCCCAGGTAACAGTATGATCACGTCATTCGTATTCGGTTCGATACTCGTATAATTCTTAAAGATGCGTTAATATGCTCATCAATTCGTATGTACAATGTACCGACAAGAGTTAGTGCATGGTGCTATTGACGCTCTCTTCAGTACGTCTGTAATTGTGGCGGAGGGAAGAGCTGATGACTTTGTTCAATCATCATCTCGATATTCTTCGCTTCTTTCATCTCAAAGTCGTGCATCAGCTCCATCTGCTGCTGATGGTTCAGCCCAGACCCTCTAGCATCCTGGCTCCAGGCCGGATTAAGATAGTCGGCCATTTGGTAGCCTTGGTTCGCTGCGTATGATTCGTTGTAGTAGGGCGACGCCATTGGCATTGAATTGTAATTGTCTTGGGGAGGCATCGTGAATGTGGGGTTCCATTGAGGTAGCTCGGCAAAAGTGGTTGGAAGCGACGTAAACTGCGTTGCCGGTGGATAATTATACATGGGAATATGATTTTCCATGGATGTCTTGGGGCTCAATTCAGTGTAGGCCATCGGTGACGGTTGCTGAGGTGATGTTTGTAAATCGGCCTGTTGTGTAGCTGAGGCACTAGAGAAGGGGTTCGGTGCGTTTACATGGCCGTTAGTAAAGCTAAATGCTTGTTGGTTCTGGTTCGGAAGGTAGCCAAACGGTGCTGCTACTTTCTCCGAGGGTGTGCGCGCTGATGCTGTGGATGCAGTAGCGGGGCTGGTGGTTCGTGAGCGGTTAATGCCGTCTACAATATTGCCAGTCCCAACGGAAGCAGTGTCGGATGGAGAGCTGGCCGAGATGGGAACATCGCCATCCTTGTCAAAGATGCGCATGCAAGCAGCGATGAGGTTGTAGTAAAGACCGATGGCGGATGCAACACCAGGCCATCGCTCCGATGCCTGTCTGATTGAGTCCATGGCCACATTGAGATGACCTTCTACCTCGTCCCGACAGTGGCGTTTCCGCACCTCAGAGTAGGACAAGGTCCAAAGCATGGTGTTGATGCACATGAAGATGGCTTGGGTGAAGATCCAAGTGACGTCGACACTTTTGGTTTCCATTTGTTTCATAGTCATGTAGATGTTGTACTGGCATGCATCGTAGCAACGAATGGCTGCTTGGACCGAAGGCCGGGGAACCTGAGGAGAGGGGCGGTACATGAAGACAACCATGGTGTTGTATCGCCCAATAAACCTAGAAGGTCAGCGTGGTACTTGCAAAAGTATTGCCTCATCCTTACCAAACTTTGTTAAGCCCTGATCCGCCATCCATCTCGGGGCTTGTATCCCGCCAACCCTCAATCTTTGCCTGCATTTGAGCGAACCAGGGGTGCTGGTCGTCTTTTGGCTCAGACTTCTTCTTCTGGTACAACATCTTGCGGATCTCCAGCTGCAACAAGCGCATCTTGTAGAAGTGTATGCCGATCCACTTTTTGAGCGATGCTTGGGGCGCAGGGTTTATGGCCTCCCTGGTAATGTAGACATCGTCGACTAACTCGCCGAATTTGACGTCGATGTGCTCCCGCCGTGTCGCAAAATGAGCGGGTCGGCCCAGGCTATGGGACAAGCCGTAGTCCATGGTCAGCATACTCCAGAACATGCGGCGGCGCATGTCGACTTCTAGTGGGTCCGCACAACGGCCGCCTGGCCCCATGCTGATGGTCTTCTCTTCATGCAGGCCCAAAGCTTGGCATAGTCGCACACCGAGCCCGACGACGTAATAGACGCCCGTTCTCGTTGGTGTCAGGAGGGAGTAGCCCGCAACCAGACAGAAACATTGAAGGGTCTTGAGGTTCATTGGTTTTATGGCAGCTTCAAAGTACTTGAGAGCTGCAAGATAGTAGCTGTCAGCGAGGCCTGCATACTGCGTGTCCATTTTCTGGAGGCTAATGGCAATTACCATGCGCAGGCAGTAGTTTTGGTAGGGGTCAGTGGAGCCATTGTAGACTTGATGTACGTCTTTGGTAAAAGTAGGTTCGTGGAAGATTGGGTACATGGGATGCACTAGGTGGAGTCAGCATATGATGGTAGCGACTAGGTACGTCTTACGTGCCTTTGCAGTAGAACAGCTCGACGAGCAGGTTGGTGAGATCTCGATTCGGGAGCTCTTCGGCAGCGACATCGCTCACCATGGGGTATATCTTGGACGTGGGCCGCTGGTCTTCCTGAGCAAATGTGTCCTTGATATCTTTTGCTTGTGCGTGGGGAACGATCTCGGAGATGCTCTTGGACTCTGTGAACTGCTTGGCCAGCTGCATTACTAGCCGGGTTATGGTGATGCCACTCGAGGGCCCCAGGAACTTTGACTCATCTGAGTCTTGGACGCGAACTGTGGCCGCCCCGCGCATGACATCTTCGGGGTCCGGCTCGATGTCGTCCTTGTCGAGATCAGCCAGCTGCTTCTCAAGGTCGCGCACCCTTTGCTGTAGATGCACGACATAGTTGCGGGGTATCTTCCTGCCCTTGGTGGGGTCGTAGTATTCGCAGTGCGAGTTGGAGCGCTCACAGGGTCCGCAGCGGGGGAGGCCGGGGTCACATCTCGTCTTGCGCTGGGGGAAGTGGTCAGTAAGTACATTGGTGGGCAGGTACCTCTGGTCGAGCTTACCGTCCTGCAACGACAGCAGGCAGTCAGGGTATGGGCGATGCGACTCTGACCGGCGGTGCCTTCCTCGGTCGGGTGCGGGGCCCCTTCCGTCTTTGCATGTGTCGCAGTTGCGACTTCCATCGCTCGTCTCTCCTCTTGCCGAGGAGACGACAATGTCGCAATGTCGCTGGCTTACGAGGGTCGACCGGGGATGTGGGCGAGATGGGAGATGGGCGCACGCATCCATGCCCAGAGTGTCAGTCGCAACGGCTCGGGTGCATGAGGCGCATAAGGTGGTATCTGGAGCTCTGAAGTTCTGGAGTTCTGAAGCCAGTGTTCTGGAGCGTTTGAAGTGCCGTTCGAACAGTGCCGGACAAAAACGACAACGTCCGACGTCCGACGTCGAGGTATGGGGCAACAAACTGGGTGTGGCACGGCCCAGCAAGGCCCAGCAAGGCCCAGCAAGGCCCAGCAACGTGCTATACCGTCTCAAGGTCGCCCGTCGGATGTTTCCTAGGGCTCCAGGTCTACGCCTCACGCTTTGCCGAGCGTCCCCAATCAGGCATCACAAAGAGAAAGACAAAGCATGACACGGCCGCTCGCCGTCGAAGCAGCGGCCTTGGCCGCCGGGCGCACGGCTGCACGACCTGCTGCCAGCCACTGCAACGCCTAATTTGTGGGAAAGCAGACTCGCTGCAGCATGGGCAGTCGCCGCAACAAGGCCCTGATAGGCTGTGCCGCCAGATTGGGCCTCGAACATAGAGCCAAGCAGATGCCTATCCTCAACCCATCTACTCGCAACAGCGTCACACCGAGCCCCTTGAGCACCGCAAGACCGCCTACGACACTCAGCGGGGCAAATTCTGCCATCCAACCCGCTCCACTCGGCCATATAGCCGCGGCACAACGCAGCTGAGGAAGGCGCCACCCGTCCAACCGCTCAACACCACGCCTGTGCCTGTACCCGCCAAACCACGATATCATCGCTTACGCTCCCGTGGCCCCCGCCAAGGCATTCCACACAACTCTCCACCTGGGCTCCACACCCTCCATCCCCAACCCATAAGTATCATCTTATCCTACACCAGCACAATGGTGCTGGAAACCCCGCTGCTGCGTGTGAGCCGGCCCGTCGCTGCCTGCTCGCGATGCCGTGCAGCCAAAGTCAAGTGCGATGGAAAGCTGCCCGCCTGCACTGCATGTGAAAAATCAAATCGCGCCTCAGAATGCTCAAGTACAAACGACCAATTTGCAAGAGGTAAGGAAAGGAGTTATGTCGCTACCTTGGAGTCACGGGTTGAACGGTTGGAGAAGAAGCTACTCGAGGCAAGAGCGAGGCGCAAGTCATCCGGTATCATCATGCAGGACATGTCCGAGAACTCAACCCCGCGCAGAGCGTCGGTAGATACCCTCAAGCCAAGCACAAGCAAACCCATCAGCAAGCGAGATGCACGTCGAAAGGAAGCCAAGGAGATTGACGAGCTGGTATCCGACTTTGGCCTTCTGTGAGTGCCACTGTTCATCTTGTCGTTTCTTGCTGACTTTACAGTGCCGTCAACGCAACCGCTAGAGACTTTTATGGCTTCACCACAGAAATGTCGTACGCCCGCCTGATCAGGTCGGCGAGTACAAAGGAGCCACTGCCTACAGGCATGGTCAAGGATTTGCCCCCAAAATTTGCTGCCACGCCACTGATTCAGCACTACCTAAACTGCATCTTCACACTCTGGCCCATCTTTGAAGAGGCAACCCTGTACTCTTCAGTAGATGCTATGTACCAGCAGGGTGGCAACCCAACACCTTGGGACCGCTGGAGCGTACGCATGGTGCTAGCTATCGCATGCCTCTCGCAGTCAGATTCGAGGGGAGATACACATTACTCTGATGCCGTCGGCCACATGAATGCTGCGCTACAGGACGCCGAACACGTACTACATCCCGGATATGTCTCTAGTATCCAAGCTCTCATACTGTGGGCCATCTACGCTACCATGGATCCTCATCATTTCGATAGCTGGACGCTTGTTGGCGCCGCTTCAAGGGCCATGGTTGATCTGGGTATTCATCAAGACCCTTCAAAGAATGTAGCTGTTTCTCGCCCCAAGTTAGAAACCAGGCGGAGAGTATACTGGTGCCTATACTCACTAGATAGGTAGGATCACATGTGAAAACTCATGGCATTTCTAACCATGATGCAGATCGACATCCCTTGTTCAGACTCGTGCCTTCTCATTCTCCGACGAGGCAGCAAACGTCGCTTTTCCATTTAACGGCGGGCCCGTCTCTTCCCCAAACTATTCTTCCCCTCCACAGGTTTTCCAACAGTCTTTTGATACAGCAATTGATCTCTTCAAGATTCGCGAGATTCAATCTGAGTGGTATATGGATTTGTTCCAATCCGGACGCGAGCCCTGGCAAGACCCTTACCAATACATCTGGAAGCAGTACGCAAGGATGTCAGAATGGTTCCACGATATGCCACAAAGCACACTCCCAGCCGTCGAAGCTTTTTTCGAGCTTGAATTGCTGTATAGCTATGTGTACATTCTCTCACCAAGTCCACAAATCCCCCACATTCACGAATATGCACAACGTTTAATCTTCGAACACTGCATCGCATATGCAACCAACCTCCTGAACATCTTGGAGAAACCCTCCAACACAGTCAAACCACCAGTAACTTTCTATGACGCCATGCGCGCATACATGACAGGCCGCCAGTTCGTCGACGTCCTATCCCGCAACATGGACCTTATCCTCGACCCGCGACCGCCCATACCACCCACACCCTTACCCGCCCAAGTAGAATCAGAAGACCCGCTCGCACCACCCGCGAAAATTAGCCCACCAACCTTCCCCACCCCGCCCATTGCAGACGGCCAAATGCTCCCCTTGGATCCCACAACCCGCGCCATCAACGCGCTAAACGACTACACAACCGTGCTCTCCAAATTCGGCCTCCGCTTCGGTTTCACCCACTGGCGTGACCGCTTCCAGCGCGAATCCTCGACGCTCGTAGCCCAACTAAACCAGCGCCACCAAACATCCCCTCACACTTCGCCACCACCTTCAGGACCGTCGTCCACCTACCCCCCGCAATGGGTTCAAATGCCCCCCTCTGTCTCCCCGCAAGCTCCACATCTCATGTACCAACCCACTACCCCACCCTCGTTATTCCAACCCCAATCCAGTCCCTTTGCAAGCTCAATATCGTATGATGCCAGCCCCGGTCAGCAGACAACTTGGGCGACGCCTAGCCCACAGCCACAGCCGTTGCCCGAGTTGCCGCAGCCGAGTGGAGGACAGACCAGGAGGGCACTGGTATATGGACCAGGGTTGCCCACAGGACATAGTCCGGGGCCTTCGATGGGGCATAGTCCGGCGGCTTCGGTGGGTGAAGGCGGGGGGTGGGCGGAACAACAGCAGCAACAACAACAACAACAACAACAACAACAGCACCAGCAAGGACACCAAGGCCAGGACATAAATGGGTATTTTCAAGTTCCTGTACCAAGTCTACAGCAGCAACATAGCGGAGGTTGGAATCAAGGGGCTGCTGCACCACCGCCGCAGAATGGGAATTGGGGCTGAGGAGAGTTTCTGCTATTGCTGCTGCTGTTATTGTTATTGTAAGATGAACAAGAGATACCAACGTATATGCAACCGTGGTGGAGATGAATGTATAAACAAGATGAACAAGCAGACAGGAGCTGCGCGAGCCGCGTCTCAATCAGTCTCCCGCATATCTTTCCCCCCTGACATTGCCAGAAACAGCCAGTGGATAATCTTGCGTGACAATTGTTAACGTGCTTATTGATTGATATAATCATTTCCTACTCTCTTTATCTGATAACGCTGATAGTGCGATAAATATCATCTTTCTTTCCACCCTCACTCAGTTTCAGTGCAAAACACCAATCCCATCCATCCACCATGACCCAACTGAACCGAATGCAGGCTCTCAACTTGCCCTTCTTCTCGCACGTTCCTCAATAGTATCACGGATTCGCAAGCGCCAAGCACGCATCAACTGCCAAACCAACCCTACATCAATCATCATTGTCAGTTCAGCATTCTCGCACACATGGGAGGGGAGAAAAAAAAAGGAATCAAACATACCTGCCCTCCTTCTGCCTCACCACATCATCAATCACATCCCTGTCAAGCTGGGGGAACATGCCCGTTAGCGTCTCGACAACAACCTCATGTTCCTTCCTCTGGATACGTCTCGCTTCTTCCGCTTCGACAGACGCCTGACGGGCGGCAGCATCCGAGGCAGAAAGCCGCTGTTTTTGCTGGAGTTCTCCATCGTCATGGCTCCGTCTGGGCTTTTCGCTGAATTGGCCTGGGAACTGGTCCGTGGAAGGGCGATGCTGCAGCGTCCCTGGTTTAGGCGTCGTTGCTGCTGTGGTGGGCGCCGAGGCCGAGGAAGGGGGGTTGTGAGTATCATTGTCGGAGAAGATGCGACCGATTGTGCTAAGGGGGCGCTGGATCGTGCGTAGTAGACCCGCCACAGCCGCGTGCTCCTCTTCTGGTTGCTCATCTTCCGACTTTTTCTCCTTGGGGCCGCTCGAGTGGCGAGGTCTGGCCGTCTCTGCTTCCATGGAGTTTCTTTGCGTGAGTTCCGGGCGGAGCGGGGTAGTTTTCTCGGACAGATGGTGGTAGTGTGGCGAGGGGACGCGTTTGTGGGATGGGGGTTGTGGGGCGGAGTAGGGCAGTGGCAGCAGCATTTGATGATTCGGCCTCAGCTTCTTCTGCTGCATGGCGTTCGGCAATGGCGGATACGGCTGCTTCGACGTTCTTCTCAAATTCTTCATCCGAGACGGTTAGCGAGGTTTTGTCAAGGCCTTCAATAAACTGCACGGCGCCCATGAGCGAGGAGATGTAGTAGCCGGCTTCGCCACCGAGCTTGTCCTGGTTCCGAAATCGGAGTATGTATTGTACGTTTGAGACGAGATGGTCGGGGTTCGCTTGGAGGACGGTGTATATGAGCAGTGGTACAAAAGCATCGGCAGACTGGTCCGAACTTGATGTTCGAAGAAAGCCGAAGATGACTTTACAACAGTTTAGGATGCAGATGATTTTGTCTCTTGGTGCTCGGTAGCTCTTGATCTTCAACAACTCTTGTTGCGCAAGATGCAGAAACTTCCGACCCTTTTCACCCACTGGCTTGATATCCAAATGCTCTTCGCTAACCCATTTGTATATGCGGACCTTTTGCGCTAGAACTTCATCCCGCTCCACATCTTCCTGATGCTGGCCTCTGCGACCTGGTCCCGGCGGGTCTTGTCTCCGTCGGCCCTTACGTGGCGACACTGGCTCTGGTGGTGGGATAGCAGGCGAAAAGGTTTGGTTATACAGTCGGTTCATGACGAGCTTCTCCATGCCTTCTCTGGCATTGTCAAATTCAGCGTCGGAGACAGTCCGCCATACTTCGCACTGGGCCATTTTCTTGCTAATAAATTCAAGGAAGTCGCCTATGATCTTAACTTGCTCATGAACCATCCATTGCTTCTTTCCAAATTCAACAAGGAAGGAGCGCAAAAATTTGGCAACGGGGTCTGCTGTCCGATGACGTAGCTGTTCGAGGAATCGGTGGAAGTCGAATGGTAGGTCCGGTTCAGGTTCCGGCGCTGGTTGGGCCGGCTTGTACTTGGAAGCATGAGCGCTAGGTGATGTCGGTTCTGTGAAGGATGTGTTGGTGCCGACGCGGTATAATGACGAAGTACGAGGTGGCGGGGATTGGAGTGGACTCTTCGGGTCCGCAGCGTCGGTCGGAGTGGGGAGAGGTTTATCGTGCGGCACGAGACTCGATTGTCGCGGGGGATGGGGTGTTGTTGGCGATTCGAGCATAGGGCTTGCGAGCTCTAACCGGGGCGACATGATCTCTTCTTCGCCGGGCCCCTCGTTGCCCTGGAACTGTTCCATGATGTTCTGTATCTCTGCCTGCGAGTTGTCCACGGCATCGCCAGAACCGTCTTTGGTCGCAGGATAGTCTTCGGCCGCACCGTCCTCTGAATTCCTCCTACTCGATCGACCTTGTGACATGGGGGATGTGGCGCGACTGGGCACATTACTCGCTGTGAGGTACTTGTAGTCTTTCGGCGGCGGCGGTGGAGGCGACGGTGATTGCACGGGCGCCTTGCCTGCTGCTTTCTCGCTGGGCTCGGGCGGGGGTGTTGATCTACCCAACGCAAGGTTTTCTGTTACCGTGGTAAGCTGCTCCACGAGCTCCGCAGACGGTAGCTTCGCGGCTTCCGTACCGTCTGCGGGAGGTGGCACATTGTTTACAGTCGCGTCTGGCTGCTTGTCCGCATCGCGTGCCTCCTTCGTCTCCTGCTTTACATCACGGGGCACTGCCGCCCCCTCTTTTATCTCGTGTTCGGCATCAGGTACCGCGGCTTGGGCCTCGAGGGGTCGCCCCTCGTCTGCTGTGGTATTTGCACCCTCTATACCTGCTGCGGGTTCAAAGTCTTGCGCCGCTACAGGCTCCTTCTCTGCTGCTATTTCTACATGTTGCTTCCCGACTACATGGTCTAGCTGCTTTTCCTGAGTGACGTCGTCGGCTGCATTGTGTTGCGGAGTTGCGTTCGGGGGAGACATAGACCGACTGGCACTGGACAATATCAGAGACTGAGCGGTGGTCGATCAAGCGACCATGGGCGTTTCTTCAAACTCAAAAACAGCTTTAAGGAGAGTGAAGTGAATAGCAATGAATTAATCCTAAACGTCCGGGTCTGCTGCGCCCTCCTGACATTGGGAGTCGTCCGCATGGTCCCCCCGGCATCTAGAAGCCGAGTCTCCGACCAGCCTGCCCCACTCAGCGCACCGTCCTGACCGGAGGCCCTGCAAGCGTTGGTCACTCAACACCACACCAAAACTCTATCGCGACTGCATCAGCCGCATCATGTGCGGCATCTTCTTCGCCCTCAGCCGGGCAGCACATGTGACGCCCGACACTAATACGCAAGAACTGCTCCGGAACAGAGGACCGGATAGCACTGGGCATCACCAGATTCTCATCAAGTCCAGCAAAGGGGTATCCTCCTACGCAACCTTCCTGTCGACAGTGCTTGCTTTGCGCGGCAGCCACGTCATTGAGCAGCCTCTGAAAGATGAAGTGAGCGGGTCTATCCTTTGCTGGAACGGAGAAGCCTGGTCCTTAGCTGGCAACGCAGTCCAAGGCAATGACTCCCAGCTCGTGTTTCGTAAGCTCCGAGAAGCATGTGCCGATGAAAGCGCGTTATCTGTGCGGAATGTCATCGACCTCCTCTCCTCAATTCGTGGTCCTTATGCTCTAGTCTTTTACGACGCGCTCAACAAACGCATCTACTATGGCCGTGACTGCCTAGGAAGGCGATCACTGCTGCGCAAGGAAACTGCAGATGGCACAATCATCTTGTCCAGCGTTTGCGACAATGCTTCTGGTGACGCATGGAGCGAGGTTGAAGCTGATGGGATACATGTCATAGACCTCGGCAATGTAGATGTGACATCACCGTCGTTCCTTCACATGCACATACCCCATCGTCGTTCAGGCCAAGACGGGGCTTCTGATCTTTCTTTCGTAGGTAAGTCATTGGTCCTAAGAGTTTTGCTAACTGCTGAAGGCTCTTCCCTTCCCTGCTATGGACCGTAGCATCTCTACTCAAGCCACACTAGACCCTTCCACAGTAGAACAACTAAGAGCTTCTCTCGAAAAGTCACTGCAACTCCGTACACAGCACGTGCGAGAGGCAGTACCTAGCAGTGAGGCACGAATAGCTATCTTATTCTCAGGCGGTCTTGATTGCACCATCCTTGCGCGCATGTGCGACGAATTGCTGCCGTCAAATCAGCCTATCGATCTTCTCAACGTCGCCTTTGAGAATCCTCGTATCCACTCTAATCTTGAACTCGGCGTTAGTCCGTACGAGCTTTGCCCGGATCGCATCACTGGGCGGTCATCGCATGCGGAACTGATTGAAATATGTCCGCGTCGTGACTGGCGATTTGTAGAGGTCAACGTGCCCTACATTGAGACTCAAGCACAGCGAAAGACCGTGCTAGCATTGATGCACCCTCACAACACTGAGATGGATCTTTCCATATCGTGCGCTCTTTACTTCGCCTCGCGTGGGGTTGGTCTCGCACGCATATCGCATGACACCTTAGCACAACCATACACTACCACTGCACATGTGCTTTTATCTGGGCTCGGTGCTGATGAGCTATTCGGTGGGTACCAGCGACACGCTGTAGCGTATGATCGACGCGGATACCCTGGCTTGATCGAAGAACTGGAGCTCGATTTCAGTCGTCTAGGAAAGCGAAACCTTGGCAGAGATGATCGGGTGATCAGTAACAGTGGCAGAGAAGTACGCTTCCCGTACCTCGATGAAGACTTCATCGCGCTGGTACTCTGCCTTCCAGTAATGGTCAAGTGCAACTTTGGCCTTGCACAAGTAACCGATAGCCACGACCCTATACATTATCTCGAGCCTGGGAAACGAGCTCTACGATTACTGGCGTGGCATCTAGGTATGAAGCGCGTCGCTGCAGAGAAGAAGCGTGCGATCCAGTTTGGTGCTCGTACTGCCAAGATGGAGACTGGCAAAACGAAGGGCACGCATGTTCTAAGCTAAGGTAAGCCATCCCGTTTCTCTTTCTTTCCCGCGGCAATGATTACAACAAGAGCAAGCGATGAAGACACCAGTGCGTTCCTCGGGCTTTTGTTGTTCTAGTAATAGGCAGCGTGAACCTAAAAGCACATGGTGTCGTTGATATCTACTTGAAAGGCAAGTCTGAGCTTCGCAAACATGATAGTAGTACATCATTCACTTTTCAATGCATATTCTAACAACCTTATAGTAGAATGACACAATACAAATGACAAGTTCTCCAGATTGACTAAGAACGCAATGCTGGTATACTTGAACTAGGCATATTGCGACAGTCTACACTACTACTGACCGAACTTTTCCCCTTCTTCGAACTTTCGGTATCAATGATTTTGCACGATATCTTAGCTAACCAAAGCTACCCAAAAGTGACCCTACATCGACCTTCTTGCCATCACGGAGCTTCCTCTTCTTTTCCAGACCCTCTCTTCTTGTATCCTCGCTTCGAGGGCGTTTGATCACTTGGTTATCCACGTCTTTACGCTCACGAAAGAGCCATCTAACACCGCTTAATTGATTGCAATAATTTTCAGTGGCGTAGTAGGTCATGGCCAGTGATCTGTAGGCATGTTCTTCGGGAGTACCTTGTGAGATACTGAGAGAGAGATCATATAGTTGTCGCATTCTGGTAGCTTCTTCAACCTTATAATCATCCCAGATAGCCATAGGGTTTCCTTCCTCGGGTTGAATGCTAGACAAATCAATGTTAACAAAGCGCCGTTTGTCTTGACATCTGTTGATCTTACTGTTCCGGAGGCCTGTTGGACCAAAGTACCCAATCACCTATGGTGTCAGGGTCCTTTCTGTGGTCATATATACCAACCATATTGAGAAGCTTAAAAGAGGAGACGTTCTTGAGAAGAGAGTCTCTCTGGACCTTATGGTGGCTCTCAAAAATAAGTACCCGCAGTTTCTGAAATGCATCACTTTCGTGAACACTGCGTGCCCAATTACGGATTGGATCGGCAGAAATATCTGATACTTCTCTCATCGCTAGTGCAAGAACAGCAAGTGTTTTGATCTTGCTGAGAGATGCAAGATCTTGGCTTGACAACTCGAAACCATTGATAGAAAGAAACGTCAACATGCTGACGTCGAGCCTAGATAAGCGATCAACTATAGAAGAGAGCTGTGGGACCACAAATGACGCATGGTTATTGATCCATGCACAGACACGAAACTTAGCATGTTGATCAATGTCGTTGGGGAAAACATTCTGAAAGAGGCTCCATGTCTTGAAAGTAAGAGTATCACTATATACGTCAGCCATGGCTCACTTGAAGTCGTCGATATCATTCCGAATTACTTGGACTTTAGATCATCGTAAAGGAGACGAGCATAGGTCCATGTGAGCCATTGAAGTGCCTCAGGCTCCATGTTGTCTATGTTCCACAAACAAGCACGTAGTGCCATCGACTGGAGAGTGGCACATCCTTGACCTCGAGGCCGGAATATCGAAGGGTTCACTCTTTTACCCCGAGACTGGCTCGCCCATGTCGTTTGCATTGATCGAACACTGTATGATGTCGTCTCTCTGTAGACCAGGCCGGAGGAAGGATCGAAACCCAACATGTTTTCGACTAAACTTGAAGATCCTCGGGAGTAAATCCAAACGCGCAGATTAGCCAGACAACTATGTCAGATCCAGGTTACCGGCTTGAGTGAGGATGAGGAAAGGCTAGAGGTACTGACAAGAATATGGAATTGACGCGTAATCCGTACCGGTACGACGGAAGCTTAGCGCGTCGTGACGGACCCACAATTACCGGGGTACCCCCTGCCATTGCTCATTCGTCGTCATGTCACCTTCGACACTACTTAGCACAGCATAGAACTTGACAGCTAGTGATCGTACTCTGAAAATGTCAGTCCTGCATAATTATTTCCTCTGCTATGAATTCCAATGACTTACCAGTGACATGAACGATACAAGGCGTCAACCTTGAAAGACCAAGTCGCTAACAAGCGTCGGCACTTCGAACTCCGCAAATCGGCCATGGAAATGATGTGATCAAATACAAATCTTCTCCAAAACACTATCACCTTCAACTTTATAAGAAATACGTTCATCCCTTTTCTCCTTCGAACGTGATCATCCCAGTAAATTTGCCTAGAAATGACTCCTCCAACCCCACCGAACAGATTATCCTCATACATCGCAAGGGGATCTCCCATGGTCTTGGACGGCGCACTGGCAACCTATCTCGAGACGCTAGGAGCAGACATAAGCGGCGCACTATGGTCCGCCTCCATCATTCTCGACCAGCCTTCCCTGATAAAACAAACACATCTCGACTACTACCGCGCAGGTGCAAATGTCGCAATCACAGCATCGTACCAAGCATCTATCCCCGGACTTGTCAAGCACCTGCAACTGAATGAGCAAGAGGCCAAAAATGTAGTTAGAAAGAGCGTGGAACTCGCCCGAGAGGCCCGAGCGCAATACATGGCCGAAACGAGCGCAGAGGTTGGAAACAAGCTTTTCATTGCGGGAAGCGTGGGCCCGTATGGCGCCTTTCTCGCAGACGGCTCGGAGTATCGAGGCGACTATTCGATTCCAAAAGAAGAGATGAAAGATTTTCACCGCGGACGCATCCAGGCGCTCGTCGAAGCCGGTGTCGATATCCTAGCCTGCGAGACGATACCATCGAAAGACGAGGCCATAGCCCTTATTGACCTCTTAGCCACCGAGTTTCCTTCTACAGAAGCCTGGTTTGCATTCACGCTCCGAGACAGCGAGCGCATTAGCGACGGGACATCTCTGACCGAGATGGCTGCCTTGTTCGACAATGTGCAGCAAGTTGTTGCCTTGGGGTTCAACTGTGTGCCTGATGATCTTTCGGTGGCTGCACTCCAGACGTTGAAGCCGCTGGTGAAACGGGGGACGCTGGTTGTGTATCCTAATTCTGGGGAGCAGTGGAATGCACAGGCGAGGGAATGGGAGGGGAAAAGGACACAGGGATCGAGTTTGGATAAGAAGACGAGGGAATGGAGGGAGGCTGGTGCGGGGCTGGTTGGAGGGTGTTGTCGTACGACGCCGGAGGATATTCGGGTCATGAAGAAGGCTTTGGAATAGCATGGACGGAGAAAAGTGCTTTGTATGATAGCGGATTAAGCATTCGCATGTAGCGAGGAGCCCGCATTGAACATGACTGCATTGGTGGTTGCTTCTATATACATGTCCCCCGCAATGAATCGGCTTGGTCGGCAGCTTGAAGTGTGTTGTAAAGCTGTAATTGCGAAGGAATCTTGGTCGAAGAGTGATTTGCAACGAACAGTTCGACTGCATGCTTTATGAAGTCTTCTTCTGGTAGTTTATCAAAGCCCAGACCGTATATCTAGCGCTGACGGCGTGTTGTGCCTGTTTGCTCTCAGACCCAGGCGTTTCTGGGCCTTGAGCCCTTGGTCAGCTGTGTACTTTCTCCTGTACATCTGTCAATATTTCATCCATCCACAAGCATATCCTCAGCACCGGGAGCCTCCCGAGTGCGTTTTTGTAGCTGCTCCAGTATCGACTTGGCCCGATCCAACACATGCTCAGCACCAACCTGTCCCGAGCTCGCCCTTGCATTCAGCACGCCGACATCAAACTCGCCATAGCCTCCATTTTTGACATCCTTTTCCGGATCCACAGCCTCCTCGTTATCCTTGCCTTTCTGATCTACGACAGTGAACTTTGGATGGCTTTTGGGAATGACCTTGTATCTCTCGAGGGCGATGATTTGCTTAACTAGCTCGTTTCGTATCAATTCGCAAGACATGCCACAGAATATGGCATTCAGACGGAAGGCCTCTTTGCGCGCTTCGAGGGTGCCGGGGGTACATTGCATAGCATCGTTCTGGAAGGGGATAGGATCGTTGGTGAGTTGGGACAGCGCGGTAGCAAAGTACTTTAGCAGTTTAGGGATTTGGTGGTTGATCTCGCTGAGGGTATCGATGTGCTCAGCGGCGACTTCACGGTACGTCTTTGGCTCGTCGGGCTTCCTCTCTGGGCCGGCGACGCCTTCGGTTTGCTGCTGCTCAATCTCGTTTGCGTCGGTGGACATGGTGGGGTGTTTGTAGGTCGTGAGCGACAGAGAGGACCGGAAGCCGAATTAATGGCAAATAATTATGAACCTGTTATATAGACAGAGTCCCGCGACAATAGCGCAACTACCAGCAAGCAACACGCCAAAAGTCCGACTTCTGCTGTTGGAATGGCCAAGTAAGGGCTGGGAAGCTTGAGCTCCACACGTACCGTACATAGGCGTCGGGCGCACCGCCACATCTTGGCAGGCCGCGCGATTGAGACCTCACCTCCGACCTCCACTCCGCATCACCGTACGCATCGCTGACCTTATTCGTAAACTCCGCGCGCGACTTACCCGTTCACGCCTATTGATCACGTGTCGCGAGCCCGTAACTACCATTTGCGACTGAGACGCGACCACCGAAACACGAGTTCGGCCCTCCATGGGCATTGCGACCGGTCGGTACATTGTCCTGACGTAAAGGAACAGCTCCACGCCCGTATAAACTAGAAGAGAAGGAAAGCCTATAGCCATGTCAGGGCCCCCTCAAGGGCCCGGGCCTGCAAGGGCGATGAGCGTAGGGAATGGACCTCCCAGCGCTGGGTTACCGCCTCATAACGCGATGCCTCCGCAAGGCGGTCCACCACCTCCGGGTACTTCAGGGCCACAATCGCAACAAAATCTCAATCAAATTGTGGGTAGACATCTCTTAATCCTTCCTTTGCTGTTCCTTTTTCTCTGGACTGCATTGGCGCATGCATAAACTCGCGCAATGGTTATTGGGCCTTGTCTCAGGGGATTATAATGTCGTTTGCGTGCCTGACTACTATACCCTGGTCTGCCCGTTTGTTCGTGCACGCAAACGCCACACCTTATACTATCACATGGGCCTCATTATCTTGTTGCCTGGGCGGAGAAATCAAGCGCCCAGCCTTGGAATCACCCGCGTCGAATCGCTGTCACGTCGATAATTTGCCATAATCCAATTCGCTCGCATAGGGCTGAAACGTGGCACCTAATGTCCAGAATCTCTACCTTTACTCTTTCCGACTTTACGCGCTATTCGCGACACCACAAGCGACACAACTGGACAGCTGAACATGATTCGTATCACCAACCAGTACTAACTAACGAGAATGAAGGTACTTGAATATCTATCTAAGAAAGGCTATGTTCGTACCGAGGCGATGCTCCGCAAGGAGTCCGAACCACAAACCAACGGCCAACCTCTGACGGCGCAGAGTGCCGAAGCAGGTGGCGCGAAATATACAAAGGCGTTCGAGCTGCTGCGCAAATACACCGAGGACAATTTGGACTTATACAGGCCGGAACTACGTAAACTATTATGGCCCGTATTCGTCTACTCGTTCTTAGACTTGGTTCGCGACTTCTACACAAAGGACGCGGAAGCCTTCTTTGCGGCCTATCAAGGCTTGTTCGAGCGCGATCATGACGAGGACGTCAAGACACTTCGTCAAGTGCGGTTACAAACTCACTTGCAAGAGAGTCGTATAGCGAAGCTGTACCTCGATAATAAATACCGCATAACACTAACAACGATGCCATTCTTCAACCTCATCCAGTTTCTTGAGTCCAAGCACTTTGATGGTGGCTCGACAATCATCGACGTCATTCGTGAGCATCTGAACATTGTCACAGTTGACCGGACTGCGACTGCGGAGAAGAGCATTGCAGCCATCCTTGCTAGCGGTCACGGCGAAGATGAGCTTCCAGCGGAAGACGAAGGTATACCAGGACACGCTCCCGGTCATCCGCTCACCACACGCCACGATCCCGACGCAGATGCTGCGCGAATCAGGTTGCAGCTAGGCGCATATCCGCAAGAGCAAGAACTCCAAGATGACGTTCGAGCTGCACTCCAGGATGAGGATGCTAAGGGCGTGCCAAAGCCAGGTCAGCTGAGCTTGGTAGAGGAGTTTGAGCAACGTATTAAGCGCGAGCCAACAGATGACGGTCCGTCGCGTGAATTCGTCCCTCTACCACCTTCCCTTGCCCGCGACGTGTCCATGGAAGTCCAAAAGATTATCGAACACCGGGATCGATACAAGATGGAAGGCAGAACTGGCGGTGTTGGCCCCGCGGTCAGCGTTACCATGTATACCTTCCACAACACGTACGACAGGTAAAAGCTCCATATATACCACTTCAACGCTTATGGCTAACACTGTAGTAGCATCAACTGCATAGACTTCTCAGGCGACAATAAACTCGTGGCTGCTGGCATGAATGAGTCCTATATACGAGTTTGGTCCATGGACGGCAGTCCTCTCACTTCTCCTAACGATACTCCCAACACCCAGCCCTCATCTTCTCGGCGCTTGGTCGGTCATTCGGGTCCTGTAACTGCAGTTGCATTCTCCCCGTCCACGGCGAACCCTGATCCTAACGGACCCCCGACCAGTTCGGAATGCTTGTTGTCCTGCTCGGAGGACAAGTCCGTCCGGTTGTGGTCATTGGATACGTACACGTGCCTTGTTGCCTACCGCGGTCACGATAACCCGGTATGGGATGTCCAGTGGGGACCTTTCGGACATTACTTCCTTACCGGCTCCAACGACCGCACCGCGCGCCTTTGGTCAACCGATCACATTGAGCCTCTGCGCATCTACGTTGGCCATGACAATGACGTCGATTGTGTCTCTTTTCACCCAAACAACCTTTACATCTTCACGGGCTCTTGCGATCGCACAGTACGCATGTGGCACATTGCTGGTGGCAACTGCCTGCGACTTTTTACTGGTCACACTGGTAATGTAACAGCTATAGCCTGTTCTCCCGACGGAAAAACACTTGCATCCGCGGACGATGCGGGCAATATCATAATATGGACACTTGACACTGGCAGAAGGAAGAAGCGTATGCGTGGTCACGGCAAGGGTGGTATCTGGTCGCTCTCCTGGAGCGTCGAGTCAAGCGTCCTGGTCTCTGCTGGGGCGGACAAGACGGTGCGCGTCTGGGATGTGCTGCAGGAGCCTAGCGAAAAGGCTGCTGATGGTGTGGCTGCGAAAGCGGACGGTGCTATGACTACCAAGGGTGCAAGCGGAACGACAGTGACGGGAAAGAAAGCCAACAAGGAGACAGGTGTCTCCGCAGACCAAATCAGTGTGTTCCCGACCAAGGAAAGCCCGGTATATAAAGTACAGTTCACTAGGATGAACTTGGTACTAGCTGGCGGTGCATATCTCCCGACTCGGCCATAGACGGCAGCATAGCGCTAGGTGTTTGGAGTTCTCAATTGCAGAATGGCATGCGGGCGTTGAAGTGTAAAAGTTTAATGAGCGAAAGTATACCCATACGAATGCAGAATCTCATCATCAATGCTATGGATGATTGATATAGTGGGTCTTCTTTTACGGGTTGCGATCGTTATGGTGATGCATCGCTGATCGAAAGAAGCAGCTGCTCACGAGTAATTCGCTCAAGTGATTCGCTCAAGTGATCGCGATAATATATACGGGGGAAATTCCGAAGTTTGCCTCGGAATGCATATATACTGCGTGCCTGCTTGTGTGTATGTGCGTGTGTGCGTTGTCATTCGTAAGTTCATGAGACGTCGACCCGAATCAGGATGAAAGAGCTCCCACGTGCAGCAGTGCAACTTCCCACTTCGATGCAGCGACTGCCCCTCGTGCTTCCCTCGTGCTTCCCGTCTCTTCCATGTGACGTACTTCCAATCTCATATGCTGTGCGTCGACCTAGCGCTATCTCTGTTGGCCATTGGCTCTTGCTGGTGTATTTTGTTTGTTATGATACGGGAGCGCACCTTCCCTAACTTCAGCCATGGCTTGGCACCGTGCTTCCTGATAAATCCCAACGGTTGGTGTCTATAGTCTTCTTCCTCTCACACCATCTTCCTACACTCGCTTACCCCACTCCATCCGCCCCAGCATCGGCCTAGGTTCTTTGGTCTCGCTATCTCTGCCATCAAGTACACTCTTTAATCTTCTCACCTACTACCACCAGCACTGTCAGCTCGTTGCTAGTCATGAAGGTGTCTCAGCTCGTCACCCTCTTCGGAGGTACTGCCCTTGCAGTCCAGCCTCTGGCAGATCCTCGTAAGTCAACCCTTCTTTCCAAGTCCCCTCGATTGCACGGCCATATCATGCCATTCGACTCCTTCATATCTACCTTCCTTAGTACAGCATATCTAACACATCAGTAGAGATCCCTCGAGCCTATATTGACACCGCTTCCATGGTCGTTATGGTCACGTCTACGCACCTGGTCTCCGAGATCTGCACAGATATCGCGAGCTGTCCTCCTTATACTACCGAAGCAAAGACATCCGTTGTCCATGTCACTGCTACAACCACTATATGCTTACTGTCCTCAATTCCCCCCGGATATCCAGCACCCCCGCTCCCTTCATTTGCTCCTAGCTCGGTCGACTTCACTGATTCGGGGATCGTCTCTGTCAGTATGATCACAGGCTCTTCCATCATTCCTGGTGGTTCTGAGTATCCAAGTAACGGTGTTCCCCCTCAGACGAGCGCTCTGCCAACCGTTGTCTCCTCAGGTGGATATGACACCCCATCTATTACAATCCCGAAATTGCCGAGCTCTTCTGGTCCCGTGGCTACCTCCCCAGCTTCGAGTGCCCTTGCTTCCAGCGAATACAGTGCTTCTTCATTCAGCTCAAGCCTCTTCCTTATGCCACCTCTAAACGTTTCATCAGTTCCGGCTGTCATAACCATGTCGTCTGGAGTCACACCAACGGGCTCAAATAGTGTCATCGTAGTCCCCTCAGACACCACGAACAAGGATGCATCCGTTACTTCTTTTCCAGTCTCACCAGCCGTGTCAAGCTCTGCAGCTTCTTCGGGTGGATACGGCGTCCCTACTGCGAGCTCGGTAATCACCTCATACACAGAATCAGGTTCTCTCACGTCGGCCAGTTCAGCAGCTCCTTCCAACCCCTTCACCGGATCTATCCCACCTGAGACCTCGGCTACTATATCGTTCGGTCAAACAGACTCTGTACCGGCCACCCAAGTGAGTCACTCGACAGGTCCTAGCTCCGGTAGCCCAGTGGTACCTTCGCATACCTACCCAAGTTCGATCTCTGGTACCTCTCCGGGTAGCCCAGTGGTGCCTTCGCATACTTACCCAAGCTCGACCTCTAGTACCTCTTCGGATACTCTAGTGGTGCCTTCGCACACCTACCCAAGCTCGATCTCTGGTACCTCTCCGGGTACCCTAGTGGTGCCTTCGCACACCTACCCAAGCTCGATCTCTCGTAGCTCGGCTACTTTCCCGAACACAACACCAGACTTTGTGCCATCCGACTCAGCCATTCCATCGGGCAGCAGCGCGCAATCTATGTCTGTGTCTATCACATCTCCACCTACTGGAATCAGCTCTGCTGGCCCATCATCAAGTGGTTACACTGCTCCTGCCGGGAGCCCAGCTGTGTCTTCGAGCTTCAATACGAATACCATACCAACCTCTTTCACGGGCTCTTCGACGGAAAGGCCATCCTCAAACGGAACTACCCCATCTTCTGGCTCCCTGGTTACGCCACCAGGCCCAAGCGGATCCTTCTCAAGCGGGCACACGATACCGTCAGATAGCTCGGCTGCATCCCGCACTCAACCTGCTTCCACATCTTCAGTGTCGTTTACCGTGTCTGTTGGACTTTCTTCGACTGAAAATAACTTCGTGCCCGGTAGCTCAGGTACTTCAACTAGCTCCAATACGGGAACATCTTCAGCGACTCCCTCTGCCGAGTTTCCATTCAGCGAATTCCCTTCACCGCCTGGTAATTCACTCTCTTCTAGCAACACCCTCACAGACATTGTGTCTACTTCGTTGTTGTCAACAGGTCTTTCTTCTGGAACCTCTATCAGCGGTATCTCGTTTACCCACAATAGCACCCAACCAGACACTGTGTCCACTTCACTGTTTTCGGCAAGCACTTCTTTTGGGCTGTCATTGAGCGGTGGTTCGGCCACTATCAGTAGCACTCAAACGGGCACTGTATCTACTCCCTGGTCCTCGACAAATGGTTCCGTTGGAGTTTCATCCACCTTATATACTATCCCCTCTGGCAGCTTGCTCTCACTCCCAGGCACTTACTCGGGCCGTGTGCCACAGGCTTCCAACGCCACCAGCTTCCCAGGTACAGCGTCCGGTACACGTCCAATGGTAACATCTGCAACATCAAGCTACCTCAGCTCTTCGCGCCCAGCAGATTCCAACATTACCATCTCGGATAGTACCATGAAGATCACCAGCTATCAGACGCAGAATATCACATCTTATGTCACTGCACCGCCTTCTTCTAGCAGGCCTGGCAACAATACCAGTACTGACACTGAGGGTATAAACACAAGCGTCCCGTCGAGCGTTTCTGCTGTTCCTTCTGGATCTGGGTAAGTTGTCGACTATTGTCTAAAAGTTTATTACACTTGCTAACTAATTTTCAGTCCCGGTTACCCGTCTATCACCGCCAACGATTCGATCGTTAGCCCCTCGCCCAGCTACGTCGAGGTCCCTATCAACACCGGCCATGTCATCGGTGCCGGAAAGAGCTCTCTTGCAGCAATCGTTGTCGCCCTCGCTTTCGCACACTTCGCATAACTGGATGAAGGGTTTTCCTCGCCCAATTTCACATTTTCCCTAACGAAGGCACTGTTGCTGTGGTGGGTCAGCTTGATGAGACATTCTTGCCTTGCCTATCGTGTCTAGCATTGAGCATCTCGTCTCTGCACGCATACTTAGACAAAGCTCTTATGGAAATGGGCGGTGGTATGATCTTTCTAGGCAGTGTCCTCTAGCTTGACAGGTTTTCATCATATGTACTACCACTTGACACGACCGGCGTCAGAGTAGCATGTAATATACATCACTTTTTACTGCGCCCGTCAAAACTGTATTGATTGTGTTGTGATGGTAACAGGCTGACTAGGCTGCAATGAAAGTTGCCAAGGTGTGCATTTGCAGAGCCCTACTCAGCTGCTATTATCATCCTATGAAGATGAGACGTCCTGTCACTGTACACCAAAGTCGTTGAGGATAGTATCCGGGCTCACATCATCACTACTAGAAAGCTTATTATCCCAAACTTGGTCAGCGATACGCTCGCTCTTGGGAAGGATGCTGAAATGCGGACTTGGCTCCGCCTTGAGCCACTTGAAGTCATCGATCTGATTCCACTGGTTCTCCGACTGTGCCAAGTGCGGCGTCATCTACGCCTCGTTAGTTAATCAATTTGACACCAAATCTCTCCACTAGCATAAAACTTACATATATCGCTGGCAAAGGCGCAAACCTTAGTCCATGACAGTCTTCAAAGATGGGACGGCTTGCACTGTGCAGATACACATGGACATTCTTGCTGCCATGCATACGAAACTGCCGACACGCCGTCACTATCACACTGTCTGAAACGTCGGTAATGTGTATTGCGCCTGCGACGTGTCCGCATATGATGAGCGAGTGCGATATCTCTCGGAGGTAGAGTGTGGCAAAGGGCGTTGTGCCATTGTTTGTGCAAGGCGAGAGATTGACGACGCAGCGTGTGAGGTGGGATAGCGTGGGTGAGGTGGTTGTGTGTGCTGCTGCGGAAGATGGGAGTGTGATGTGTGCTGAGGATTTGTGGGAGATTGTTGAGGATGGTGGTGTTTCTGGTTCTGGTCGGGGTATAGTAGTGGTGGTGGTCGTCGTCGTCGTCGTACTCTGGTCGCTAGTTGTTGTCTTTTGGGTAGGAGGAGTGTCTGCTGGTGTTACAACAACAGCAGCATCCTTTTTTCGGTTCTTGAAGCTAAACTTCTTGGGGGGCGAGAAGGTATTGCGTATGTTTTGGAGTTGTTCGGAGAGCGCTTTGATGGACTGTTTGTAGCTTTTTCGTCAGCTATGGCACTCTTGTCTCTCTTTGCTATTCTCTGCATATTCTTCTTCTTCGTTTCGTTCCTGTATGAATAGGGACCTTGTTTGCTTTCATACCTCGCTGTACGTTCGCTGGTCATATGCAGGCAGATAACTCGACGCGTCTTTTACATCATGTGAGAGTCGGTCTATGCCCGCTAGGCACGCGTCGATTGCCTCGGTGCGGGTGGCGCTTGCGGGTGGTGTGGACGGGAGAGAGGATATTTGTGAGCTGAGGGCTGTGGGAATGGTGTTAGTTTATGCTTGGTTTTACGGAATTAGTTGAAAAGGGAAAGATGAAGCTGGCATGGAAAGGTAAACGGACCGGCAACATCTTTCTGGAACTGGCGGTAAAAGTCTTCTTTTAAATTCGTGCAAGTCATTTTTGTGTGTATGACGCTAGGTTCAGGGTCGCAGGAGGCGCGCGAAGTTGCACGCGTTGGGTTGTGGGATATAGTGGGGGGGTGGAACGTGGTGGTGATGGCATGGTTGTGTTTTTATGGTAAGAGCGTGTTATACAGCACTTGGAGTCGCTAAGCAGCATTTCTAAACATGCCTTGAGGAAGGAAAGTCTATTTACATCTGCTTCACAGCGGAGGCACGTGTACCAAGGTACTCCGAGGCAACGACATCATGGCGCTGGTGGGATGCAAGCTACCCCGCGTTTTCGCCAATGGCGTCGCATGCACGTCTTGGTGGGATACATACAGCCAAGGAGTATATCTCCGATTGTCATATGAATTAAAATTTTCTCTAAGATTCAATTCATGCGCCTAATTGAGATGGGGATGTGCTTTGTTTTTGTCCAAAAATCATGCATCCGTACTACCCAAATCATGTAAAACAAGACCTCATTGGGTGCACAGAAGTATCGTCTACTAGGTATGTTGCTCCAGTCTCGTTTTGATGGTCAAAGATGGTCAAAAATGATTGCAAAGGCTCCGCGTACGAGGCTTGGGGGGTTGCTGAAAGGTAGGCTGGAAGCTGATGAATTGTTCGGTGGGATATTTACAAAGATGTAGCCCAGACACTTGCAGTCGGGTATTTCGTGTAGCGAACTCATAGGAAAACGTGTTTGTGTGTTCAAGCTGCCTCTTGGGCTGCCTTGACGTCAATGCCGTACTTTTCCAGCAATCGCTGTCGCCTCCTCTCTTCCCATCCAGGGCCATAAATTCCTAGTACGGTCAGTGCCAATTGCATGGATGCGTGGATTATCAGCATACCTCGGCCTTCACCCAGTTGTTCAAGAGTCTCAGACAGTGGCCTTCTGCGCACCTTCTTCAACTCTTCCCTACGCTCAACCTCGCCGTCATCGTCAACCTGGTCGCGAATGTCTCCTACGCCTCGAATTCCACCGACATAGTTGAATGCGGCCATGGTGGTACCGAACACAGCACCGGCACCGAGCATGAAGGGAAGGCTCCGTCCTGTGGTTGATTAGCGGAATACTGAGCGTCAGTTGGACGACACATACTGAAAATGCCAACAGTGGCACCGGCGGCGAAGCCAGCCATGGCCTCATTGTAGGAGTCTTCCTTCCGGCGCAAGTTGGCGGCCGCGTCCTTTGTGAATTGATATGCGATTCCCGCGGTGCCTGCACGCCAATTAGCTCACGTGGAGTCCAAGGCGCAGGAAGGCGGCAGGTACGGACCAAAGACGGCGATGACGTGCCCCGAGTGGGTGAGGACGCCCATGGCGCCGACATTCTGCTTGCGTAGCGTGTTCTGGACACCGGCCATGAGGGTGCCGAAGACTGTGCATTGGGTGGCGGTGACAATGGTGTTGTGGATAGCATCCCGTGGGTGGTAGGTGGCGTGGTCGGCCATGGCGGGCTCTCACTGGACGTCTCGAATGCCTTGTCGTGAGCTCTTTCTTCTCCAGACGTTTGGTGATGAGGTCGGGATGCGGGAACAAGGCGCCAGTCCCATTGGGCACAAGCGGCTTGGCACTCGGGGGCGCGGGCGGCGGGCGCTGGCGGCTGCATCATCATCATGGACAGGGCAGCAACTTGGCAGGGCTGCTGCTGTCACTGTCCATTGTCACAAATGGCCTGCCACTGCCAGCACTGAACACCCTGTCCGCCCTCGCCGCTCCTACAGTTGCCGTCTTCGTCTTGGGTGTTTTCACTTGTGCGGACAGTGCGACAGAGGGCCATGCACATGCCCGCCTACCTGCACTGTTTGCACTGTAGACTCCAGCAGCCATAGTGGCCCTGCTTGCTTGCTTGCTAGGCAGTTGCCCGTCGTCTGTTATGATTCCGGTGTAAACGCTTCAATCGCACCCTCTCGTTCCTCTAGACGCCCACCCCCCTCCGCCCATTTCTTCCCGTGTGCTGTGCTCCCTTAGTCCTTAGTATCCTCACTGCAGTCGTCCGTAGTTGGCGCCACACTATTACTCCCTCAGGCGCACAGCAGCCCAGCCATGGCCCCCGGTACTGTGCCCGCACGCCCACAGCTATCCCACAGGCATGTTTGCGCACACATGCTAACCAAACATCACAGGCAAGACAGCCCCACGGCTGCTTCAGGACCTCCTCACATACGACCCGCGCCACGAGGAACGCGCCGGCCGCAACCTGTTGACGAGTGCGCCGCCACAACACGACCCAAGCGCCCCCGCCGCCCCTGCCGTGCCCTACAGGAACTGTCGACACAACTTGCTCACCAAGCAAGAGCAGTCGGTCGGGCTCGCTCCAGATGGGGAGCTAGGTGTAGAGTCTGCGTATCGCATTGCCTCATACTGTCCAAAGTGCCGCTGGCACTTCAATGTGCTCGTCCAGCACCAACCCGGTACCGCCAACAGCAAGCTATGTGGGAAGGGCAATGAAGAATACGCCCTGCACCATTTCCTCTACCAAGACGAGGACATTGCGGCCGACAGCGATAGGCTCGACGCCCAGCAGCGACCACGTACCTACATCTTCCGCTGCTCCGCGCCAGAATGCCCCGTCGAGGTCCGAATAAGCATGAGGCCGCCTCGCTTCTCCGAGCAGGACATCGAGACCCTGACAAACCAGGCCCAGCTCAGGAGGAGGCTAGAGTCGGCCAAGCGCGAGGCTGGCGACCGAGCTGACACAGTCATGGCACGGAGAGTCGATGGCCTTGACTATCTTAGCACCTACCTTCAGGATTCCCTGAACCCAACCAAGGGCAAAGGGCGCATACCCTTGCTAAACAAAAAGTTCTTCAAGACCTTTGGCAGAGACTGTGACTCCATTCTCAACCGCCTGGGATTTCGATACGCCAAAGAACAAGAAGATGACGGTACCATTGTCGAAGTCTGGTACCTCCCTAGGCCAGAGGAGCCCGACACAGTAGGGTCAACATTGCGAGAAGTCATAGAAGATGCTTGCTATGAGCTCAACAGTATCATACTCGACATTCCTCAGTGTGAACGTATGAACTGCAGACACCAGCCGTTTGATTCTGAACCGTCAAGGCCCCATCTTGAAAAGGCGCTAGCATGTGCGGATTGTATGTTCAAGTTTGACCGGCTTGTTACACCTGTGAAAACTAACAATTGCAGATGCCAAGGTTCCGGGACGGGAGACACGCAACACAAACCACGCAGAGGATCACCCGTACGTCTCCCGCTTCATTTTCCCTCTCTCTCTCTCTTTCTCTTTCACTAGTCTACGTACTGATATAGAGTAGCTACTATGCGAGTCTAGGTGCACTCAGTGACTTTGACGATGCCTTAATCCTCTTCGCCTACTCCCGACAAAGTGTCTTAGATAGTAAAAACTACACATACTATTTTGGATGCCTGCAGGATCTCGCCGCTGGTCGCAAGAGTGAGATGCTCGGTATGGAGGTCGCTGTTTTGGCCTCGCGGGGCCTTATTTCCAAACGCGAGGCCGAACAGGCATACCAGTACTTTGGCATCGACCCGTCACACGCAGGAGTCATCAGTGACGATCACATCATAGGCTCGTTCAGGTCAAGACTATCAGACATCAGCCTTATACAGGCCGAGGAGGCGAAGAAGCAATTGCGAATTCTGGGCGACGTGCGCGACAGTGATAGGATACGAGCGGAAGCGTCTGGCTCCATCGAAACATACGCGCAGGCTATTGCATGGTTCGAGCTCGACGACGATGCACCCGACGACTTTGTCCAGACCATGTTTTCACTAAAGGTACAGTGCATTTGGGAGCTCTGTTTGGATTGGGTTGACATGATACGTGTGCTAACATCCTACATAGACTGATGATCATCCTACACAGTTAGAAACTGCGCAGAAGGCACTGCGTATCATAGCAGAACATAGACAGAGCAAACGACTTCGCAACCAGCTCACGCACGGGACCTTCACTGAGCCCGAGATGGACTTAGGCGACGCATACGCAGCCTTCAACGTAGCTGACAGAAGTGTGTCGCTTGATCCGGCCGTTTTGGAATCTGTGCTCAGCACTTATGAAATCGGTTCGAGTGAAAGAGAAAGGATGGAAAGAGCATTTGCTCTCATCCAACAAGATCAAACCAACAGGTTTGGCAACCAGCCTTCCAACTCGAGCATGCCAGTGGTGCGGCGTAACAACTATCCTCTTGAGACGTGGCCAGTGGGTCTTCGCAATATTGGCAACACATGCTATCTCAACAGTGTACTTCAGTTCCTTTTCACCATCAAACCACTAAGGGAACTCATTCTTGACTGCGAGATGCATATGCAAGATACATCGCCAGAAGCTCTAAAGGACAAGAAGGTTGGCCGTATTACTGTCAAAGCTGAGAGGGTTGTAACAGCACAGAAATGTTTGTATCCATCGAGCCTTCTTCAAGCGAGTACTAATGTTTTTCAGTTGTCCGAGAACTGCGAAGTCTGTTCGAACGTATGATCACCGCACCCACCGACACAGTACAGCCTGCTATAGATATTGCTTCTCTCGCACTGTGCAAATCAGACAACCCTGAAGAGTCAGTGCAACAACCACAAGCGGATATTCCCACGGGTACAGGTCTTGGTACCATTGACGGAGCGGCAGTCTACGGTCCCACGCTGCCACCTACTGTGGCAACGTTCACACCTGTTAATATCCCGACGAGTTCCCCTACTAGCGGCGATGCAACCAATTCGAACGACACGGTCATGAAGGACAGTAACGCAGAGCCAATCACCCCCGCAGACTCAGTCATGGACGACGATAGTAGCGAGCAGAACGACGGTCTAGCGAAAGAGTCAAACCCAGATAAAAGTGCCATGCCTGCTCCACCGACCCGGCCTCCACCTGTTCCACCACGAGCAGACGCCAAGCCAGCTATCAAACCTGCCGTACTTCCAAGTACGAAGATTGGTAGGATTGAGGAGAGCGCTCGACAGCAAGATGCAGCAGAAGTCATGGCCAATATATTCGATCTCATACGCTGTGCGATTACTGGCCACAGCATCTTGCGAGAAGGCGAGCAAGGAGATGCTATCAAGGACATATTCTTTGGGGAAGTAACGACCGTCATGGAGAAACCAGGCGGAGCAGAGAAAGCCCATGAATTCCGAGATCATTTTCTCGTCGCCACCGGTCGGCGCGATCGCTCACTCTACGCTACGCTGGACGAAGATTTCGGCCTAAGTGAGATAGAGGGCGGCGGCGGCTCGAGATATGATTACGTCGAGCGCCCCGCACCCGTTCAGATCATCAATGTGAAGCGGTTACAATTCGAAAAAGGCGAGGCTATATATGACCGTTCTCACCTTGGCCTTGAAAAGGTCATATATCTCGACAGATATCTCGCACAGACACCTACTTTAAGCGAGACTCAGCTGCTGGAACTCCGTAAAACGCAGTGGGCAAAACAGAAGCAACTACGAAAGCTTGAGGCAAAGAAGACAAAGCTGCAGACAACGAGCCTCGAGGGCATGAATCTTTCCGATTGTCTCGAGGCTAGTGGAGAGTATATCAATAACCTAATCAGAGAAAAGTCGCAGGAACAAGATGCCAAGACATCATCACACTCGCTCCCCACACCACCCCCTGAATTACCGGAAATTCTCCGGCATAGCGCCATTGACTTTGATACTGAACTCTCCGGTATCGATGCCCAAATTAGCAGCCTGGAATCAGAGATTGATAACGTCTTCCGCGATTGTAACTCTATTCCTTATCGCCTTCACGCCATCTTCACGCACCGAGGCGATGTTAAGGGCGGCCATTACTGGATCTATATCTACGACTTTCAGAGCAACGAATGGCGGAGTTACAATGATGAGAGCGTGGAGAAGGTAGTGGACGAGAGCGAAGTGTTGAGCAAGGAAGATAAGATGCGACCAAAAGCCAGCGCTGGCGTCGTCTATATAAAGGCCGATCTCGCGGAACAGTACACGGAGGCTGTATGCAGGAAGCCGGTGCGCAATGAAGAAGAAACGAAGCCGGATGTTGTGATGAAGGATTTCAGCACTAATTTGGATAGCGATCACGACGAGATGCCGGCTTTGAAATCAAGAGTGGATGCGACCACCGATGTCCCGATCATTGAGGGTGTGGAGAAGGAGTAAGCTCTTTTTTTGGGAGCAAAATGCCCCTTTTTTCCTTCACGCTCTCTTTGGGCAAAAATGACGCTAATATGGTATGTGCGGCTTAGGAAAGTACCTGCAACGCGTAGTCCAGGAAAGAGAAACAGATCTGATATGGGGTCTCCCTCCAAGAGGAGGAGGGGGAGTGAGGTGAAACTAAGCGATATTACATCCAAAGTTGCCGCTCGCTCTCGCTGGGATTGATATTGATTTTGACTCTGGAATAGGATAGAGAAGGGAGGGCAGGAAAAGGAAGGATATTGCATAGCGAAGGGGTCTATCATTTTTGGGCTTGACCTTCAGCATAATGGACTAGTTCCCTTTCTTAATGGGCTTTTGACAAACTTGATGTTGCCATGCCATACCATGCCTTTCTCATCACCATGATACAATGGAGCTTGGTGTGTACACTGCTGTATTACCATGCACCTGCGGACGGACAAGTCGTGAAAATACAATGCAAATGCACAGCAAGCACAGATGTGGTGGTGGTGCATAGTTATCCCAACGAGAATTGCGATGCAGCAGATTGTGTATTGGGACTGGCTCGTTAGCTAAAGTCAACATCACTACACTCAATGTGCACCACCTTGAGACTGTGCACTACACGGCATGTCTCTTCCTTCCACCTCCCCTCCGCCAATTCCACAACGCTTCCTGGGCATATGTGCGTGCTGTAAGATGACCGTGCTCCTTATTCGCTTCTTCTGTCAACGTCTCTATTACCCTTCCCTCTTCAACGCATTGCCAAAGACCTTCTGCCATGGCGGCACCCACATCCTCCTCGACCCACTCCCCCTCGTCGTCTTCATCCTCCTCCACTTCCGGGTTCTTGGCAACGCGCACCGGCCCGTCAGTGTTCTGCTTCGGGCTCTCAACGCCGAATTGCCCTTTGCCCAGCCTGTACAGAATCCGTCCTAGCGTCTGATACGCGATACATCGCTGACTCGCGACTTTGCTCCTCGCCGTCACTGCTAGCTCTGGAATTGTGTAGCCTGCTGCCTCTGGCGCCTCGGCATGATGATGTAGGCCCCTGTCGGTTGGTATGCTGCGTGCTACGCTTGGTGCAAGCAGGTTTCCAGAAAAGTCGAAACGAAGCTCTGCGGGGTTCAGCGCGGTTTGTGAGGGGTGATATGGCGACTTTGTATCGGAGGGATCGATGGGCGACATCCAGGAGAGCGTTGAGGGGTCATATGGGAGCTTGGGGAAGTATTTCTCGTGTAGTGTTTTGAGGAAGGCGGGGTCGTTGGGATCAAGGGTGGGGGGTTGCGGGGGTTGAGGAAAGTGGATGGAATCTGTAACTCGTTCGTCGGAGGTAGATGGCAATGTAGTGGGCGTATGTGTTTCAGAAAGGTTTGTAGGTATTGAGGGAATGGCGGTGGTTTCTTGCGGTGGCGGTGCTACGCCTTCTGGCTCTGCAGCCGCAAAGGAAACTTTCTTCGTACTCGGCGTCTTGTTCTGCGATTCTAGCTCGACTTGGTCAGTCGCAGGAGGCACCACATGTGCTGCGGGTGCTGGTTCCGGTGGCACAGATTCCCAATCGCGCTCATTGCTCCCTTCGTCTATGTTCGACCGTAAGAGTAGCTTCTGTAGTAACGCCGGATTGAGACTTGAGAGAAGATCTTGTCGCTCTTGCTCAATTTCTGCGTCAGACATGGCAGCCAGTACTCGCCTGTTCTCTTCATCTATTGCTCTCCTTTCCTCGTCGCGATCAACGCCGAACGCACTCCGTGGCTTTGACTGTGGCTGTGGCGCATCTTGTCTCTCAATGGGCGCTTTTGGCGTAGCAGCAGCAGTAGCAGCCTGTTGTTCTTTTGCTGCACGCTGCTGCTTGAAGGCCGATACCCTCGGCACGCGTTTCTTATGTGCCGGGAACCCATTTACATTTGGTTTAGGTGAGGGCGCGACTGGAGGGTTAGCTGGACATGAATCGCGCTCTTGAATGTCGGCGACGAAGGAGGGGAACACGGGCATGGGAAGCGCAGGCGGTTGTTCTTCCTCATCCAGCTTCTCGACTGCGCCGGTATCGAAGTTAAAATTTACGCGCTCTCCTCTTTGGACCTCCATGTCGGTTTGTTCGTGGCGTCGAGGGTGTGTAGATGATGTCCGGTCTCAAAACTTTGGCGGGACATCGCGACCTGACCCTTGCATGCGGGCCGCTAGCGATGACGATGAGGCTAAGTCTCTTTTAGGACATGGGTTCTACACAACTATCACGTGACATGACTTGAACAAGCTCCGCATAGGTGTACAAGGGGGACTCACGTACGGGCTGCCAAGAAACGTCAATCACGTGGAACACGGTCTACTTTTCCTCCAATCAACTCTCTCTATGAAGCGTGACAATTAAACAGCCCATAATGATCTTCTATCTCCAGACCTACCTTCTTCCTGCCATGTCACAAACGCAGGTCCGATAGTCCACTTCCCCTAGTGCCACGATACCATTTTCTGACATACAACCGACGCCTTAAACACGTAACATGGAATATTTACGGAGTACGTTCGTCCAACAGTACATCAGCGCACGAGCCATGATCGTTCCATTATACATCACACCACCCCCTCCTCTCCTGAGAAAAAGTAAGCCTACCTTGGAAAGCGCCATATGAGCAAAAAGATATCAAGGCAAAAACAATGTCGTAGAGTTTATTTATACCTATTCAGTCGCACAGAGCTTCAAGAGGGTGGTGTTACATCCCATCTGACCTTGCCATGTCTTGCCCCACTCAGCTGCCATGTCTGTACTACCTACCACTTTCATACATACATGCGAACTATTATGTAGGCCACACGATACAACGCCAGTCAGGCAATCGATCCTCCCACACACACCTCATTATCAATACCGATATACGACAGCCTCTAAAAGAAGCTAGACGTTGCACAAATCTCGCATTTCGTCATACAGCTTTATAGGTGTCGATCATAAAGTTTCCAAGCAAAACGGTGTCAGCTCCGTTAGCTTGGTACGATAGTAGAGTACATACATGTCTTAGCTAGCACACACACACACATTTCCCCGCACGGTTGTTAGCGTTACAGCTCACCGGGCTAGCCGAGGGCCCAGAACATGGAAACGTGGTACTGGGTCTCACGCGTGTATTTACGAATGCGAAAAGGTCGCGTGATCGGCAGGGCGCTTGTTGAGAAGCGCAAGCGTCCAAGGGGTGTACATATGCATTTCCGGGACCCGGGAGGATAAACGTCGTGATAGCGGGGAAGGGTGCGGAAAAGCAGTGTGGCTATGTATGGGAGATGCAAGGAAAGTCAGGGAAGAACAGAGTGATTATAATGGATGATTAACAAGGGCCGGTTGTGTCCGACACGAGCGCAAATAGCTAAGAGTGTCAACCAGCGATTAACTGGCTGGATCTCGAGGTATATATATTCATCAACCTGGAAGATTTACTCCACTGCCATCTGTGCAGTGAAGCAAAGAGCTTCTTGTAATTACAAGAACGATTCACCAGTATGATCATTCCACATAACCCATCCCACATGTCATGTATGTCTCTAGGACCAGACACGTTTCCCCTTAGACGGTCTCGTGCTTGGCAGCAACGTTCTCGATAGGGATCTCGATGTGCTTCTCTGCGAGATGCATCTCGCCGGCGAAGGTGCTGTGGGGCTTCCACTTGCGAGAAGTACGGGGAGTGCTCTCCTCCAACATCTTGTCGACTTGCTCGAGGGTAAGGCCCTTGGTCTCCGGGACGAAGAAGAAGGCGAAGAGGACTGTTGAGCTGTTAGTCTGGTGTTCCAGAATATGTATTGTGTCTTTTAGGGCAACTTACAGGAGAGCATGCAGAGCGAACCCCACAGGAAGAAGACATTGGATCCGAGACGAGCAGAGTCGGGACGGTCGGCAACAAGGTAAGGAGTGATGATACCGATGATGCAGTTCCAGAACCACTATTTTATGTCAACATTCGTCATTCAAGTAATTTGGCAGTGAAGGTACTTACGTTGCTAGCGGTGGAGAGACCAACACCGCGTGATCGGATGGTTAGAGGGAAGATTTCTCCAATGACAACCCAGGCGCAAGGTCCCCATGTGGTAGCAAATACGGAGATGTTCAAGCAAATGAACGCAATCATAGCTTTGGTGGCGTTAGGGTTGGCGGGGTGGTCGACAGTGTTCTTGCCAGCGGTAGCTCCGATGGCACCGACGATGTATTGCATAATAACCATACCGGCGGCACCGAAGATGAGGAGCGGACGACGTCCAACCTTCTCAACCAAGACGAAGGAGGCGGGGGTGGAGAGCACGTTGACGAGAGTGGTGACAAGAGAGATCAAGAAGGGGTTGCTGATCGAACCAAGCTGCTGGAAGAAGACAGGGCCGAAGTAGAAAATGAAGTTGATACCAGTCAGCTGCTGCATAGCCTGCATGAAGATACCGAGAGTAGTACGGCGAGCGTTGGAAGAGGGCTTCATGATGCTGCCCTCGAAACAGGCCATCCAGGAGCCAAGGTAGCTAGTCTGGGGAACAACGGACATCTCGTACTCGTGGTTGGCAATGATCTCAGCAAGTTCATCCTGAATGTAGTCGGAGTCAATGGGCTGGCCACGGACACGGCCAAGAGCAGAAGCGGCCTTGTCGAGCTTTCCCTTCTTGACCCAGTAACGGGGAGACTCTGGAAGAAGAGCGAGACCAACAGCAAGAATGATAGCCCACAGGAATTGGACGGCGATTGGGATACGGTAGGATCCAGTATCGCGACGGTTCTGGGTAGCGTAGACGACGCAGTTGGCGAGCAAGATACCAATGGTAATGCAGAATTGGTATCCTATTAGAGTCAGTGAGTAGTTCAAACATACCCACGAGGAAAGTACTTACCGGAAACAACAGCACCACGGACCTTCTTGGGCGCAATTTCGGACATGTACAGAATGACGATGGAGGAGATGAAACCAACACCGAAACCAGCAATGAGACGACCAGCAACCATAACGCCGAGACCAGTGGAGGCAGTCTCGAGGATGCCACCAATGATGAAGATACCGCATCCCATGATGATAGTGATACGACGGCCGATGAAGTCAGCGATGTCACCAGCCATGATAGCACCAAAGAAGGTACTATTGTATGTCAGTATGGTGTAACATGTTACCACAGTTGCTCAACATACCCAGCAGAGAGGATCGATGTAACCAGAGATTGTTGCCATGGTGCGATAGTGAAGGTAGATTTGCGGTATTCGGTGACTTGGATGTTCAGATGGTCGACGCCAGGGAACTTGACGTCGGGGTATTCGGCTCCAGTGTACTGCTTGATGAAGTAGTCCATGTTGAGGACACCACCCATCCAGCCGGTATCATATCCGAAGAAGATACCACCAAAGGCTGCAAAAGCAACAATCAGGTAGGCGCGAAGGGTAACAGGGGCCTCAACGCGGTTGACATCAGTTGTGCCGGTGACGGCGACAACCCCACCTCCTGGCATGATTGCGGTTGGTGTTGTGCTTTACTTTGGGCGTAACGAGTTGAGAAGGCTCTCCGCACTAGAAGAAGATTCCCACGCAGCGTTGAAAGAAGAGAAGCTGGGGATGTCTGGGAGGCACGATCAGCGGTGGGATTCCCGAGCTTTTAATATCGGATTCTAAAGCAACAGTGATACTGCAGCACAGTGCGCTTGTGGCTTGCGCGATAGTAACATTGCAAATAACAGCCTAGGCCTACCTGGGCTACTGCTCCGCATCCTACAGTTCTGGAAGGATGACTACCATCCCCCATGGGCCGTTCGCGCCAGCCCGCACCCAGTGTAAGTGAGCATATCTGCACGTACGATTGGCAAGCGGCTGAATCGACCTGTCATCAAGGAGTGAAGCACACTGTCGTGGTTGCTTCGCGTCAAGAGCTCAGAGTAACGCCAGTGTGTATGCATCTGCTCTAGATAGGATAGCTAGGATAGCCGGGTATATCGCTCAATCTGGCAATACAACAGTTGGTCCGGGATACGGCTGGGGGGAGGCGCGGAAACCTGGGGCGCCAAGCTCACTCAAGCAGTCCATCAAGTCAGTCTTAGCTGGCGAGACGTGCAGACTTTTTCCTGAACGATCCCTGTAGCCCACCGAGGCTTTCCTCCCTCGGCGAATAAAAGAGATACAAGGCTCGCGTGAATGGGCGCTAAGTAACGCCTCTCCAGCCAAGGTTGCTTGACTGCGCCGTTTGTTTGGGGTCTGGAGAGTGCTTGGTTCGCGGCGCATCACGCCGCCTGGCATGAGAAGCAACACATGATCATACATGTCCAATTACATTTGTTCTGAGCAGGGCGAATGTTGGTCGGCGGCGAGGTCACTGCGCGCCAGCGCGTCGTCGTTTGCTCTTTGTCAAGCGATGACCTAGGAAATGTCGCTGGCCCAGGGCCGGGCCCGCCGTTGTTGATGATTCCAGTAGGCTGTTGTGCACTCGGAGATGGATTTGGCGTGGTAAGCGTAGCCCGCCTTAAGCTATCCCTTGCGGTGGGTCGAGCACATGTCCCAGGATAGTTGCATGCAAGAGTAATTGGCTCGCCTAGGGAATTGGAATGGTAACGGGTGGTCGCCAATTGAGTACGGCTATCCCGAAGGTTGTGTCCCGAGGTGTGCCCCGTACAGCACATGCCTGTCTTACCGCTCATAGGCCCAACCGCCGAACATCAAGATTAGCTGAGTGACGGAAAGGGATGTGGGTGACCACCCTGGTGGTGTTCGCCGAAGGGTGGTAAACCCACGAATTGCGCCTCGGTAAGCACTGGGTGCATCCTTTGCCTTCTCGTCACGTTTCGCTTTTGCTAGCCACAGCCGTGCGGCGTATCCGGAGAACCTTGTTTTGAGGCCAGCAGCCACGCCCGCAGCGGTCGGCGCGACAGCAGACGAATAAGCAAACAAAGAGGCTGGCCGCCTTCACATGCTCGTCACCGGATCTCGCTCCAAAACCAACTGGCTCTGGGGTGGCACCCCGCCCTCGAAGACGTGCCGCAAAACAAGGCTACTTTGAGACGCTCGTGACAGACGCCCAACGGCGGTGGAGTATGGAGTAGATGGTGCTACGAACCACTAGCGCCATGGAACTTGATTGAATTTGCCGCCTGCTGGCCCCGCAACCAACGACGACCCCGGGGGGTGGGTGGCTCCGACTGGACATGTGAGGGTGGAGCAATATCACGCGTCTCGAGCCTCGACGACGGCGCGCTGAGCCGGACAGATGCGCATACTGTACACATAATTACATGTAGTGTATAACGTACATGCGCTCGGAATATGTCGAAGCGCGCAGGACAGTGCCCAGGTGCGCTTCCGTCCCGCACGTGGTTGTAGGTGTAGTGTAGGATGCAGCTTCTCGTCGCATGTCGTCAGGTGCCCGCCATATCCACCATATCCACCAAATAACTCCATGGGGACTCTGGCCAAACGTCTGGAGTCTGGACAAGCGCGTGCGCCCAAGATGTGTCTGGGTGTAGGAGCGCCTGATGGCATGGATCCGTGCCGCGTTCCTGCCACCACTGACTGATTCAGGCGCATCCTCCCAACACAGAAATTGGAAGGGTTGTCGAACCTCGAGCCCCACTGGCCCTCGGACCAACATTGGAAAGACTCTTTTTCGAACCGTCAGGCGCAAAAATTCGGCAGTGACTAAGAGGCGCGTGGGCCCGAGCTGTGAAGGGGCATTGTAGGCGGCTGGGTGCATCGCTAGCCGGCGCCGCAGAAGAGCTGTGCGGCGTGCAGTGCACCACGAGCTATCGCGACAATCCGGAGGAAGCGCCGTTAGTACTTTGTAACTCGGTCCGGCATCTGGACCAAGTGCTGCCATCACAGCCGTGTCTGCTGTATCAGCCTCAAATGCAAGAAGGACTGCCGCATGTCAACAGATGTGAAGACGTTCGATAGACGAGGTCCAGCTATTCACGCTCCACATCGGGACTCCACATTGCCAACTCCAGTCTCCAGTTTTCAGTCTCCATCATTTCGGCAGTGTTGATGTTCAGGGTCACTGGAGGGCTGTGACTCAGGTCGGCAGTGCGTTTTCCATGCTGCTGAATCAGCGCGCCATGCACCATGCGAAGTCCCCCACTTTTGTACGCCGATGGTACGACCAGCATCGATGCCATGTCCATGTCGACGGTCGACCGTGGCCGCGGTATTTGGCATCCTTGGATCCCGCCTAGACTATGGAGCTCTGGGCCGGATCGACCATGCTTTGCCAACGCTCTTGGTCCGACACACAAGCTCGCCGCTTGGTGCCATGGATTTCGAGAAGACCAACTACCAATTCCACTTTCTCTCTTGGGCCGGTCCAGCCCAATGCGTAAATTCTTACCATTGCCCAATTCATTCTAGCTCATCGTCGAGCAACCCATCGGTAGATCAGGGATATGTACATATACTGAAAGGGCCGAAGAGTCTCCGAGACCCTTGTTTCTTTGGTACCGCGAACATTAGCCCTGGAACGAGGCCTTCTATATCCTTCGCGCCTGGGACTGAGCATGCAGAATCGCTTGAGCCCTCCAGCATGCAGTCCAAAAGAAGCGCAGTTGATCATAGCGCTTGACAAGAGCTTCGTTGCCGCAGGTGCTATCCTTGTTTTCCCCGCATTTACAAAGCGCTTGTACAAGTATCTAGGTATTTCTGATTGCGACGACTCCATACGACGAGCGAACCGAATTCGAACTCGGATAAGTTTCCACCTGACTGTCCTTGTACACGCATCATTTGAGCAGTCGGTAAGCCAGATGCTGCAAGGGCCAAGTGACCTCCAGAAATATCGCGACGCATATCTACACCTAGACAGCCGAGACGCTGCGAAGCTATCCTAGCTACTTTGTCGCAGCTAGCAAGTTTACCGACCACTCGGTTGTTCAGCTGGGTATGTGCACATTGTTGAATACTGGTAGGGTCAACTCTGGTGTATACAAGCAGGATTTCTATATATCCCATCTCAACCACAACAACATATTCAACATATTCATATAGGTTTGCTTCGTAAGCGTACGTAAAGAGACCCATACATTTACCGAGATTCGGAAAGAGAAGAGAAAGCAATGATGCCAAGGAAGAAGGTTTCCGTCCGTGAAACAAAGGGTAGTCTACATCAATCTTTAGAAGAGAGAAAGTCGATGGATTTGCGGGAACGATCATATGTGCGTATTGGTGGATACTTAAGGACCAACGAGGCCAGGGCGCGGGCGTTACGTCAATGTGAGTCTTGCAAAGCATCCAATCCTGGAAAGTAGCCAAAACCAACGGACATGTAGAGGAATCAATGACTGTCTTGCACAAACAGTGGAATTAGCAGCTAGCCGATAACATGTCGCTCGCTTGATCACGCAACAGCGTCGTTTAAACCAGATCATGGAGAAACTCCTAACTAGATTCTCCGGTTTCTAGGTGAGGGGGGGCTAAATGAGGACAGTTAATAGTCCTCTTTCATCTTCACTATTCACCCTCACCTTTCATCTCAGCGTTGCGCACCGACCACAAGCATATATATATCCTAAGCTCCAAATTTTGCCTACCTCACCCCTCCACTCCACAACCTTCGACATCATCTGCGAAAGCTATGGCGCCGCCAAAACCCGTCCGAGTTAGCAAGTCTAGCATGGCGAGGTGAGATAACATCAGGCAATATTCATCGTCGCCTCGAAACTAACGTCCTCTCAAAAGCCATGACTTTAGCGCGGCGGTCACCATACGTGTAGGCAAGGACTCCGACCAAAAGGATTTTATAGTTCACGAGTCCTTCCTCACAAGTCGCTCCGATTTCTTTCGTCGTGCAATGAACGGCAATTGGGACGAGGCCAAGACGCGCATCATCAACCTGCCCGACGACAAGCCCGACATCTTCGCCTACTATATCAACTTTGTCTACACAAATCAAATGTCGACCGCGACTAAGGAAGATGATGAGATAAAAAAACTCGAGCATCTGCAATTCCGCGATGACATGAAAAATCAATGCATAGTGCTATGCAGCGTCTATGTCTTGGCAGAAAAACTCCAGGACGCCAAAACGAAGAACGGAGCAATGAAAGTTCTATGGGCCTTATACAACACAGAGGGAAAGGAAGGTTTCGCAAAAGTTCCTCATTTTAGCACTGTCAAACTGGTCTACGACGGTACACCTCCTAAGAGTCTAGCTAGACATTTTCTTGTCTATGTGTGGAGCACTGTTCCCTTTGATTGTCTGCTTAACTGTGCGAAGGGTATGTGTAAAGACTTTAGAGAAGATCTCGGCCAGTTTATCGAAAGTATACGACCTTTCCAGAAACGTGAAATCACCCGTTGGGAGAAGCTTGAGGTGTACCTAGAGAAAGAAGAAGAGGCGTAAAACATGGGCGCTTTCTCTCAGGCTTTCAACTGGAAAAAATGTTTTCATTTCACGCTTCACAAGCCTTCGGGCATCATGCTGGAAATCAGTGGGAGGGACTAGGCATGCTCACAATGGGTATTCACTGGAGCCTAAAGGAGGGTTTCTTCTTCAAGTACGCAGTAAAAGGTTAATTAATGAATGGATACTTTTGGGCACCATATGCAAGCTGAGCAAAGCGGTACCAAAGCGCAACTTCCTGTTTCGCAACAACTATGCCTGCCATAAACGATGTCGCCTAACCCACCTACTCTATTCATCCTGTACCAACAAGACACCACTCACTGCTACAACAAAAAACTCACGCAACACTTCTACTGGAAAGGCATGTGTCTGTTCACGAAATGAATAAGACCGATTTTCTGCCTTGAAAGTCCTCGCCGTACAACCCTGTATATCACACACGTAAACGCAGCACTCCTCGGCGTTCGACAAGATTTCTCTCGCAAGACTACAATATTAAACTAAGGCGACACAACAACCTACGTCTATTAGAAACCATTCGCATACGGAGAAGACGAAGATGGATTCAATGTAGGCGGGAATTCAGTACCAGCGAGCATGGACATTTCTCATGACACACGGCCCACCGCTTTTTCCCTACGAATCCAGAATACCAGCTTGACGTAAGCCACGATGGAAAATCATTGCGGCTGTACACTAAGAAGCTTGCGGCTGCGGTGCAAAGGGATGAAGCCGCGACCCTACGCTTTGGTCACATGCACAAAGAACGATGAGGCGCTCTGCGCGTTATCGCACATCCGACCCTCCCTGCTCCCGCCGAGCCCCACAGAAGACATCACCTGACCCGCAACCTCGACGCGTGTCCACCGAATCAAAACAACGCGTCCCATAGGTAGCGCACGCAGCAAAAAAACCAAACCCCATCACCCCAGCCACGACCAGACAAAACATGGCACGTGCAACGTTGGAGCAGGGTGTTTGAATATATGTTTTTTTCCATTGAAAGCTTTGCGAGACGAATAGCATCACGTCGTAGATGGATGAACTAGCTAACCCCCCATCTCCCAACGCCAGAATATACGCGTGCGCGCGGGCTCTGGAAAAGAGAGGGAGAAGAAAAAAGAAATGATATGGATAGAGAGACAGACAAGACAAGACAGTAGAGACTTTCCGCAGACACGCGCGCAAGCGCCCAAACGCCTAGCCCCAATATGATATAACCCAACATGAGATGGTGTGAGAGATACGAAACAAGCGCGTGCCTTTCCTTTCCGTATCTACCCATGGTGGTCGCCCCCCACCCCGTTTGTTCCGCCCGTAGACGAAAGCTGTGAGACAATAGGAAACCGCGAAGAAAGAGTCAGTGCACTATGACAAGGAAAGAAGATGGACAAGAACGAAGAAGCGACTTCAGTAACGAGGTGCTCTCATGCCTTGGCCTTTGGTGTGGCCTTCTTGGGCGTGGCCTTCTTCTTAGGTGTGGTAGCCTTCTTCGCCGCTGGGGCCGCCTTCTTTGCTGCAGGTGCCCTTCTTGGTGGCCTTGGGTGAGGCGGCGGTGGGAGCCTTGGTCTTGGTGACGCGACCAGACTTGGTCTTGCCGAGCACTCGTGATACTTCCTCCTCGACAGCGGGTGCTGAGGCGGGGGTGGCGGCGGCCTTGCGAGGTTTGCTGGCGTTGGCCTTGGGCTTAGCGGCGGGCGTCGCCTTAGCAGTAGCGGTGGTAGCTGTTGCCTTCTTGGGGCGGCCGACGGCCTTCTTAGAAGCAGCAGCAGTCTTGGTGGTAGTGGCAGTGGTGGTAGTGGCCTTGGCCTTCTGTAAAACCAAGTCAGCTGGAGCATAACATGGAAGAAGCATTACACGTACGGTGGCAGTAGCCTTCTTAGCAGTAGGTGCCTTTTTCTCAGTTGTCTTCTTCTCCACAGTCTTCTTTTCAGTGGGCGTCTTCTTCTCCTTCTCAGCCTTGGGCTCAGCCTTTTTGGTAGTCACAGCAGCGGCAGGCTTGGCCTCCTTCTTTGCAAGCTTCACTGGTCCTGAGCTGCCTATGCGACGTGTTAGTCATGATCAGGTTGGCTGGCTACACGCGTATATTGAGGCACGTGAGGGGCATGTGTAGACATTGGGCAGGCAGAAGGACAAGTGCTTACCCTTGGGACGTGCAAAGTCACCCTTTTCCTCGCCAGAGGAGATGGCACGGTTGACGTGACCGCGGAAAGCAATATCGCTGAGGTTGTCGACCTTGTTGTTGGCCTGAATGTATTTCTGGATGGCTTGACGGCTGTTGGCGCAAAGTCAGCGGAAGCTCTCGGACACATTGGGACGAAAGCATGACGCGAGGCACGACGCGATACTTGACGACAGCTTGAGATGGGAGTGACTAACCTTGATCCCTTGCGCTCCTTAAGCTGTATGATACATAAAGCACGTCAGTGATCAAGTTCACGGGTATAGACATTCATGCGTTGGTTGGGGTTGGGCGTTGCGCCGCGTGTCGCGACGCTGCATAATACGCATTGCGACTGGAAGGATAGACTTACGTTGACAATAGCATCCTTTACCATATCTACAAAACAAAGTCAGTAATTGCGTGCGACCAGGATGCAATCGGAGCGCAGTCCATGCGACAACGTTGGGGTACATACCAAGGTAGGAGGCATGGGCGGGCGCGGCGGGAGCAGCCTTTGCCTTGGAAGGAGAGGAAGACTTCTTGGGAGGCATTTTTGCTAAAGTTGGATTGGATGGTGTGATAGACGAGTTAGTGATGCTTCGGAGGAGCGTCTCAATATCAAAATCGATTGGGGAGAGGGTGGTTGCGGAAAGTCGAATCTTGGAGTTGGGGCCATCCGCGAGTGAGGGGCAGGGACGTTTTATAGGGCGCTCATCCTCGAGAGCCGCCAACAGATCACACAACTCAAAATACGCTAGTCATCCACTCCCATTCTAGATGCGCGTTTGAGCTCTTCCTAGGCCAAGGGCGCTCGCTGACTCTGGGCGCGGTGCGGCTGCTGTAAGTTCACTTCGTTGGGGGGTTCCCGAATCTGCTGTTCGGAAGCGCACGCGTTCACCCCCATCTCCGTCCCTCTACGTCCTGTTCAAATTCTCATGATGCTCCTGGTCTATCCCCAGCGCCTCGCAGTAGACATCACTTGCCCTAGGCTTTTATTTTCCCCGTTATCGAAAATAGCTGACCAGCCAAAGTCTGCCCATTTCCGATATCACATGGCGTCTTTTGTGCGCTTTGAGGGGCTCTGAGGGGCTCTCGTTCAAAGCATCCACCTCGACGACTTATACAGCATCGTGCTTTGGATGACTCCTGCGCTTCTCGTTTTTCATACTTTTACTTAACCTCTCAATTTCAATATTATAGGAGCTTCGAATATCTTTTCGAGTTAGTATTAAAGGTTTGCTTTGTTGTTTTGCGCATCCCCCCTCGCTGGCTTTCGTGGTGTTTCGCTTGCACTGCCAACAATGCAGCGCTTTTATTTCCACCTGCGACAACTCATTCGAAAAAGCAATGTGAGTTTGACAATACCATCTTCGAGTGTTGCGCAACACTTTCTATACAATTTGTCACCACTCTCTGTAGACGCCCGCATGCAATCGCGTTGAACCAGCCATGTCTCGCCGGATGAGCGCGGGGATGATCACGCGCTCCAAATATGCAAACAAGTCGCCTTACAATTCCTCCACAATAGAAGGATATTGTCCTCATTTCTCAGGCAGATAAAGATTTCATTCTCAATTTCCTTTTACCCGCGCCTATTTCCATGTATAACCATGTCAAATGTCGCGCGCATTGAGCGAGCGCGTAGCTGTGTTGCGGCGGCCCTGGGCCGGATGACGTGGCACAGCTCAACACAAACACGCAGCCTCCAACTCTTCCAAGGTTGAAACAAAGAGCTGTCAGCGCCTTACGCCTTTTGGATTCTCAGAGAATAGCCGCGAGTGACTTTTGTGCAAGAGATAGACCAGCTCAACTCCAGTCCCTTGGCGACGACGTTCTTGAGATTTCAGGAGTATTGGAGGACCTCCAGGCGATACAATGGCACCAGGACGGACACGTCAAATGCCAACACAACCGAATACCGACCGCATGTCTTCAGACCTCGTTGCACACACTATTTGCGCTATTTCTCGCGCCCATGATCTGGATGTATATAAAGTTTAGACACGCCAATATTGTGGCACCTAAGAGTACACGTCAAACATAAGGTGACCCCCTTGATCGTCCACCACTTACATCTTACAATTGGTGTTTAATCTAAGAAACTTTCCGTCGACAACCAAAGCTGCACTTCTTTAATCATCCTAGTAGCGCGAGCCCCATCTCCGACCAATCGTGACAAAATTGTAAGCATTAAATCCAGCGCTACTGCACAAATTCCTAGACATACGGAAGATAGACATATTGTGCGCTTGTCAATCGCTTCCACAACATCCAGAACCAGAGCTATGGGAACCCACAGTTCATGGTCGATTATGACATGTCCAAGGGAAATAGAGCATACTTCAAGGTAAAGATTGTTGTTTATTAAATGTAGCTACAAGAAAAGAATGAATGTTCACATGTACAATGTTGACCCAATATCCAAAACCTATGATATATCACTACCAAGCCATGAAGCGCTTACTGGGTGTACTGGCAAAGAACAGCGTCGTCTTCCTTCAAAGCGAGAGCAGTGAAGGGGATGCAGTCTTTGTAGCCAGCCGGGTTGGGAACACCGCTGAGCCAGACTGCGTACCCACCGCCAAGGGCAGGCGCGCAAGCCTGGAAGTTGAGCTCCGTACCGTTGTCGTCGCGCCAGACGAGGTAGCTGTCCTTGTTGATGGCCCAGCCCTCACGTTGAGCGTTCTTAGGAGCGGGCTGTGCTCCAGTGGTGTACCCGATGACGCCCTGGCCCATGCCGGAGCGGTCAACGTAGATGCTCTGCGAGGGTGCCTTGGTATAGAGGTTGAGGGTGCCGTTGTTTAGTTGGAACGAAGCGTGCTCGGCGCCGCATGTAGCGTTTTGGTTTGGAGCGTTGAGGTAGAGGCCGTTGTTGGCGGCCTGCAAATTGCCGTGCTGAATTTCGGTGCCAGTACGGAGGCTCATGATGTGGAAGACATCGTTGTCTTTGATTTCGGCGTATTCAACGTGGGACTGAGGAGGAGCAGCAGAGACCAAAGAGGCAGCGGTAGCAGCAATGGCGGCGGTAGTGAACTTCATAGTTGCGGCTGTTGGAGTTGGTTGTTGGTTTAGGAGTGAATTATATTGTTGGTAAAGACAGTTGCTGTTGTGATGAGGATCGAGCTGGATGATGAGTGCAGGATGAAAGACTGTCCAACTCTTTATAAACAGTAGCTATTTGCCCTGCCTCGTCGGTCTTGCGTACATGACCAGCGCAGATGAGGCCATTCTCCTCAGCAACTCCACTCAATGCAACCAGATGAAGTCACAATCAGGTTTGAACACGAGGACTAATCCATACATAGAAAATCCATGTTTCCCGATATTTCGGCCGTAATAGAACCGAACCGCGCCACAGCCGGCGCAAGAAGTTCAGGGGAGTACACTACCGTCCCTCTGAGCTTCTGTGCATGCGTAATGAAGATCACATTAAAGGTGTAGGTTGCGATGATGCAGGGACGACACCAATAGGCTGAGGAAGTAGCATTTAGCCAGGGTAGGTTAGCGCTGCTACTAAGTTTGGTCGGACGTGCCTTCCGACGCGCCCCTATTTGCTCGTCAAAGTGAACAAGAATAGAATTTTGATACATGACAGAGGGTTCATCGAGCAAAAGTAGGAGTGGATACGTTGGGATAGACAAACAACACTTGCTGTCATTTCTCGTGTAATAGGGTTATGAACGTGGGGCGGTGAAGGGGAAACAAGTGGACAGATGACGTAAGACCGCCGCTTCAGGTTTGAATGCTCTATACCCCTTTGGTACTTTACATGACTGACTAGAAGATATGACAAGTTTTAAGAGTTGCTAAGAACGGCCCCAAGAGAGCTTCACATTGCAAAAAGAACGTTGGATACCGGCCTTGTGGGTATGCCAAGGCAGCTCGCTTGCTCTACTGGAGCATGCGCTTGGGCGACGCTATGAATATAGCACTGAGGCAACCTGTAAACCTGAAATCAGCTTACGGGGTTATGTAGTATGTATTATTCGTCATGGTTATTTGTGCGTTGAGCATAGAGTGTTTTCGTTCGTATTTGAATTCCTGCGTTGATCCATCAGTGCAAGTAATCAAACTGGGCTGCCGACATCTTGTACTCGTCATCAGCAATTTTGAAAATAGACCAGAATACTCGGTACTCCTAGGAGTATGTACATTTGTCTAAGTAGTCCGCACAGGCGATATAGTGATCAAGGGCTTCGGCTTCACCTCGGCTGCAATCGACCTCTTATTCGAAACACAAAGGGCACGGACATGTGAAGAAAATCAGAGACATGTGCAAAAGGTCAGGGACATGTGAATATCCACGTTTTTTCTCAAAACTGTTTTCGTCGCCAAGGTTTCTTTGAGTGTTTACTTTTCCCCTGTGCGCTTGGGTTGCTATTATCTACCACTTTGGAAGCTTCACTCTTTTATCGAGTGTATCGTAGCAATAAAGCAGAGAGACAGTATTGCTGAATATAAGCTTTTTAGTCAACTGACCTGTATACCAAGGCTAAGCTTAGAGAGTGAAAGCTTTATGGCCGCTTCGGATGGCAAGCGGGTTTGCAGAGCGTCAAAGAAAGGATTTGCAGCTGGCTGACCTCGGCTTCAGCACACTCAAGGTGAACCATTTGATTGTACGATGCAAATGACGCTGAATGTTGTCATGTGTAGTAATGCGCATTGGCTTCGTGTTGTCTTCCTGCTGTGGTCTCATTTGGCCTATTCTTCACAGCCAATGGATCTCCAACATTCGAGTTCGTAGCCCACGCAACTTCGGCATGTGTATAAACGGTGAATGGATGCGGAATTCACGTACATAATGAACATAAGCAAACAGAATCGGCAAAGGAAAACGTGAATCATGCTCGCTTTTTGAGACTATAATGGGACCGAAGATGAGCATGTATAGGCGATGATTAAGAGGCTGCCATGGATAGGCTGCCATGGATATTCATACTTAAAAATCCTAGGTTGTGTGGTGTGCACTGGAGATGAGCGGAGATCTCTAATCGCGAGACTGCGGTGAAAAAAACATCTGCTCATTGCAAATGAGCTGAGGTAGTATGAGATGTATCTTCTGTAACAGCGGTCAAAATTACTCTGATAAAGATATGTTGCTGGTAGCGTGGCCCACTTGCCCGCTTAGCTTTGACTCTTATTCTTTTCAGGTTTAGCCTTTGGCCTAGCGTGTACCCATCAAGTCGAGCCTCTAGGTGTAGGAAAGAGTTTCCAACCCAACCTCCACTTTCAGCGGCAGCACTTTCCTTGACGCTGCCATTTTGAAAAGAAATTTACCCAAACAGATCAATGCACAGCGCGGAACGACGCGAACATACTATGTGCTATGTAGGTAATTGCGGGGGGCCGGGGTAGCGCTGACAGCCTGGTCGAGTTTTCCAGGCACTCCATATAGTCACCGCAGCCGTCGAAGATGCAGGAACGTTCGCATGACGTCTATCTGAGAAGCAAGGGGTCTGCGGAGCTAATGTCAGCTTTGCTGAAGTACGTCTCGCTGCAGAATCGCATAACATTGGCGAGAAAGAAGTCAGGAGCCTTTCATCGAGTCTTCAATTCTGAATCTCACCATCTACTCCTACAGTATACTGGGCAGCTCGTCCAGTCTCAGACGCAAGGGTCCACAGAAACTTTGATCAAATTTTCAAAGCAGCGTCGCTCAACAGAGTGTCGCGCTCGTACACACCAAGGCCAAATTTTAAGACATAAGATCTAGAGTTGAAAGAGAATCAGGAAATAGTTTACAATCACGTTGAAATTTACGTAAATAAAATTTCATCGTGAATATAAACTTCCTTGCTGAATTTCCTCGGTCATTCCAGTTTTCCTTTGCTATAATCGGAGTTGATTCGTAGTCTAGCGATACTCTGTTGGGTCTATAGGAAAGTTTCCGATCCTGTTCTTTTCCTCTGGCCCTATCTGGGTTGCTGCTCAACTAACATTGCACGAGATTGACCCTACAGGAGTGAGACAGACACAGTAGACATTATGGGCGAACGAGGCTTGACTCAAACTGCTCGAGAAGAGCACCAAGAAGCGATGACACCATACTCTAGTAAGCAGACGCTGGTAAACATGAGAGCCATACGGACCATCAGGTATGCATTCTCATACGCGAATAGAATTCGCGATACGGTAAAACTCGCAATGACTGACTCTCAAGACAGGTTTCCATGGCCCCTTCATTACCAGTATGTGGCCATGTGTGTAGCATTTGCTACTATTGGTGATCTTATCTTCGTTTACGATCACGGTGTCATTTCAGTGACTCTCGTTATGAACCAGTTACTCAACCGCTTCCCACGTGTCTCTCGACCGAAGTATCAGGAGCGGGATTTTAGAAGGGCTTAATGACAGCTATGCTTGAACTGGGTGCTCTGATCGGCGCCCTTTTCGCTGGTTGGCTTGCAGACAGATTATCGAGGAAGTATTCCATCGTTGTCGCAGTCGGTGTCTTCACCATTGGCAGCATATTGCAGACTGCAGCAATGGAATACGCTATGCTGACTGTTGGAAGACGAATCGGAGGCATGGGTATTCGGGCGTAAGTCCCAATATTTTCTAATTATCCATTTATAGTGTGTAATGAGGAGTTACTAACAGTACCACACTCTTGCAGCTATAGCTCCGCTCTGCATAGCTGAGATTGCACCTCCTGAAATTCGAGGCGCTCTGCTCGTCTTGCAGGAGCTGAGTATCGTCCTCGGTATCGTGATCGCCTTCTGGACAACCTATGGTACTCTCATCTACTACTCGCCATCTCTTTTCAAAACGCTAGGTCAAGATTACGAGATGCAACTCCTGCTTTCCGGCATCATCAACTGCACGTAACTCGCCGGTGTCGTTACAAGCTTGTGGACCATTGATCGTTTCGGGCGTCGGTCTTTACTTCTGATGGGCGCTGGACTCATGTTTATCTGTCACCTCATCATCGCTATCTTGGTAGGTAAGTTTGGTGATCGATGGGCCCAACTATGCAGCTGAAGGCTGGGTTGCAGTGGCTTCCAAAGTCTCTATAGCTTGCAGAAAGGAAAGCCTGGGGACTAACGCAAGTTCCAGGGCCTTGTTACCCCCCCATCTTGTACAAAACACGGATTACGGAGCTCATACCTTCTTCGCAGTCTTTTGTCTTCTCGATTTTATCTTTACTTTCTTTGCTGTCACGGAAACGTCTGGCAAGACGCTAGAAGAAATGGATAGCGTCTTCAAGTATGTCAGCAGTGAAGCGGAAGAGCAGCAAAAGACACGCATCATGCGGGGACATTATTGAAGGAAAGAGAAAGAAAAAAAACTTCCCATTTGTAAAGCCGTAGGACATGTAGGGGTATAGTATCAACGAGCCTTTATCCCTGGGTAGAAACGCGTGTATGTAGAAATATACAAAATAAGCAATAGCATACATACCCTTCACAAGTTCACATCTGGTCCTATGCGAAAGAAAGAAAAAAAGAAAATACAGCAAAAATACCACGCTAGCCTAAGCCCGCTGCTGCCCCTACCTTTTATCCGTGCGTATTGTACACATAAGGCCCTCGATTCGCAGCACCGCAATAGGGAGTACGACACTGGGCGGCAAGATAGCACGTTACACGCGACTTTCCCCCGCCCCGCATTGCATGATATACCACGACATGATTAACCCTAGAAACAAGCTTATCGATTGAAACGTGTGAGTAGTGTTTGCGCTTGGTTAGCGGAATGCGGCTCGGTGCCACGTCAAAATGTAGTGACGTGGCTTGTGTAATATTTTACGACAGGTTTCGAGTGTGTCTGGATCTGCGCAGTGGCGATTTGATCATGTCGAGGGGGGCGAAATGTAACGAGGGGTTCGAGCGGGGAGGGGGGCGTTGGGTTAGAGTATAGTGTATGCCTGAGGAGTGAGAGTGTGGAGCCACAGTTGAATGTGATTCATATTGCAATTGCGTCATGCGCTCAATTACCAGACATCGGCAGCCATGTTTACATGAAGAGATGTGTGAGCTTTATAACGGAGTATTGCCAAAACAAATTGTTTATAAAAAAAAATATCATCCTTTTTTCCAATCAATGTGGGTTCTTTTCTGATACAGTTGCGCGATTTAGTCCACATGCTCGTTTCCTCTCACATTTATCCAAGATGCTAAGTTCCCAAATTTAGATTCCTAGTTGTCCTGACATGCTTCGCCGAACAGCGCAGTCGACCATTGTTGAACTTTTGCAATCGATTTGAAAAGGATGTTCAATCCATGCCTGCAGGACTCTTCGTAACACCACGCCCTCTCTTATTTTTGTATCGGGGGTCAAAATGTAGGGGTAGACGAGCGTACCTGTACTCCTAGCATTGACTCAAGCACACGATGTGCATATGTTACAGTCTCGTTTGTGTTGGCTTGTACACCGATGGCATTCAGAGATTTTGTGATGACGCTCTCGGGTAGCTCTGCTTCGAGGTCAACGATTGTGTTAGTGTTGCGCACATTCCGACGGCTGGCAAAAATTTTATCGACCGTTTGGCGTTCAAAGAAGTCGATTGCGAGTAACGTGGAGCATTTAATGAGCATGTTTTCGGCTGCTATGCGCGTGCCGGTAGCGATGGTATCGACTTTGAGTAACTTTGGAGAGAGGCACACGTCGATGAGCCGTTGGGCTTCGTGATGGCCAAACGTTTCTCTGGATATTCTTGGTAACATTAGAGTGCTTAATTAATCGGAAACGTCGGATAATTGTGCCATTACAACCAGCTTTGATGAATATGAAATCGAAGTCAGTGGTGGTATCCGTAGTAGGTGTAGAGGTGATGGTGACATTCCATCCAAATGATGCGTGGCCATCCGTCTCGACACCGACATGTGCATGCCGATCAAGTCTATGGCTCCGATTAGCATAACGTACTTGTTGAAAAAGAAAGAAAAAAAGGGGTTGATCTCATTGGAGAACATGCACCCCAGTAGTGCATTGGCATGGGTCACCATTGTAGGAGTAGGGTTGGGCTCTGACTAGCGCATAGTGGAGCTGTGTCAGCCCACTTTCACTACAGACGCCAGTGCTTGCATGTCCAGCGCGCTCCCTGATCCCCCTTGCATTAGTTTGTAGGGCGGGTAATACAGCTCATGGTTGAGTGGCACATGCTGGGGCTTGATGGCTGTTCAAGCACGGAGTGGACACAAGCACGGCAGCTGGAGAATCAAACGTCGTTCAGACGATCGACGATTCGGTAACCTGTCTATTAGCTTCCATCTGGGTATCCCCAGAAGGCTTTGGGGCCAATCATTCCGTACAGAAGCTGGGCGTAGGAAGGGGATACGGTACCCTGAAGACGATGGTAAAGGAGGGGAAACTTCCCGCTGATAGCCGCATGCTTGGCCTCTAAGCTGGTCAGGCCATCGCTTTGGTTCGCGATTGGGCGCTACACACAAACGGGCTTGCTCGGGGAAGTCGCCCGGTCTGCATGTGGCGTAGCTCCATTGTACTGGTAGGTAGCGTGGTAGCTTCCCATCCTAAACTTGAGCTTCTGAAAATATCCCCAACCGCCCCAACGACTCGAGCGCACGCAAAATTCACTGCCGGGTAAGAGACCATGTGTTCCCCGCCTGTATATGACTCGTTACAGCGACGTGAAAGAGAATGATGCACATAGGAGTAGTTGGCTTGAGTGCACTTGCCTTGTCGCACTCAAACGCCAGTGGGCTAGGGTAGAACTGCAGCCAAGTGCATTCGCTTAGACGAATCTATACAAGCTATCCGAAATAGTATGGGACATAACGGGTGTACCAAGCTGAGTAGGCGGTTTGCACACTTACTACCACGCTGTGCTTTTCACGTATTGCCATGGCTGCTTGAGCTCGAATGCTGAGGGTTCCAGATGCCAATGGCAAAGGTATTGAGTATCGCCGATCAATCTTAAATAATCTTCAGACAATCAAATGCAGGGTAATGATATGAAAAACTCGAACAGTCGTACTCCATACGCCCAACTCCGGTGACCTAGAGCCTTCTCGTCTTACTTCCGTTGAAAATTGTACATTTCACCACCCGAAGTCCGAGCCGAAATGTTGAGCCACTGCCGGCACGATTGTCCGAACGCCTTGAGCCGTAACCGTACGTACACAGCACGGCCTCCCATGGTTACACGAGAAGGACCTAGAACCGCCCATAAGTGCACCGAAACGGTCCTCAGCCGTAAATCTGTTTTGTGAAGCCGCTATAGGCATAGTCATCATATTTTATATGGACTTCTTTATAGGTTGCTGGGGGTATCCAATGTGTAAACAGTCATTTACCCAGCCGAGCGCCAGTGTATTTGTCCATTGATATATCGAACTCGTATTGCGTTCAATTTTACGGCAGATAAAGAAATGGCGCGCTTCTGAAAGTGGGAGACTGGTTAGGTAAACATACTTGTATACCAATATTTGCACCTACATCGCTCCAGATCGGTCCATCTCTGGCCGGGTAACAACAGTACCGGAAAATATGGCCATCAAGCCCAACTAGGCTTTTTCTGATTGAAAAACAGGCCTCGAACGAGCCTCATTGTGTATTACCAGGCTGAGGAAGTTGAGGTGGCTTACACTCCCCATTCATCTTTGACTGCATTGATGATCCATCTTGTCGGCCAGACGTGGTGTTTTTCGAAGTTGGTAAGGATCAAAACCACTTCATCTCTCTCTTTCGGGTCCAAAACAAGTGGTCCCCAAATGAAGATGGTATGACAGACGGTAATTGCCAAGGGTACAATCTCCGGTGAGCTTTTGCTAGCCCCGCATATGGCTCGTGCATGTGATAGAATTTGACGCTGTTTGAGTCAACAATTGCTTTGGAAGCTACCAAATTTACGTGTCTTACGTCTGTTGGCGACAAACTGCCGAGATTGCGGATGGCAAACTTTGGGCCCGGTTTATAACGCAGTAGCATAATACAAGCGAAGTGGTAAAAGCAAAATGAGACAGCTAATAGCACTGTTAGTATTTGGATGGAGTACACGGTTTGTTGTGGACTGTTACCATGCCAGTCGGCTGTGAACCATATGTCCGACAACGACGTCTGATTGTCGGTCGGGCCTTCGAAGATGGCATTGAATCCATCTGGCCTATCTTTCATCCATGCCTGAACAAGGTCCCACAACTCCTGCCATCGCTGCGGCCTGTGAGATCTTTCGTTTGGATACTCGTTGCCATCAAAGCAAAAATTGACGACGCGAGCAAGATTCCAGGTCATCTGATTGGACCAGGCCGTGTCTAACCTTAGTCGAGCCAGCGGATGCGCATCGCGCATTGAGCCTGGGGCTGGGTGCAATTTCAACGAAAAATCAATATCAGGAGGCTGCTGGTTAATCGTAGCATTGTACAGGCATTGGCGGACATAGACCCAAAAGGCAGCTTCGCGCAAAGTGGGTGCTGAGGGATCTACAAAGTGGTGTCCCTGAGAGGAACGGATGATGGCCGAGCAGCCCGCAAGGTGCTGTTCATCATCTGACCCAGTGCTGGACGGAACTAGAAGTACGTGTCAAGGTAACAAACTAGAGGACGAAGCGCGCAAGAACTTACCGTTTAGCTGTTCGTAGAAGCGTAATATAACAATAGCGCATAGAAGCGTCTCGTCGTGGCTAGCTGCATCCTCGTTTAGTCGCTCAATGAGCAGGTTTATGCAGCGCTGATAGGCTGCTTCCGCCGTCGTGTCCTTTCTGCAGTGACGGGCAGCGAAGGAAAGGACAGCATGACAAAGTACTGGGCATTTTTTGACCTTCTCCGGAACTCCTAATGTGAACTGACGGGTTGCGTCAGTGCAGTCGAGCCAGCGACCAAGATGCTCTGTATAGTGATGTACCAGCTGTGCTTCGTCATGGGTCAGAGAAACGGGCTGCAACGAGTAGACTCTTGTACCCTCTGGCATGCCATCAGGTCTATGAGTGCTTTCAGAGGCACGTGAGTGTCCTCCCTCCTGCGGCATGCCCCTGCTGCGGCTATGCGACGGCAACGAACTCTCTTGCAAGTCAGGTTCAGGGTCGTGCGACTGCAGCAAACTTGCCACCGACACGCCACCCGTCGTACTCTTGGGCCTTTGGGCATGGTAAAGCGAAGGCGGCGATAGCGTTGCTGACGGGGAAGAGGCGCTGGCTGCATGGCCCTCTGATAAAGCGTCGGCCCGACTGTTTTTCCGTCTTCTCGGTGAATTGTCCCGACTGCGCCCTCGATCACTGACACCCATCGCCTCCTGTCCTTCACCGGCATGATTGACACCATCAACCTCCATCACGTCTCCCTTGGATTCGATCTCGTCGTCGGTGCCACCTGTGGTAGATTTAGTGGACGAGGGTCCATCAGGCCGGTAATCCTTGAACTTGGTATGGGGCTCTTCCCATTGGCAAGGGCGGTTCTTCTTCCCGCAGGCCTTGCATACTGGGCGAGTTTCGTCACCTATCTCCAATCTCAGTGTTGGAGAATCAATATGAGTAACATACGTACACTTGACACGGCGCAATCGACATGTAAGACTGTGTACACATCAGCCGACTTTGTCGTTACAACCTCGATGGATCCACTCACCAGCCGCTCCTAGAGCGAAATTTACTGTATCAAGTCAGCATATGCGCAACCCACGAGGCGCATTCGGGAAGTCACCCCATGCTTGAGAAATCGAACTAAAAATCAAGTCGAATTGTGCCTATTTTCGCTGTAAGTGACGTGTCTTGAACTATTCGCATCAAAATGGGTCCGTCCGGCGATAGCGGCCATCCCAAATCGATAAAGAGAAGCTAATCATACCACGATCACGTAATTCTCCTCTTAGGACCAGCTATTTGTTCGTCTGCTAGTTCTGCTTACTCGTAGACTGCCAAACAAGTGGCATTTGGTTTTGCAATGCCTTTCTGATGATCTCATAGAGATACAAGATGCACGGACAAGAATTTGGAACAAAGGTAGGTGTGAGCTCGAGTTCCAGGCTAAGGTTGTTACCGATTCGCCGTCTAGTAGTCTTCCAAGGCTCCCAGGAAGATCTCGACAATATTAGTCACTTGCCAGACCTTGTGCTATATCCACTGATGTGCTGAATGGGAACCGGACCTATAACTTACTATGTTGGATGCACGGCACGTTCGTAGGGCCGCTTGATCGAGGTGCAACGTAACCTTGTCTGCGATTAGGCCATAACTAGGTGCTGAGCAGACGGCAATCTGCAATGCCCATATGGTCAGATTAAGGCTATCATGTGCGGCTGCTCTTCAATGGTGTCATTTACCCGCTTGAGGTCGGAAATCCTTACTAGGTGAAGGTGTGCCACGGGAAAAGATCCCGCATCCAATCACAGCTGAGAAAGGGCTGGAAGCTCGGGTCCTAAAGGGCTCCAATTCTCTAACCAAGGTGGAGACCAGGTGCACGCTACATGCTTGACTTGCAGGCTGTGTGCGCCGGCCTAGTTCATTCGCCTAAAAGGTCCAGTGCTCCTGTTCTAGCGTTCCACCAGACGCGTCGGTGAAATACTTTAACGAAAGGCCGTCGTCATCCTCCTAGTCCAAATGAACTGATTCGTATCGAGAAAACAACATTGCTACAGGTTGACCTCTCCAAGAGAAACAATGCCATATGGATATCCTACTCACATTAGACGTCGTATCCAGACATATGTACCAAGCCGTGGAGCGAAACGTGATGACTGCCAGGACAGGCTGCCTTTTGGTATTGAGACGTAATGGTGATTTCTGTCCCTGCAATTGCGTTGCCAAGCGGTGCTCAGATCACTGATCTGTGTGCGTCGAATTTGCTCCGTCGTCAACCGTTCACCACTGACGCCTAATGGATATCTCGTCAACACATGGCGCTCACATACACAATCGATACTCACAAGCATCCCGTAACCGATACCTTCCGTGCCCCCAGCCCGCTGGCCTCCGTAGTCGTACCTCCACTCATTCATCGATACCCACTGGGTAGTTTTCGAACAACGCCGCGTTAGACAAGCGGATCTCTACGGTTAAGAGATGGGTCGATGGGTCGATGAGTCGATGGGTCGAGCGCGCACACCATGTCGATATTCTCCACAACAGTAGCGGGCATTGGGAATCTGTCTCAGGTCGTAGCTGACCGACTACATCTTGCATCTAGATGCGAATGTCTACTTGCGAGTTACCCCCTGAGACAGGCCCTGCCACGTACCGGTTGCCCTCCAGACGATATATGTTGTTCCTGGCCACTTGAGTGTCGTTGGAAATGACTGCAAAATGCTCGGGGATATAATTAGCAAGCAAAGTTACCGAGAGATATGGTAAAGAGAGCGGAGTTGAAAGTACTTAAGTCAAGGGTTGATTACGTTACACATCTACGTCAAGTTCGTCCAGCACCTGAATGACGGAAAGGCAGCTACGCATGCCAGTGCAGTGGGATCGGAACGTCCCTGCCAGATCGGGTTTGAGCGAAATCCCATGGACAACAACGGCATTCCGAAATGGACCAGCCTCACACGGTCGAACGATACGCGCATGATTATATACTGAAGATGTCTCGTGTCGATGACACTCGGCATACGAACTACTATAACAGGGGATATCAAGCGAGATTGGTCCAACTGCAACGGAGTTTTGCTCCGCGGACAACGTGGACCATATGTCTGGCCGATCGCTGCCGTGCGCTAAGTACTACCCAGTGGCTGACCTTCCAGAACATAACGCTTTGTACCAGGCTCCGAGAAGCAAGCCTGTTGACGCGCTAAATGTAGGTAAAATCAACGTCAGCCCTTGAACTGGGCTGTTTATATGGGTAATTGGGTACATTGTGAGCGTTTGCACAGATGATGTGCACATGAGACCTGCCAAGGTATGGATGGTTATTCACGTTTCGGGTAGACCAACAAAGCCCGACTGGAAGTTACTTGGTGTATGCCAGAGGGGAGTAGCAATCTATGCAAGGAAGAAGGTACGTCACGTGTAACTCGGTGCAGTATCGGTCCAGGCGTCAAGAACAACTTAACGAGAAGGTTGAGAGCGGCGCTTACGCGTCGTAGCAAAGCCATAGAGGATAAGGTATAGATTACTTGCGAGCCGACCCCAGGCTCGGTTTGTATACGGGCCATTACTTGTTCGGCTAACACTGGATGGGTAGTAGTGCTCTTGGGGCATGCTAACTTGACAGATAGGTCTCTACAAACTAACAAAACCATGTACCTACATAGGATTTTTTTTTCCAAAACTGGATAATTGCGCAATTTGCCACGCAGTTGGACTCTGATAAACCAAGGGACGTCTGAGACAGCAGACTAAACAACTCCATAGTGCTTGACCTGCATCGACAATTGTAGCAACATTGATATTTATGAAACTATGTGTTTGGACAGTCAGCAAAATACAAAGTCATGGCCATGTCCGAAGAGCACAACCAAACAGCGAAACAAGGCGTGGTAGCGAATACTTGAAATGGATTCTCGCAGCCGATAGTATGTATGAACTGAGTTTTAATCTGATATACGCAATGACCGACCGAATTCTACAAATCATAAAAACAGCACGTAGGTACGTCGATAGGGTGTTCATGTCATGAAAAGTATATAGACGCGTGCCAATGCCGGCTTTTAGCTATATGATACACAATATGCTACAGCTGTTCCAGCATAATATTTAAAACCCCCTTGCGGCCAGAAATTCCCTAATCTCCTTCTTGTGATGATGCTTGACATGGATACTGCTGGTCAAAGAGTGAACGGTGATTTCGTCATCCTTTTTACCTAGGACGAGTTTCAGCTCATCCCTCAGTGCCGATAGGTCGCCTGTGATCTTCCGTATAATGGTCAAGTGCAAGTTGCCGCCGCGCTTGAAATCTGTGTAGACTGGTAGCAGACCATTATTTGACTTGGCGACATGGTATGCGGGCGGTGGTAGGTCTATCTGGGATGCGCCGGGATGTTTGGGCACGTTGGCTTTTCTCTTCTTCGGCCGGGTGGTTGTATCGGTCGGGTGGTTGAGGGCGTCGTCGGGTGTGACGTCGTCGGCTGGTGCGGGCGTGGCTTGTAGGGATTCTACTGAACGTCAATGGCGATACGCGACGTGTCAAATGGCAAGGGCCATGGCAAAGGCGTACGTTCAGCTCGCCATGATGTTGCCGTCGAGAATTGGAGGCGATGGCGGCATGCGCTTGCGCGTGGAGCGGCCAAAGGCCTCAGCAGTGGGACCAACAACTGCAATCGAGGCATGGCGATGTACCAGAAACAGAGCTCGGCTTCTGAACAGCAGACGCGCAGCGTATACAAACGAATGTGCCACGCAGAAAGCGACGATGCCAGAGGGCTGCGGCCGTTGTCTGCGGCTCAACACCACAAGTTTAGCGCACAGGGGTCCTCGCTTGCGCACAGTCGTTTTTCATTCACGAACCCCACCACCCACCAACCGCCGCCGCCGCCATAACGAATTTGCCAACCCGCCAACCCGCCTACCAGCCCACCACCCAGCATGGCTGAAGCAGCGACAAGCATGGCCGAGCAATACTCGCTTCTCCCGAAGCTCATGCCCAATCTCGACCGTCACCTCGTCTACCCGCTCCTCAACTTCTCCAGCGATGAGGAAGCCGACCAGACGCCCGAGCAGAAGAAGCTCCTCCTCGAACTCCTGAAGCCCACAAACATGACCGACTTTGTCGGCCAGCTGCACCAGGAAGTTCACGGCCTCGACGACATGTCCGACGAGTTCAAGCAGAAGCGCGAGGCCGTGCTGCAAAAGCGCGACCAGCTCGAGGAGGCGACCAGCAAGATCAGCGGCCTGCTCGACGACGAAAACGTTGTCACGAACCTCAGGAGCGACAAGCAGCAGAATTTGGCCTACTTGAAGGAGAGCCATGGTGTTGAAATGGACATGGTCAATCAGCTGCTCGAGTTTGGCCAGTTCCAGTATTCGTGTGGTGTCTACCCACATGCCGCTGAGCTCCTCTACCGCTTCAGGGTCCTGGTGTGTACCTCCCAGCCAGCCCTGCCAGTGTCACATTATAGCTCGCTAACACGCTCGTACAGACCACAGACGGCGACAAGGAGCGCGAGGCCACGTGGGGAAAGCTCGCCTGCGAGATCCTCTCCGTCAACTGGGACTCGGCCATGGAGGAGATCAACAAGCTCAAGGAGATCATCGACACACGCCTCTTCAACAACCCGCTCGCACAACTCCAGCACCGCACCTGGCTGATCCACTGGTCGCTGTTTCCCCTCTTCAACCATGAAACCTCGCGCGAAACCCTCACCGACATGTTCTTCTCCCCCGCCTACATCAACACCATTCAGACAAACTGCCCATGGATCTTGCGCTACCTCGCCGCCGCCGTCATCACCGCCCGCAACCGTGGCAGGAACTCGAACCAGTACCAGAAGCAGCTCAAGGACTTGATCAGGATCGTCCGCCAAGAGGGCTACGAGTACAGCGACCCAGTCACCGATTTCATAAAGGCTCTGTACATCGACTTTGACTTTGAGGAGGCACAGAAGAAGCTCAGCGAAACAGAAGAAATTCTCAAGAATGACTTCTTCTTGCTAGGTGCGGCAGACCAATTCGTCGATGCCGCGAGACATCTCATCTCTGAAAGCTACTGCAAGATCCACCAGAGGATCGACATCAAGTGAGTCATCATTGTGCCAGACAGCGGTTAAACGAATTGCGGATGATGCTGACATTGTATGAACCAGGGACCTCTCCACCCGCCTCGGCCTCTCGCAAGACGAGGGTGAAAAGTGGATCGTCAACCTCATTCGCGACACACGCGTAGACGCGAAAATCGACTACCAAGCCGGTACAGTAGTTATGAACCACCCACCACAATCCGTCTACCAACAAGTCATCGAGCGGACAAAGGGCGGCTTCTTCAGGACCCAGGTTCTAAGCGCTGCCGTGGCGAAATGAGCATGCAAGATATACAAATCTTTTCGTTGGGGTGCTGAGCGCGCATGGCATGTGACGTAAATCTGCCGCTTCTGGGGAGGCTTTCACACCATGGGGGGGGGGAGTTGACAAGGGGAAGAAGGCTTGTTCAATGCAAGCGAGCGAGCGAGCGAAAAAGTATGGCTTACTACCACTTCTTGACCTTTCACACAATCGGCGTGGGAAAAGGGGGGGATGGGGGCTTGCACATTTATACATGCATCTGGACTGGCGTCTTATTCGAGGCTTCTTTTTTTCAACCTCAAAAAAGAAGAGCTAGCTATATGGCAGCACCAAAGGCGGCTGCTTTTTTTTATAGACATGCGAATCAGTAGTGTTCATGAATCAATACTACAACCAGTTTTTGTTTGGTAGCTTATTCAGAGCAAGCGTCAGAGTCCAATGCAGAGAAAACGACTTTGCAACATGTTTGTACAATCTACACTGTTTTTACTTTCTCTCCGCCACCGCCATTCTTTATCCACACTTTCTTTCCCCTTTACCCCGCAATCCAATCAGCATGGACTAATCACGCATAGTACCTAGGTTCATCAAAAACATGATACCTATGTCCCCGAACACCCTGACCCTTGAACAGATCCGGGAACCTGAGACCAGGAGGAACCTGACTCTCATGCACCATGTCATTACCATTCTCCGCTTCGCCCACGACAAATTTGCCGACCTGGTACTTTCGTTAGACACTTGTACTTGCGCCGATTAGAAATGAATGTAGCATCATCACGTACCTGCAGCTCCGTATCCGTAATGGTATGTCTCGACACCCTGGCATACCCGCTCCTCTTCAATCCCTTGTAGAGAATGTACTCGCACCATCTATCCCAATCCGTGGGGTCAATATCCTTCATGCCACTCTTCTCTCCAACATATGTGTTGTAGTTGCCCTCACCGGGCTTGATGACGAGGTAAGAGAGAAGAATGGCAGGGCGAGGCGTAGCCTTCATGCGCTCGGCTAGGTACTCCGACTGTAGACGACGGTCCTCGGGGTCCTCTTCTTGGCCCGAGTGGAAGACGAAGATGTCAATCATTTCGCCATAGGCGTCAATGGTGGCTTCGATGGCAGGCGCTAGTTCGCCGACAGGAGAGGGGAGGAGGTGGTGTGTACTGTTTACAATGGGGAACTTGGAAAGCAGGGCGGAGCCCCAGGTGTGTTTGTTGGGACCTGGGCCGAAGTCGACATACATGCCTAGATCCTCGGCGAGGAACTGGGTCGTGTCCCGGTTACCCATGATGATACGCTGGAGATCGCTTTCCAACAATCCAATGACGTCGACTTCCAGTTCCTTGATCAGATCGCGCATGCGGTATTCGGAAGTCCACATGTCATTGTCAAGGGAGAAGTGAATTGTCCAGATGCCAGCCGTGATGGATTTGGTCTCGGGATGGTAGGGCTTGTAGTCGTACGATGGGAAGCGCAGGTATGCTGTGGCGATAGAAATGAGCTCTAGAGCACCAAGGACATAGAGATAGTAAGACCGCTGTCTGCTAGCAGCTGCAGTAACAACTGCTTTGCCTTTGTAGTTCTTGAGTGCTGGTGGTTGGGCAGCGACGCTGAAAACACCAGCGCCAATTAGAAGCATCATGGCCGTCATGACCCAATCTGTGCGTTCGCGGACAAGAGGACCACCGGGAACGAAAGCGTAGGCTACGACCCAGACGTGGAAGAGTACCATAAAATTGTAGACCAAGAAGGCAAGACCGAATGTTCGGCCTGGTGCATGGCGGGCTGCGTGGCTTATAAGGACAGGTGCTGCTGCCATAGTATACACAGCCAGAACAAGGGCGCCATAGTATCCAGTCCAATGGCTGGTCGTTGTCAATACGGCAGCGCCAATAGAGCCTACGCCGTAGAAAGCCCACGACCGCGAAAGGTTTGGCGCGAAAAGTCCAATCATCACGCCCAAGCCCATGGCCATCAAAGTCACACTGCCATGAGGAACGGCTAGCGGTCCACGAACTGGGTAGCCTTCCCACACCCAAGAGATCATGGTGCTCGAATCCGAGAGTAACGAGTGCATGGAAAAGAGTACACCAGCAAGGCCAAAGCTAGAGAAAACAGAAGATCCCTTGGTGGGACCCTGAGCCGGGATATCAGAACCTGCGCCAGCAGTTGACCTCGTCGATATGAGCATAGCAACCACAGCCAATACGAGACCAGTCTTGTTCCATCCACCGGTTGGTTCGTGCATAATCGGCCAGATAGGGTTGTTTGTCCAGAACGCGAACTTTGCAACACTGGAGGCTATTAGGCCAATAGAGAAGGCTGAGATACGGGCCTCCAGACGATGTGGCTGCGATCGTTCCGCGAAGAAGGTGGCAGACCATGCAAGACAGGACATGGATAGACCAAACCCGACGGCGAAGAGACGGTTGACAGGTGTCTTCGCGAGAAAAGCAAGTAGTCCGGAAAGCGATAGCAAGTGGAAGAACCACGGGTAGCGAGTAGCCAGGAAGCGGAGCGGCTTGATGCCGAGGAAAAAGGGAGAGACGGTGCACATGACCAGAGCCTCATAACCGGAGATACCCATATGCCAGAGAGGGAAGTCTACATAAATCAGTAAGGGCCCCTCTATATGTGGGTAGAGTACGTACACCAGACGCATACACCGAGTGATGTCAGCATGGACCAGAATACAAACTGAAGTTGTTAGGACAGTATATCACAAGCTCCGGTCCAACTCACTCCATTGTACACATCTGCAGCAGCATAGATGAGACCAAACCAAGAAAATGCACCCGAAAAGGTGGCGCCCAGCTCCTTGTTTTTCCTACTAGAGTGTCAGAGATTTGCTTCGTTGGTTAAAGCCGAGCACTTACTCTAGAACAGTGTCGGATGTTGATTTGGAGCCCGCACTACAAGGGGAGAGGATCAGAATATGGTCGTAATATTATAGATTCGTGATAGGGTGTCTATCTACTTTGGAAGACGTGGAACGTACACGCGAGATACACCTCGTACATCCTTGATAACCACCTCGAGGTGCTGGAACTCGAACATGGTGACGGCATCGAAGCCTACGTCAAGCAAGACCAGTGCCCATTCGAAGAAAGCGTAGATGGTGTAGGCTGCAGGCGTTAGTATGTATGACCCACTAGATGCAAAAAAACGTACCTCCGGCAACACGGTGTACCTTGTGCTGAATGAAGAAGTATATCAATGGTACAAGAGTAGCAAAGAAGCTACCAGCAAGAAACTTGCGGTACTTGAGAGCAGTAGGGGTTTTAGGGCTCAGAGCAATGCAGCCCACTGTCCACGGGAGTGTCGCGACGAGATAGGAGATCATGAAAATGTCATGCCAGTCGTGATCATCGGTGGAGGTCACGTAAGTCCATCCTCCGCAGGTTAATGTCCGAAAGATGCCCACGCCAGCGACAAACTTGGGAAGAGACGAGTTGGGTCGACGGGTCAGGGCATACCAAAGACCAACCAATGCGAATCGAGGGCCTGCGTGGGTTAGTATAGCTCCCCACCCGTCAATCCGTCATTGTATGTCGCGCACCAGATGTAAGGGCAATGAAGAGCATGAAGACGGAACGCTCGGGATATCGATCGCCAATGGTGGCCGACACAGAGGGAAACCATTCGTCCGGGTAGCCCTGGCTTCAGCATTAACATAGTTTTCCGTTGAATGCGTGCGAATACTAACATAGAACTCATTTTCTACAATCTTGTGGTAATGAAGACCTCTGCGCATGTTTTAGTCGCGTCGTGGGGTAGAACTAGACAGAGCAACACGCGTACATTCCAACTACGAGGGCTCCGATAAAGGCACCTGCAGTTGCAATCAGCTTGGTACTATTGCAGCTTGATAAACTGGTGGCATACAGTAGGCCATGGCGGTATGCGAGTAGGCTATCCATTTTCCGTTGAACTACATCTTGTGAGCATGCGGAGCTCTCGGGGGTGACGGCTGGCTGCGCGTACCGTGGCGATGGTGTCGCCGTCCTTGTCTTTAACCATGTTGAAGCAATTGAATCGTCTCTCAGCAACGCTCGCACATTGGGAACTAGAAAAGAAGCAAAAGAGCGTGAGCGTCGAGAATGGAAGACGACTGATGCCAACGCTAGCCTCCTGAAGTGGCAGTGTGCTGCCAATACTGCCAGGGATCGCGCTCCGTAGGCCAAGGCGCTATGGGCGGGAGCGGGAACCTGGCAACTTTAGGCGAGCAACTTTTCTGCCGCCGACAGACATCTTTTCTGACTTTTGATTGCGCCTGGCCCAGCAACCACACGCCGCAAACATGGCCGGCCCGAGTGACAAGGCGCGCTTCTATCTCGAGCAGTCGGCGACGGAGTTGAATGAGCTCGAGCGCAAGAAAATCTTCACACGAGTAAGCGCAGCCTGCGGCACTTGGCGCAACAGCGTCGTTGCTGACTGACGCGTCTAGGAAGAGATCAGCTCTATAGCGAAGAAGCGCTCCGATTTCGAGCACATCATCAATGCCCGCGGCTCACACCCTGAAGACTACATGCGATACATCGAATTTGAGAAGAATGTCGACGCACTCCGCCGCAAACGCATAAAGCGCCTGGGCGCCCGGTACAAGGGCCATGGCCAGCGGACCATATACTTTCTCTATAATCGTGCAACGAGAAAGTTCCCAGGCGACCTCTCACTATGGATGCAGTACATCGACTTCGCACGCAAAGACAAGGCGTACAAGAGGCTGAACGACATCTTCACGTCTGTCGCGCGCCTTCATCCCACCAAGACAGACATATGGATTCTCGCCGCAAACTACTTCATGGAGACGCAGGCGGACATCACCAATGCGCGAAGCTATATGCAGCGGGGACTGCGCTTCTGCAAGTCGTCCGAAACCATGTGGGTTGAGTATGCCAAACTGGAGACTATTTACATCGGAAAGATTGCAGGCCGGAGGAAGATTCTTGGGCTAGATATTGACCGTACGAAGACGTCAGGGACGGATGAGGATGGCGACGAGGATATGATTGCGCTCCCACAGGTGACGGCAGAGGACGTGAACCCTAGCTTGAAGCAGAGCGACGGTGTAGATGAAGTTGCGCTGCAGAACCTGGCTTCTGCCCCAGTTCTCACAGGCGCCATTCCGCTGGCTATTTTCGATGCAGCCATGAAGCAGTTCCAGGGCAAGCCCAGCGTCGCCGAAAGATTTTTCGACATGTTTGCCGAGTTTGAACAGCTCTCATGCATACCCCATATTTTGCAGCACGTGCTTGATTACCTGCAAGAGCACTTCCCGCACGTTATTGAGGCAGACATCTGCAGCTTCCGCATGCAGTTTTTCGGTTGCGACGCCCCCGGTCCAGATATGGCTGCCGCATTAAGTCAGGCGTTGGACCAGATAAGCTCTACCGTTCAGCAACATCCCAATGAGGCGACCAGAGTCGCCGAAGTCGCTGTTCGACATGTGCTATCTCTACATCGCTTACTTGCGGATGCAGACCCGGGCCTGCACAAGGCATGGCGTGCAGCATTGCGGAAATATGTGCGAGGAATGGAGAATGGCGAAGGATCTGGTGATAAGATTGCTAGTATGGCCGAATCATTACAGAAGCAGGGGAAGAAGCACGAGTCGGAAGTGCTGGCTCGGATAGGTATCAAATACTGGGCTGCGAATGGAGGGCTGCAGAAATATATTTCCGCGACGAAAAGGTAAAGGATTCAAGGGGCCTCTGGTCAGCGGACTAATTATACCAAGCATACCCTGCATCAAGTACTGTCCTATCTCTTCTTGGGCTATGACCATGAGCTACACCGCTGCGGCTATACTCGCTCTATCGTGAGATGAGTGCTACTGTCGAACCACGTCACCTGTGCGTCCACCTCAGCGATGATGCAGTCGGGAAGTTTCCCCGCAGGCCGCTTCAATCATCACCCCGGCTTCGCCTCGATGTTTTCTTAGCGCTTTGCTGCTTCTTGTGCTTTAGACGGCGCTCGTTATCAGACTGCTGTCTAGATGCTTATCAGCTTTCGGGCCGTCGGTAGGGCCGTCGGAAAGGCGGCGAGGGCGTAGTAGGCAGTATGTACTGTACGTACAGAAGTTTGACCCGCTGTGCCTGTTCTGCAGACGTCTCGGAAGGCACAGCGCGCTGGGCTGCGTCCACAATGGCCTGATAGAGACGTTTGTAGCAGCTCTGCGCATTATCGCTCTGCTTGCGACTGTCGTCGGCCTGGACGATGATGGTGTTTGACTTTGCAGCTACATAGCGCGAACGTCGGATGTCGCTGTGGAGAGCGATCGGCACATGGCGCAAAAGGGTGTCCAGCGGCACCTTGAGTGTGGCTTTGGAATTGACTCTTGCAACACACTGGGCTTAGCGGCGCCGTTGATGCAGAGGAATACTCCAAAGTTGGTCATACTTATTTACGTTCTGACCACCGGGCCCAGACGATCTACTAAAGCTCATTTCACCGATGCTCTGGAGAGGAATGGCCTCGGCATGCAGCTCTGCGAGCCACCTGCGCGCAGCGTGGAGCTCGTCGTCGCTTGCACCAGCACTGTCGCCGGTGCTGCGAGATGAGGAGTGCGTGTGTCGCACTGCAGGTACAGGGCGTCTCGCCGCCACGAGCAGGGCCCGGCACAAGAGACGCGGGCGCAGAGAGGGCGGCAAGGGCAGCATGGACAGCATTGCCTGCGGCGCAAATTTTGTGTGTTGGATTTTGTCAAGATGAAATCATGCAGCAATGGGAAGTGCTTCGAGTGCTTAGACTAGAGCCATAAGATGCGCCAAAGGTCAATGTCACCCATGATCTACGCGCGCTAGAGAGGCACTAGAAGAACCATGTCACGTGTGCGCGAAGCTTGACCCAGCCAAAGTCAGATTCCAGGCTCGCCTCGGAGGCTCCAGGGCCGAGTCCAGTCAGTGTCTGTCTGCTGCTGCACAACTTCTTTCCTGCGCTCGCCATCTTCACCCAATCCCTCGTGCAACTTTTGCCGGCCTGCATATCGCCTCCGTGCCTGTGGACGCAGCTTGTTAGAGTCAACGGTTGCGCGCCTCTGCCCGTCTCCTAACCCAACTCCGACCATTCTCATATAGCACATATTGCCAGCCCCGCCCTCACCTCCAGCTTCTTCTCCTACTTTGTAGCTCCACCAAAGCCCTTCCACCCTTGTCGCGACGGTGCGTTTGTAGATGCTTTTGCGTTGACCTCCCTCCCTCCGTCGTGTGCCGCCAGCGTTGCCAGCTCTGCGCTTGCAGCTCGCAGCTCGCAGCTTCACAGTCTACATGAGACCCAACTCGAGCCCGCCGCAAGAAGCTGAGCACATACGGCACCAGTCACTGACGCCAGAGAGCCCGCGTCCGCAAAACGTACCCTCGCCCGCCAACATCCCCATTCTGGTGGAGCACATGGATGCGAGCTATCATGAACTCACACACTCCAACGGCCTTGCTCCCACTCCAGCCTCGCACTTTCCGCCGCAGTCGCACCCGTCCAACGCGAACGCGAACGCGGCCACCACCACGCCGTATTTGGCCAACCAGCCATCGATGCAGAGTTACCAGCACCAGAATATAGCAGCCCAGGGTGGCGGTGATGCGACGCAACCCACCAGCGCTTTCCACCACTTATCTGCATTTGGCACTACCATGGGTACGCAGGCGCATGATACCTCTTCAATGCAGAACTTCGCGCAGCAGCAGCAGCACCACCACGCGCGCGCTGCTGCCCATGACGCGCCCCCGGCATCGGCTCGAAATCTTCACTCTGCGTACCCATACTCCCATGACAATGCATATGCTGCGCAGCCAGCCCAAGTTGCCACCAATGTTGACGTACAAGCCTTGCTGGACTCTCTGACGCCTGGTGCACATAATGTGCCTACAGGTCAATATGCTGCTCCTAGTGCCTCATTGCTGTCGGTCACCACTCTGCCTCCTCGACCGCCCACCCAAGACCAGCCCGCCACACACCCAAACTATAATCCCAGCGACGACATCGCATCTTATCACCCTCAGAACCAGAGAGCGCCTAGTGCCCAGCAAAGGGGAAACGGTGCTCTTTCAAACGCCCACAACCCGCCCGGCCATGCTCAACAGCAGCCAGGCCTGCGTAGTGAGACACCAGATGACGAGGATCAACGGTGGCCACCAGAGGTGAACAGGAGATACGAGGAGTTTCTGGAGCAGGAGCGCAGGTTTGTTACCGAGGGACAATGGGACCAGTTCCCCATGGGCTCCCGTCTGTTCATTGGTAAGTAAAGCTTTCGCGTGAGCAGATGACACCCCTAACACCTTTCCAGGCAATCTCCCTACCGAAAAGGTCACCAAACGTGACATCTTCCATCGATTCTACCGCCATGGCCAGCTCGCGCAGATATCCATAAAGCAGGCATACGGCTTCGTCCAATTCTTGGACTCCGAATCATGTCGCAGGGCACTAGACGCCGAGCAAGGGCAGGCAGTGCGCGGCAGAAAAATGCGTATGTTGAACTATGTTTGCAGCATCTATTGGGCACGACATTGACAATAGCAGATCTCGAAATATCCAAACCTCAGCGAAACACCAAGAAGAACGAGCCACAGAACCCGCCTCCGCGACGGCGATCACGTTCGCCAGACTATACCAGAGGTGGTACAGGCCCCCCGCCTCGGGACAGTCGTTACGGCGCTCACCCGAACTCAATGTCTCCTCGAGATAGAGATCGGCGCTTTCGCGATCGGGACGATTATCGGCCCATGCGATCGCCATCACCGCGGGCTCCGCCCCGGGGCGTCAGATCGCGCGACAGGAGCCGCGACAGATTCGACACGCGGTACCGTAGCAGATCGAGAACACCGCCCCGCAGGCATAGGAGCCCGTCTCCGCGACACGATTATACCGAAGATGGCTTGGATCTCCGCCGTCGACTACCACACGAGGTTCCTGATATCCAGATTCTTGTGCTGAACGAGGGTTTACCTAGGTAGGTACTCCCCGAACCATGATTCGTTGAATGCAAGACGATACTAATGTCGTCTTAGGGACTTCATCCGTTACGTCGAGGATACATTTCGCACGCAACAGCTTCGGAGCAATGTTCTGATACTCAGCGGTCGCTTTCCTGAGCCAGCCGTGGTTCGAAGACAGATCCTGGAAGGTGTTTTGGCCATTGTGAGGTTAGATACTACGGGATTGACCAAGGGCAAGGTCAGCGTTCAGATCTTTGATCGGCGCGGCGGTGCCAACAATGTCCAATTCAACGGTATGCAACCATCTTTATTACTTTAAATCATGCTAACCAGATGTCATAGAATATGCTGATTTGGATCCCACAACTGCTGGTCTTCTCGTCAACAATGCTAAGCAGAGCCAATCTCGTCCGGTTCTGCCACCGTCATCCTCGTACGCCTTCGGCCAGAACCTGCCACCACACTTCTCTCAACCGAGCAATCCCTTCCCAGCCCTAACAACCAGCCAACCCAACATATCCAACCTTATCGCGTCTCTTGATGGTGCTAGCTTGTCTCAATTGCTCGGAGCAATGTCTGGCAACAATATGCCTCAGAATGCGCAGGCTCAGCCCAATCCGGGACTAAATGCTGATCTTGCACGATTGTTGGCCCAGGTGCCCAGCCCTGTTCAAACTCCAGGTTTCGCTACCCAACATCAGCCACACCTTGCGCAGTTGAGCAACCAATTTCCCGCACTTGCCTCCTTGTTCGCAAACCAAAGCCAACCAGTTGCACCGCCAGTCCAGACCCCTGCTCAACCAGGACCTGCGCCGGACATGAGCGAGATTATGGCTCAGCTTGCCCAATATCAGCGCTGAACAAAGCCTTTGTCACATGGCCAAGATCTCAGTTCTTCACCATCATCATCTCAAGCATCCCCCACACACACCTCCGACATTGCTAGAAGCATTGCTACCAGCAATCTACATCTTATGCATTGCTCCATTCACAAATGCAATCGCCATTCCATAGCTCCCAATCAATACGACTGCGCCATCCACTCAGAGTCCTCCGAAAAGTAGCACAATGCGTTTGACAAACCAGCTTTTCGAACACACGGTATTAAGCTTGGGATCCTATGCTGTTGCCCGCTTGCCACGGGCTGCCATAGTCCCAACTGAAGGCCCTTGTATCACTTCTCTGTTTACCTCAAATGCGGCACCCGCGCGCAGCCCATCCCTATAACATCAGTAATTTCCAAATTCATTCTGACGATTCTTTGACCGGCACTCTACTTCTTCAAACCTCTTCAAATAGCTGTGATCAGCTTCCTTTCACATCTTCGGTTCGTCTGTATAGTTGCACAGTTGTCGTTTTGGATCAAGTGTACTGTAGTCTCTTATTTTCATATAAATTTGCTGCTGCGTTCGGCGAGGTGTTCGTGGGCGTACTTTCGTCACTATGATTACACATGGGATTGGAGTTTGTCATTTACCGACAGTGGCTGTTCAGAGACTTTCTACGGTTATTTCACTGTTATGCATTGCTTAGCAGGACATAGGCGTAACCAGTAGGCGCCATTTAGAAGGACCATTCCATTCTAGGATTTAAACCCCAATACACGAATCCCATGAGTACCGAAGCCTGTGCAATAAATCAAAAGTCCTGTAGTTCCGTGAAATCGACCAAACAGTTACGTGGAGTTACAGCGATGCAAAGACCATCAGTCTGCCAATCTGGTTAGCGCAGACACGAAGTGTGATGACATCGTGTCGTCGTGTTCCGCTACGAACAGGGATCAGATCGCCCCAATTTTTATCTTGCGAATAGGAAACGTCACGACCTGGACCGGTCAACAATCAAACAATACTCGTACTGCTCCTGCGACCAAGTGTCCAATTTTCATACCTTATTCTCCACAATGAAACCACGGCCCATGTTCTCCACATTGATGATACCCGCGCGATCGAAGATTACCCTAACCAATCTACAATGTCACCGAAGTATGCACAGGCGGGTCCTTGCGCCTGCGCTGAGCTGTAGGACATGGTCCGATAGGTCGCAAATTACTCTTTACAGCAGCCACTATAACGAAATATTCGTGGCGCCTCACCTACGCCATGCTTCATCAGTAGCTGCACCGGCGAAGAGAACAGAGTACGGTAGCGCATTACCACCCATGAAATCTGGCAAGACACCAAAGACAAACGTACTCACGAAGACAAACATCTCAAACCCCCAACTTGGAGCACAAAAACTCCCCACTCGCACCCTCGTTCCCGCGCCATCGCCTACCGCAAGAACCACGATTGCGCCGACTGTGCGAGCCTCAGAGAAGCTCAACCCACCACTATTCACCTACGCCCCTGAAATCACCGTTCCCGCACGAAACCCAGATCAGAATGTTGTCAAGTGGTTATGGCGCGCTGGGCGTGCATATGTTACGTTCTACAAAACAGGCATATCGCATGTCTGGCAAACATATAAACTTGCCAAGACACTGCGGAAGAAGGCTGCGCAGTCATCAGATAAGGATATCACCAAAGTCTTGACGAGGGCAGAATGGCAGGTTGTTAGGAGAAGCAAATCCGATGTTCTGAGGTTGCCGCCTTTTGGATTTCTTGTTTTGGCTCTGGGCGAGTGGCTGCCTTTAATTGTCATGTATATTACACCCCTGGTTCCTGAGGCGTGTAGAATTCCACAACAAGTCCAGCGTTCGCTCAGGAAATTGGAGGACAAACGGCAAAACCGACTACACAGAATTAGCATGAACGCTACACGCCTCATGCTCAAAGATCGCCAACCCGCCGTGTTCACACACGGTCACGCGGCTACTAGTCCGCCGAAGAATGACACGGCAGGCATGGTTGTGACATCCTCCACTAAAAACTGGCATGAACTGTCGCTTTATGAGTTGTCCCTCGTCACAGCACAGCAGGATTGCTACCCCGCGCTTTTCGATTGGGTGCCCTTTACGCCGCCAAAATGGCTCCTTGAAAAAAGCATAAAGAAGAAGATGGGTTATTTGAATACAGACCAGAGGCTTATTGAAAGAGATGGCGGTTGGGCAGCTCTTTCAAAAGAAGAGATTCAAAGAGCCTGCGTGGAAAGGGGCTTGCCAATTGTGGGAAAGAAGGAGGAGGAGCTAAGGAAGGCGTTGGCAACAAAGTGGGGCGTGAGGTTTTAGGAGAACAAGTATCATCATCTAGTCCCGCTTTCTGGATTTGCATAGTATGCTGGCTTGGGAGTATAAGATTCCATTATGGGGAGTCGATGTAGAATAGATGCTCCGACAATATACACGGCAAAGAGATACCCAATCACGCCCTTCATGACCTTCATGACCCTATAAACAATAAACGTATCTATTCAAATTCGTCTTCCCTTCAGAGGATCAAGGATGACAAGCATTTGATGATCAAGCCTACCTGTACTGTTCTCGTGGTCGTACCAGTGGAGAAGCCTTCTGATTTGCAGCAGAGTCACCAATAAGACGGGTACGCATCGCCAACTCTAGCGGTCCTAGCCCACTCACCAAGGTGAATTTGTTTTTTGGACGTTATCTGAGAAGACACGTAGCTACGTCTTGGTGGTTACTCTGCCAAATCTGTGTCCAGCTACACCTAAAATAGATTTGGTGACGCACTAGCTAACGCCGGGGAATCTCCGGCGAGTCAATGCGAACAACTGACCACCAACATACAGTCTGCGCGCCTTCCTACACAGCCTTTTGAAGCCTACATTGTTGGGGAGGATGATTGCAGGAAGAGATCCGCGACTACGACATGGCATTTGAGGTGTCGTATCATCTCGAGAATGAGCAACAGTTCTGGGATGGTAAGCGCGAGAGTCTCTAACCCCACCAAGAGAGCCTCGACTAACCCACTTGCAATAGAACTCGACGACATCGTATCGACGCGCTGCCATCAGCACGACATAATCGACAACTCCCTACGATCCTTCCTTAATGTCACGACAAACTACAAATGTACGCACCCTTGCAAACCCCGGTGTATATAATATTGACCGCGCGTAGCCGATTACCTGCAGACCGACTACAGCATCGCCAGATGTATATTTCGCATGCTCGAGGGCGAGCTCTTCGCTTCCAATAAGAAGTATGTGCGCAAGCAGATAATATATTGTCTATTACAAGTATGTCAACGAACCCGGGGCCGGGACAGTTGCTGGCAGGATACGAGGCTGACCCAAGAATCAGGAAGAAGATAATCCTACGCTGCACATAGTAGCTGCATTCCTCCTATACGACGGCCGCAATAGCAAAGATGACGAGATATTCGAGATGATGCACTCTGAGGGCACCTTTGCCAGACTAGTCGAGTTGGTACAGATGCAGAGTGTACAGGAAGACACGACGCTGCATCAATTGCTTCTCCAGCTTTTGTACGAGTCTTCGCGTATTCAACGCTTGACTTGGGAAGACTTCAGTACGCCGCCGCACCCCTTCTCGTCTCACTCATTGCGATTGCAGCTAATACTTAGTTTAGTGGCAGTCAACGACGCTTTCATCATCTACCTTCTGGAGATAATAGAAAGTGCATCTGATGATGCCGACGATCCGTATCATTACCCTGTCATCCGTGTCTTAGTAAGTCTGTGCATGAAATCTAGTAGATTCAAAACTGACCATGCGCAAGTTGGTTTTGAATGAGCAGTACCTTGTAGCCTCCACCAGCCATCACGGCAATGGCCGTCCTGGTGTAACGAACCGAGTCATCAAAGCGATATCGACTCACGGCATGACCTACAAGACCTTCGGGTGCAATCTGATTCTTCTGCTGAATCGGGAGTCGGAGACATCCCTACAGCTTCTGATTCTTAAAGTACTTTACCTTCTCTTCGGCAACCCCTCTACGGCTGAATATTTTTACACAAACGATCTTCACGTGCTGGTCGATGTCATCTTGCGGAACCTTATAGACCTGCCCCACGACTCGGCCGCTGCGAATGCCTTGCGTCACACGTATCTACGCGTTCTCCATCCGATACTCATGCATAGTCAAATCAGCAAGCCGCCGCATTATAAACGAGACGAACTAGTGCGCCTCCTGCACCTTCTCGTATCGAGCGGCAATCACTTCGCACCCGTAGACGAAACCACGGTGAGACTTGTAAACCGTTGCACAAGCGTTTCGTGGCTACAACTACCGGCGGAATCACACTCACCCGTCGACAGTGTGGCCAATGGCAAGAAAGAGTACGCACGAAGGGCATTAGGTATGACAGTACAAGAGGGCGGAGAAAGTTCCAACAGCGTCCTTGAGATTGCAGGACATACTGCGCAACCCGGAGTACAAACACCAAGCATGGCGAAACTCGCGCACTGATGACCATGTCAGTTGGAAGACGGGGTTTTGTCTGTTGTCAAACTCAAGCAGAGAAAGGGCATTTTGTAGTAATCATTCTCGGTTGGCATGGAGTCTGGTGATTGATTGTCTTATCAGCAGTGGGAAGTAGGTAATTTCCTGTATACGCATACTTTGCATGGCGTGGAGTTTTAAGTCGATTGTTCCTCGTTTTCTAGCCTAACCCCTCAGTACTCCGTATGAACTTTGCTATCATATTACCTTCCACATGCTAATCACGATTACACCATGGTGTTGTTGCCTACATAGCACCCAAAAACCTTACCTGGAATTCATCAGAAGAAGATGAGTCGGCCTTTTGCATCTTACGACATTGACTTTTTTTTTTTGAGTAGGGCAAGTCGGGGTCCGCGGGTTATTGTGTGGCTGTGCAATACTTGTTGTTGGTCTTGCGTGCGTCATGATTCATTCACAAACCCACCCACCCATCCATATTCTTCTACCCGCGGAGACAAGAAAAAGAGCGGAAGAAACGGAAGAAGCAACGGTGTGGGATAATGACATACTTTGCCCCCGCATGAGCCAACACAGCAACATAACACAAAAAAGCTAAAAAGCCCTAAACTACTCCTAACACTTGCGAATGCGAACGCGTACGCGTGACGCCTGGCTGGGCGCGTTTTGTACTTGATCGACACGAACGAACCTCTTGATGGTAGGTAGCGAGAAGGGTGGCTAGAAAGAAGGTTGCTATTTTGGAAGAGGCCTTTTCTTTTGCATTGTTTCATGTGATGAGGATGAGGTTTGTTTGTTCACCTTTCGTTTCGAGATACCGATTGGCAACCGAGTGGGAGAACTGGCGGTGTAGGTAGGTAGCTGATGGGTGTGTGTGTATGTGTGTGGGTGTGATTAGCTGTCTAGTTGAGAAGTGTGACCTTCTTTTCTAGACGGTGTGGATGGGTCGGTCGGGGCTTGTGTAGAGGATGCGAGTACGTGTAAACAATGTGTCACTTGTTGTTCTTGGTGAGCCACGGGACTTTGTTTTAGGACTACAATGATGAGGCATGTGACGACGCTCAGACAGAATTTTCTTTGTGAGACTGTTAGACCTGAGTAGAAGTCGCCAAGTGTGAGTATACATGTGTTGGACTTGCTCCGTTGCCCTGCGTTACCCTAGCTATTTCGATTGTTGATGCCTGCAATTCGCGTCAGGCAGTTGGTTGGCACGACTTGCATGCACTCTGGGCCGTTCCCAAGCTTACTTTCTTGTTCGATCCTGTGGCTGGTACCTTTAGGTAAACATCATGCGCCACATCGTTCGTGTCTTGGCGCGCGATATATCGATCAGAGATACATGGGTCACAGGGACACCGTACCGTGTAAGATGGACGGACCCATGGTTCTCTCGATACCGGTACGTGGGAAAACTCCGGGTTTTCGGACAGCCGTGTGACGCAATAACATACTCCTAGGTACCGGACCGGTACCTAACCATTCCTTGGTCGCGCCTAGGAGTACTTGGCTTGCCAAGTTTTGCTCCGCTCTCGAGAAAAGTTTGGTCGGCTAGAAACCTTTTCTGGAAAACTGCGTAGTAGGCTGAGTACTGTGTTAGGTACATAGGAAACCAAGGTCTAGGCGTTGACACGTTTAGATGAGAAAATTGGACCCCTTTTTATCTAGATCCCTGTTGGGGGCTTACTTATCGGGATTACATCTATATAGGGTACCCCAATACATATTTTGTACTTGGCAGTTATTTCGTAAACGGCAGAGCGGGCAACGAAAGCAACGGATCTGGGGATCTTGGCGGTTGAGATTAAGGCTTGCGGGACTGGGCTTAGATGAGCTTTTGTAGGTAGGAGAAGGGCCGATGTTGAGGCTTACATACCACGTAGTAAGGAAAGATTTCATTGTAAGCCTGCCAACGTGATGGATGTACAAAAAGTAAATCCCCACCTCCCATCTCTTTCCTCCATATCAGGGACATCTCGCTCCCGTACATACATAACACCCAAGTCTTGGTGGGGATCGCACAGATTACCAAGACAGACCCGGTGTATACTAAATCTCGCGCCGCGGTTTCTCGAGTAGTAGACCAAATTCCCTGGTTCACTATGATCACTCGGCAATATTCCATTACCAGTGACCGCTTTTTCCGCCTTCCGCTTACCAAGGAGCTAAGTTGTAAACCGTCCAAGGCGAACCAATGGTCAAGTGTCACATGTCGACATCGTCGGTGCCTCAGCCAAGGCACTCAACAGGAACTTGAACTTGACTCCTATAGGTAGTTGCCCAGACGGAGCACATGTGTGGATGTGAGTGTAGTTAGGCACAGCGCGGAGTTTCGGGCTACCGGGCCTTCTTCTGGGTTCCAACTTCCTTGGGTGTTTATGTGAGACGGTTTCGTATGTGAACATCGATTACGATGTGACGATGCTGATTCCCGATCGATCATCAAATCCGGCCGTGGACGGGCCTATTGCCTAAGTGCTTGTATAGAGTGACATCACATGCAAACCAGGTATCAGACTGATGTCCCAACGACGATCATTGATGACTGCAGTAGCCATAGCTTGATACGAACCGACACGTAACTTTGGATTCAAGCAAGCAGTCGTGTTCATGCATAACAACGCGGGTAGAGGCTCAACAAAACACTTTTTATTCTACTATCCGTGCAATCCGTAAACTGATGCTCAACTCATGTATCGAGGAGCTCCCTGCGCCTACGTTGTCTCGAACTAAGCTCAGAAACAAAGTGTGTTCGCCGGGAGAACTCTCGATATCCTCCAGGATGTACTGTACTATAGCGGGAAAAAACAAAAAATCCCCCAAAAAAAAATGTTTGAGAAACCGAGAGACTACCCCAAGCCGGCTGAGGCGAATCGGTCATCTACATCGTTTCTAAGCAGCTTCGCTTAGAAGCTTACCCAAGGAAAATGCTCAATAAAAAGAAAATTGTCATCAAGGGGTTCGTGACGTTCATACCATGTCTGATGCTTCAGAACGTGTGCTTGGAACACGAGTTGGGGCCTGCGACAAGGGGTCTCGTGTTGTAGTAGGTGCTACGCTGGTACTCGACTTCCCAGTGGTCTCCACAAAGCTCATCGCGCGCTTGACTGCGTCTTTTGCATGCTCGCCATTATCGCAAGGTAAATGCCATCGAGCGACGATCATGCAAAAACAAGAGAGCATCAGGTTGGTGCCTGACCACATTTGCACAGTGATGTAGCTGTTGTATTTTGTGATAAGATGGCCAGCAATGACAGGGCCAGTGAGGGCTGGAATGGCGGCGAAGGTGTACATCATGCCCGTCCAGTGTCCGAGCTTCTTCTTTGCAAATTGAATGGTATCAGGTTCGGTGTACGAGCGACTGAGGATATGGCCGATTGATGCAGGAGGTAGCCCAATAACCATTCCGGAGAAGATACCGAATACAACACAGAAGGCGATAGCGTCGGCCTGTGTCCCAGCCTGGGACCAAAGTATGAGCGTAAGTATTGAAGCCACGAACTGGGAGCCGATGTGCATGTTGAGAGCACCAACCCAGTCGGAGAAGTGAGCGAGAAGCATTCGACCAACAGTTGAAGCTCCATTCATGATCACGAGCAGCCAGAAAGTCTGAAGGGGGTTGTTGGTAGGTTCTGATGGAGTAACCGGTGAAGCCGACTGGTTGCGAGTACCGAAACCACGTACTGCTGCCCACTAGGGAATGTTAGTCGATATTATCTCTTGATGAGAGGCATGAACTCACCTCTTCGAGATTGAAGAATACAGGATAGAAGCCAAAGAACATAAAAGCTACGGCAGCAGTGAACCAGCAAAAAGCCTTGTTGCGGAAGGCTTCCATATCGATCCATGTCGTGAGCTTCCCCCATGTCTTCGGTTCGTGATGCTCGTGTGCAGGGTCTGGTGTGCAGAAGATGAAAGAAAAGATGCATGTGACTGATGTGAGAGTCGCAACGTAGCGCACAGCATTGTTGAACCCTACCGACTTTATCAAGAAGCGCAGCATAGAGGGGTAGATGACACCAGCCACACTGGCACCACAAGCAACGTAGCCTACGGCAAGACCTCTGCGCTTAGGGAACCATGTTGAAGCGACTATACTCGAGTTAGTTGGAGAGCAGATGAAGGTGTAGACTGTTACTTACCTTGAGAGCTAGATACGAAGAAGGTTCCCATGCCCAAGCCAACCACAAGGCCTTGTGTTGCCCAGATTGAGCCGAAGTTTCCGAGGGCCTCGATGTCGCTGGGATGCGCAACAGATAGCATGAACAAGCCAAATGGGACAAGCACGGCACCGCATCCAATCACTTTGCGGGAATGCCCAGCATCGAGAAGTCTCCCAACGGCGTTTGAAAGAAGAAGTACAATAAAAGACTGCGTCGAGCCGATCAAATTTAGTTCGAGTTGATCGGTTCCTCGTAATGAGTGGCCGACATAGTATGAGGACCATGTACCATAGGCATTAACGAGACCCCATGAATTGAACATGAGGAAGAAGCATCCTAGCAAGCATGCGTAGGCACGCCATGATTGCGGCCAGTCCGGCTCTTCGAGCGTCTCGTTTGACGGGGGGAGTTCGTCCCGCATGGAGTTGTTTGCAGTTGGTACCTCGGATAATGGGAGAGTTCCCTCCTTGTTGAAGGGGTTTGTCGCTGTCATGTTGTCTGTGCTGCTGGATGAGGGGCTGTGGAGGCGGACGGCAGGAGCGAATGAAGGGTGGGGAAGGCGTTTATGATGTCTGTAACAGGGTGCTCAAAACAGATAGCACGTGTTGGAGGGGTGTAGCACCCAAATGGACGCACTGATGAAGGCTGGTACGGAATTGTAAGCTAGTCAAAGCGGTGGGCACTGGTTATAAGTATTGTATTGTGGTGAGAGGCAGGCATGGATCCGGGGTATGATACCAAGGCCGTGGTTGACGGAAGGTTCTTCTACGGCTCCACTCCTGCTAAGCACGCGCGTAACACCCGGGTAGATTATGGCTGGCTTGTCCATTGTGACGTGGTAGTCAAACAGGCTGTGTAATAAGTGAGTGCGGCAGCGCCCAAGCAACACAAGGGTGTAGGTCCAAGAAGAGCCAAGAGAGTACGGGTTCTTGGGAGTCCGCGAAAGGCAGGGTATACCGAAGCTTTGATCAATGTGACGTGCTAGTCCGGTGGGAACTAAGTGCGGACGAATACACCCCGGCGGACTTTACTTTTGGGGTTCCATATTCAATCGTCCTTCTAGCAGAATTACCATGGCATATCCCAGGGAAGCCCCCCTGTTTGTTGGCTGACTCATACGGTTGGGAATTGCCACCCTTTCTTACTCCCCGTGTGTGACGGTGGCCGACACTGGCGGTACTGGGCCAGACCTACCATGATGTCCTGGGGCTCCGCGTGCGAAATCGGGATTGCTTCTAGCCTGTGATCTCTTGGCTCATGACTTGTTCCACAAAAACAAGTTGCCGGTGAACACGGACGTTGGGTAAGCTGTGATAGGGGTTGACCTAGCAATGTCGTGTAGATGGCGGAGCGGGCCCTCAGCCTTGGCGCGGTGTCAGCGGGAGGTGTGATGATGCAGCTCGATTGGGGCGGTACGTCTCACCAAGCCAAGCAACCACTCAGGCAGTCATGTACATTTACCTTGGCTGACCCATTTATTATGCAAGGATAAGTATCAGTAGATTGACTGTGTAACCGCCGAGACTACTGAGGCTTTGGGCAGCAGCTGTATATGAGCAAGTTTGTGCGCTGATGATGTGGAAGGAGGGCGGCCAAGCCCTCCCGGGCGTGGTTCAACAGTGGCACCGGGTTTCTGCAGGAAGTGCGGTAGAGGTTTGAGTATCAGGCGCCATGTCCCAAGCCCAATGTACATGACTTGAGAAAGACGCTAAACTTGGCGGCGTAACAAGATCGGCGGGCCGGGGCCGTATGTTGCTTCGTTATCTTGAGTTTCAAACACAGCCACAATCGCTTGGTATGCCCAGTGATCGACGGCTAGGAAATGATGCTTCGTCCCCACGACGTGCTCGCTGGCATGTTTCCTTCTTTCCGCCGCAGCGATAGAGAACCGCCCGGCCACTCGGCATCAACTCGGCGCTGACAGAATTATAAGAACACATATCATCGTGGGTAGGTAATATTGTCATGATGATACAGGTGAGCGCCAGCGCCAGCACCTGCACCGACATGGACACGGAAGTTGGGGGCGTGCGGTTGTGGTTCGAAATCCTACACCGTCCTGCACAGACAATGACTCGTCAAGCGACGCACGGTCTCACTCATGCTTGGTAAGTGGCCAAAGATTCGCTTTATCTTGACAGACGCGGCGCGGATGCGGACTACGGTTTTCCGAAAGAGTATGGCAATGGAATGAGTGTACTAAGGTGATTCGGCCTACATCCCCCCGATCAGGGCGTCACAGCCTCTTCGAGACGAGCACATGTCTGCAAATGAGACCGAGCCCGAAATTCCCCTAAGCCAATGCAGATCTCACCGTCGAGAACCGCTGCCCAAATGCCGAAACAAACAAATTTGCATGCCGCACGGGAAAGTGCGTAATACATTACACAAACAGGCTTGCCTTATCTGATGCTCGTCATTCTTCGTTGTTACCAAGCAACCAAAGGCGAACTTGTTAGCGACAGTGGACGTTCGGCCGTGTCGTTACTCCGTTGCAACTGTTAGAGTCTTGTACTAACGGGAGGCTCCTACGAACTACGTCACCAGCGGTCCATTAGTCCCGCAATTGTCCCATGGGGAAATACCCACCAGAAATTGGAGACAGACCCATGTCCCTACCGTACGGTAATATCCCGGGGCAGAATGCTTGACTGGGCAATATGATCGCGGGCTTGGTGGCATTAACTGGAGCATCACTGCAGCACCTTCCGTACTGTGCCATGATTGCGTACGCAACGACTCCAGTCGAAGGCAGACTACTCCGATAGGCGGATCTCTACGCGTTGTCACAAGCAATCTGGTAACGAACGGGTAAGTACTGGTCGGTTGAACTTGCGATGCCGACCACGATGGGATCTGGGATTTCCACGGACAGTAAGCCGTCAGCCGCAACAATCAATCGAAAGTCCTCAACAAAACTAGTCGTCCGTATATGCAGGTGCCATGTGGCCGCATCGCCGGCGTTTGCTTGAGTGACTATTGCGTGACGGAAGGGCACGTACCCGGATTCTGTGCACAGAACCCAAGCTGAGCAGTTGCAGCCTTTTATAGTTTGTCATCCTACATGTTAGTCGTGTAATACACCTATGTACATACGTTGTACTAGCCGTCGGTGGTCCGTACTGTGATTTCCTGACCAGCCACTGTCTTACGCCTCAAGCCTCAAACTTCCGCCACTGCACGTGCCAAGACCTCCACCAAAACAAAGTCCCACTGCCATCTCCCACTCCGCTCCTCGCTAACATCCACCAACAGATCTTCCGACATCCTACTTAGCCGTCACCAAATGCGCTGCAGTCCGAAGAAGCAAATACGAGCGGAACGCCACAACAAGCGACGTGCAGATTTGATGTGTCAACATCAGGCCATAGGAAGCTCTACCTCCGAGACGCGGTTCCGCACCAACAAGTTGCATCTTGCAGGCGAAAGCCACAAGGGCGGAGCGGGGCAGCGGAGCGCAACACAATACCCTAGCATCACAATGTCACAATATGATTTGAGCGGGATTCGGCGCGCTTCTTAACTCGTATTCTTCTCCTAAGAGCTCGGCAGAAAGATTGGCTTTGCATGGCATGTCAAGGGCAGGGCAGCCACGACCACGACCACCACCAAGGCGGCACGCAGCGCCCGGGAACGCCATGATTGTGGCGACGGTAACGCTAAGAGTAAAGGGCAAATTGGACTCGCGCTGCCCAGCACGTGCTGAGGCCGCGCAGCAAAGGAAAGTGCACTGCCCATGACATCGCGATTCCAAGTCACATATGAAAAGGGGGTTTCGTTTAATGGTGCCTCCTAGAGCTGTGCACGAGCAGTAAGGCCAGGGTATTGTTATCCACCCTTGGGCACCAGAGATTGTTGTTGAGGTCTTTCATCGCCTGATGATGTCTTGCAACGGCGTTACTGACAACTAACCCTAGCAACGCCATGAGCTTATACCTAACCCATGCCGAGCTCCAAGGCCGCTGGGCGCCTCGGATCGTCCGCCAAGTAAGACCGAGGAAAGGAGACTTTTCGAACAAAACGTCCATTTATAACCAAGGGGTTTCCGTCGTCTTTTTCATGATCGGTACCAAGCAAATAAGCGGTCGACCCAAGCAACACTTGTTCGGGACAAGTTGGCGATCCGCAAACTTTCTCCATCTCATGACCACTCACTCTTATTGGTCACATTCCATTCCAGTTCGTCACGAAAAGTGCATGTATTCGCTTCTCTGTGATTTGGTGAGAGCTTAGTCGACTCGCTGGATTTCGCTTCACCGGTAGCCATTCCCGCAATGTGGTCAAGAGTATGGATCTGGGCGGTTAAGTCGTCCGTACCGGTAAGCCCGAGGCGTATATACCATCATCACCCAGGACAATGGGACAAAACATTCGGACGGGGCTGCTTGGACCTAATGAAAGCTGTAGAGGATTCAAGTAGGTTTTGAACAAGATTGAGATTGATTGCTGCTAAGCTTGACAAAACTTGATTATCACATCAAGTGCTGGGGTAGATCCGAGCAGGAGATGGATGGATGCAGGTAATGGGCATATTCACTACAGACAATAACTGGTTATAGGGGAATTACAATAAATGGGCGTTTCCAAGACACCATCCTCCTCCTCCGCCTCCTCCTCCCTCGGTAACACTGTCTACCTACCTATATGTCCCAACCACCATGGGCAAGACAAGACTGCAATTTGCCATGTATGTATCGAGCACGACATGACCAAGAAAAGCCTCGTATATTGAGAATAAATGTATGATTGGCTGTTAGGCCTAGCTACAAAATACAATGGCGCTAGCACTACATGCAGTGTATACGCCCTTGCGCCAGGAGACCAAAAATATTAACCATCCCTTGAACCCTCGCAGGCTAAAACCCAAACCCATGATTTGCTTGTGGACTAAATTGCGTGAAAAAGGGACATGGAAGAGAGCTGCAGATGATGGATACTTTCAAGCCCCACCAAATCGCTCAGGAAGGAAGACACAGACTAATACAAGGCGTACTTATGTACATGTTGCCCTGGAGAGGGGCCTGGTATCTATCCATCAAGGCAGTCTCAAACACCCTTGATAGCCACCGTTCGCTCGCTATTGAGCTTATTCGCATTCCGGGTATGGCTCTCCTTCTTGCAGTCTTCAAGGCCCTCGCACTTGTGGTCCTCGAGCATGCGGTGCTTGCTGCAGTGGTGGCCATCACAGAAGCCGCAGTCGCCGACGATGGGTTGCGCGCGGTCCTTGCAGTCCTTGAAGGAGCAGCGGATCTTCCTTGGGGGCATACCGCCGCGGAGTGGGAGCGCGAGGTGCAGCGTCGAGTTTGCGCCGATGGAGTAGTCGGCTAATGTGGTTTCCGACGATGAGAGGTGCTTGCCGGCGTGCACTATGCGGAGGTGGTCGGGAGTGGAGAGGTTGGTGCGGAGGGCGAGTAGGGAGCGCAGGGTGCTTATTGAGGTATTTGAAGGGATTGTGAGAGGGATTGCTACGGGTGAATGTCAGCTTGATGGTTGTTTTCACGCTGAGGCTGCGGCCTTCATGGGCTTGTTCCGAGCCTCGGAACAATGGGCGGGATCAACTCACTGTCGTTGCCGGACACGGTCTTGACGAAAATCTGCATCGTCTCTTCCGACTCTGAGCTGGACGAGCTCATGCTGCTAATACTGCATGTGCGACGCATGGTGATGGCGATGGTGGTGGTGTTGTAGAGTGGCAGGCAAGGTGGTGATGTAGTGGCGAGTGGTGATGACGCTGAGCGCGGCGACTTGGTCGGCTAGATGACGAAGATGGTCGGGGATGGTAGGTGAGGCGCGTGCTGTGTGCTGCGTGTTGAGTGGCAAGGTAAGCAAGGCAAACCGAGGTCGGATTCAAATGAGTAAGGCTGGAGTAAGCAGTAGGCGGTGTGTAAGCCAGTAGGATGGTTGAGTCGCGTGAGAGGGTCGATGAAGGGCAGGTCAAGCTGGGTGGTAGGAACAGATGGGGAGCGAGTAGGCAGAGGTGACGCAGACGCCTTCTTAAACAAAAGCGAGCTCAGGGTCGAGGCTAGGTGGCCGAGTGACAATGCAAAAGCCCATGCTGGCACTGCACTGGTGCCTTGGTTTGATGGCGCTGTACACGACTCGAGCCGGCATGCGTTCGCAGCGGCGCAGGGCGGCGGCGGCGGCTGTGACTAGCCGACTATGTATGATGCATGGTACAGTATTCCCTATGCGGGTGCATGATTGGTGCTGACCCGTGAGGCGTGCTCAGGAACAGCAGCGCACCCAGGGCTTCCTTCACCCTCGCCCACCGAAACACATGCATTGTCTTACTGTCAGTCACCAACAGCCAACAGCCAACAGCCAACATGGCCGATGCCGACCTGGCCGCCTTGTTTAAAGCAGAGTGCAGCCGCGCAATCGGCCTACCTAATCGCCATGCCAGCCTTCGCCCAACCTGCCCTCTGCATATGACACGTATTGCCGACTTGCCTCACTCTTGTCTGATAGCTGCGACATGGCATCCAGAGCGTGTCTCATGCAGCCTGGCAATGGCTGTCTGTCAGAGACTACCAGGGGGACTACCAGGGACTCGCTAGTTGCCGCATCGGGACGTGTAACACGTGGACATCAGCTTATCGTGCCAGAGGCGCCCACCTCGGCCTGCGAATGCATGAGGGGAATGCATCGTTGTGCGAGCCTGTGCGACTATCGTGATATGCCCGTTGCGTCGTGGGTCTTGGTGTTGAGCATTGCATTCATGTCGTCTTGGGCGTAGTGGCTATCGAATTGTACGCGCTTTCCCCCTCTCCGGCATGCTGCAATACCTATGACATGTACTACCGCTTTGTGCTGTGTGCTGTGTGCTGTGTGTTGTGTACTTCGCCACACATGCACAATGCCTAATAGTCCGGCCTAAGTTCGGATACACCATTCGTCCTCTTGCACACGCATCGGTCAGTCGCTCATCGTCTGTGCCACTACCGTCTGGATCGGTGCGCTCTGGAACCTTGGTACCGGGAGCACCACTATCTATTCTGCACGCCCACGCCTCAAATAGTAAAACGCCCGCCAAACATGGGTTTCGCCCGCGCATCCCGTTCACAGACGCCGCTCCTGTAATGTCACCAATGTTTCTAGAAACGTTCTAGCGCGCTTTGTGTAGCCCCAACAAGGTTTATACAGTATTGTAAATGTGCAGGCTTGACAGGTGCCACCATGCTGAACTACTATCATACACTCCCTCTAACCACTTTCTACAACATGCTCTTTGGGAAGTCCTTCATTGCTTGTCGGACGCCCAGATCACCCAGGATCTCCTCGGTACCTCCCAAGATGGCATCGAACTTGTATGTGCGATGGAACTGCTCAATCACCCGACCCATTCCACTCTGTGTCAGTCCTCTGCCACCAAAGATATTGACTGCCTCGTCCGCAATCTCGTGCGCCGATCGAGTGGCGAATGACTTCAGCAGAGCGATAGGTCCGCCGAGCAGTTTTGATTGTTGAGCGTACGACATGTGTGTCATCTGGAAGGCAATCGACTCGAGCCAGGCCTGATTGGCTTCGACGTGTGAAATCATCTTTGCGAACCTAGTATCCAGCGTTAGTGACCATGTTCGGCAATGGCAATTGTTTTTGCTGCTAAAAGCACAGTGACAGGGTGGGGAGCGCGGTTTCATCCGACGGGATGCACGGGTGAGGCAGGTATAGTCTATCTTTAGCAGTGCCACTTACTTCTGACGGATGGCTGGCTGTTCAATCAGCTTTTTGCCAAAAACTATCCGCTGGTTGCACCACTTGAGACACTCCTCGACGACCGTTCGCGATTGCCTGATGACAGCAGCGGCCATCATGAATCTTTCGTGGTTAAAGTTGTGTACCACCACAGCGAAACCTTTGTGCTCTTCGCCCAGTAGATGATTTACCGGAACCTTCGCGTTGTTGAACTCTACGAATGCGGTGCCTGCTGTGGTCGAGTAGCTAGTCTTGATCAGCTTGGTCTCAACCGCCTCGTCGCGTTCGATCAGCAGGACAGAGAAGCCCTTGTCAGTCCGGCAGGCTGTGACAAAATAATCACAGAACATGCCGTTAGTAATCCACTACTTGCTCGTTAGTACTGTCCCGCACAGATATAGAATAAGGTGAGTCCAACCTTCTTTGTACCCCGGACGATGTAGTGCTTGCCATCCGGTGACAATGTCGCAGTGGTCCTAATACCAGCGACGTCCGATCCCGCAAACGCCTCAGTGATGGCCAGGCACATCTTCTTTTTGCCGCTCAGCACCTCGTTGACTACTCGTGTCTTCAACTCAGACTCTGGCATCCATTCCAAGACAGCAGTCAGACTGATCGTCATACCTGCCATGTTGCCGTCCTGGAAACCACGAGCATTAGCACGAACACCTTCCTGCACCTGTATAAGATCGTGCATGTAGTCAAATTCCTCGCCCTTGACGACGCCCATCAGCATCTTACCATGAAGATGCTTTCCTGGTCCAAGACGCATGGCCAGCATGCCGTTCTCGGCCATCTTGTTGATCAGTTCTTGGCTGATATATGTGCCATCCTTCTCCTTTTGCTGCGCCTCGGGTGTAACGTGCGTATCCACGAACTTGCGAATTTCCTTCCGCAGTGCCCGATGGCTGTCCTTGAAGTAAGGGCTTTTAAACTGGGGTCGCAGCCACAATGGCTCCGCATATGGAACTGGGCTCAGGTCGCCCGGTTGCTGGACCAGGACTTCCGACTTCTCGCCCTCAATCGTGCCGATGCATAGCTCGCTGTATTTCTCCAAGACCTCCTGTCGGTGGAGGTTGTAGAAGGCAGTGGTCGCATCCTGACCGGCTACTTGCTCTAGGACGACCGAACCGCCAGGATGCGCGTCGACGAAATCACTAAGATCGTAGACCTTGTGGTCGATGATGCACCAGAGGTCTTCTGGTGTCTTGTGCGAAGCGACCGACTCGCGCGTAAGGGTGGCGTGCGGCATGGTGGAAGGAAGATGCGTGCGATTATCGAGGAAGAAACGGATCGAAGTGGGCGTTGCGATGGTGTGGGACGTCTGGGAGAGAAAGGAGAAGCGGACTACATTTTGCGGGTCGCAAGTCAGTTTGGCCTCGGTCTACGAAGCTGTTGCAACATGAGCTAACCGTCTCCGCGCTGTGCTCCGCCTGGTGTGGAGCAGCGCGAAGAACATCTGGGGAAGATGCCGAGGCACAATATGTAATCAACTCTTCATCGTCGCTTATTGGACAGCGCCACTGCCTTCTCCCTTTCCTTTGCATGCTCATGCCCCCGAAGGTATTTCCTCCTCTCCTAGACCACACTTCCATGTTCTTTCTGTGAGTCCAATGGGTATCTGGTATACCGTTTTGTAAACATTCCAACCAGGGTACAACTGCCGTGGAACTTCGCGTCGCAAAACTCTCGGGTTCACAGTCTTCTCGTATGATACATGCCATGGCCAGCTCTGCTCAGATGCAGGTCACTCAATATTTGATGCTGAGCAGCAATGGATATATAAAACTCTACGTAGCCGGTTCCGCTTACCAGATAGTACAACACGACAGAATAAAATTGCTCGTTACTGAGCAACAACCATATCGTCCGTCAGTAAAGAACAAATGAGAGTGATTGATTGATTCTGCATTCAAGGCAGGATGCTTTTCATATACATGTTGAAGTGGGGTGGCATTGGCACTAACAGCGCTAGTATCAAGAGTGAAAGCTACGGGGTAGTATCCTACTACCATACACAGCCAACATCCAACAGACAGTGAGATATTACTGACAACATGTCCTACTTCCATGATACGGCGGCGAATACATCGTATAATTGTGGTGCTGGAAGGCACGCGTGCCCAGATCACGGGAACACGCGGAGTTTGCTCCTTCCCAACTTCCCCAGCAGTCGAAGCACACGCCACCAACAAAATTTGACATGACGTGACGTGACCCATACCACTCCCTCTCATCTCGTCTTCTTTCTCTCGCTTCTTACATTCATCCCTCGCTATCCACTGTCAGCTCCTCCACGCTGCATCGAGCCTTCACAGCAGTGAGGCATTATTGACCGGACTCTGCAGAACACCTCCTCACACAACGACGGAAACCTTCTAAAATGGCTGCCTGGGGTTGCGGTAAGTGTCAATCCCACCGTACGTGGGCCGCTCCTAAACTGACACATCACCAGGTCTCTTCCAGTCCGAGCATGACTTAGACATTGTCGACAACCTAACTGCTGAAGCTGGCCTCTTCATGCTCCAAGAAGCTACCCGAGATATCGCCAAAGCCGAGGGAAAGAGCGAGAAAGATGTAGACGGTATCTACTACTCCATCTATCGCCCCGTGTGCTCCGACCCTGAGTTAGTTCGCAAGCTTCTCGATGACGGTCTCCTTGTTGGCTTGATCGCCGAAAAGGAGGCGAAGATGCTGGGTGCTCTTACAGGATCCGAGGAGGAGAAGTTTGAGCACTTGATGGAGGACCCCTGCTACGTCTATGTTCTACTCGGTGCTTGCGCAATGACACTTGGCTGCCGGCTTCCTGACGCCTACGTGGCCATGCTCAAGAAGGTCTACACCGAAGGCGGTCTCATGCCTGATGCACAAAAGCAGATGAGGGGGGCTCTGTTTGGCCCAGATGGCTACGTGAACGGCGTACCATACGACTTTGAGTCCAAGTCGCTTATTGAGTCGGCCAACTCAAAGCCTGCCGCGAAAAGCAGTTCCAATGGCGCGGGTTTCGAACCCATGAACGTCATGAGCCCTGGCGGTATGTTCAACACAGGCATGACCGATTCGTCGACATCGACTATCATCAAGGAGCTACGTGATCAGCGCAACAACCCTGATGCATGTGGTAACTGTGGCGCGAAGCATAATTCTGAGGGTCAGGCTCTGCTCACATGCTCCAAGTGCAAGAAGCGCGACTACTGTTCGGTTCAGTGTCAGAAGAAGGCATGGAAGGTCCACAAGAAGGTGTGCGAAGAAGCAAAGGCCTTTCTGTAGGTCTTCGGTGTGGAAACAGGTGTGTATGGATTTTCTTTCTTCTAATGGCAGTCACCAAGGGTATGGAATAGTTAATGAGAAATCAAGAGTGGTGGCCTATGAGGTAAATTAGCTATGCGGACATTCGTATGTAATAATAACACATGACAACGATGGGTCGGCAAGTGGACTTTCTAGCTGTTACCAAGGTAGTGAAGCAAGTAAAGGGACAAATATACGAAAAGACCTTTACGTATGTTTTACCGTCCCATGTGCCATTTCTATTACTTGCTTGGTGATTTCCTTTACCAATCAAAAGAATACAAACTCACACATACCCTGTTGAGCATTTTCCAAAACAAGCTTGACCAAAGCAGGACTTCACACACTATGATGAAAGAAACCAAGGTTGTATGTATGTGTAATTTATCGTTACTCTAACGCTGAACAGATGAGCATGTCGCACATCGCGACAAGTATTAAGCCCATTTTTTTGTTGGGTAGACCGTCTCATAGAGCGGTGAAAGAAGCACCTTCCTATGCAGAGAAGAGAAGAGGTATCCTCCATATGCCAGATGCAGTATGAGCCATAGCGAAGACATGGCAGCCGTAGGAAACAGAAAGGAGATCTAGAAACACTCATGAGTGGCGGTGCAGAGCCACCACCTCTCAATGTCGTACAAACAGACATTCCCGCTAGTAAAAGTACAACCCATAAAAGGTACAAAATGCAGAAACACGACAGTTTGTGGTCGAGCGAGCAAGGGCGCCATCAAGCACCACCCCGCGGACGCCACGGAAACAGTCAGCAGTATAACAGAACGACAAGGACTACTGCAAGCCAGCCTTATTGGTCTTGACGGTGTGCGGAATAGGCTGCAGAATGCCCTTGTTATCACCAGCACCGAGCGCATCGCCCTTGGCCCAGCCCATCTTCATCATCAGCGCGTGGCCTTTGTTCTCCGGTCCCAGCTCCGGGGCATTTGCGCCGACTGTCTCACCATCCTTGTAGCCCAGCTGAGGGCGGGCACGGGCACCACCCTGTTTGTGCTTGACCGTATTGAACTTGCCTGGTCGGCCGCCGCCACCTTCAGAGAAGAGAGGACCACGTAGACGTTTCTTGAAGCCCTTTTTCTGGATAGCGATTCCGAATTCGTCATCGGTGTAGGTCCGTGTGCGAGACGTCTTTGAAAGGAGAGTGAATCTGTCCATACCATCGCCTCGAGAGCGAGAGTTTAGATTGAAGAATGCGGCTGCTTGATGCACAGTGGAGCGGCGGTAGGCATCCATAGGAGGAAGTGCCAACGTCTCCATATCACCCAGCATGAACTCACGAAGCTCGTCGAGGATGTCTTCCATGTCGATACCACCTTGGTACTTGACCTTGAGGTTAGCACTCTTACCCTTGCGGCCCAAAAGACCCTGCCGGCGTAGCTCCTCACGTTCCACCTTCTTGAGCCGTTTCTTGGTTCTGTCAGCTGCCCAAGCGTTCTGGAGCTGCTCGTTCAAGTCAGAATCATCCAATTCTGGCGGAGGTTGACCGCGTCGACCCTTCTTCTTCGGCTTCAGGGATGGCCGCTCGGTATCCATAATATCGAAGCCATGATACGGGTCCATTTCGAGGGCTTCAACCATGGCGGAGGCTGAAGGAAATGAAGGCTCCCTTTTACCGCGACCACGAGCCTGGTTTTTCTTGTTCGATCCACCGAACGCTATGAATGATCGATCTTCTACAGGTCCGTCGAAGAACTCGTCACCACCATAAAGCAATACCTCATCCGCACCTAAGCCGAGCTCTTCTTGCTTCTGTAGAACCCTAGCGAGTGTTTCGTCGTCGATTTCAGCTTCATCGTCATCATCATCATCATCATCATCATCCTCTTCTTCAATTTCACCTTCATCTTCTGAGTCGCTACTAGCAAGCATATGCTGCTCACGTTCAAGAGCAGCTGCCTCGAAAGCTCGAACAAGTTTCCTCTCGACAGGGCCTTTCAAGAAGGATGCTGGCAGCCAGCGAGCGTCATCGATTACAGCTCCTTCATACACACAAAGGTAGTGGAGACCAGATTTGCGAGTGCGCTTTGAGAGGATTCGTCCGACTATGTCTTCGACATCAGAAGAGGTACTCAGCTGGTCAAAGTCGTGCAGCATAGCAGACTCCCAGTCACCGTTATCTTCAGCTTGGTTCGTGTCGTCCTGAGTTTCGGATACTGACTCCCAGTCGTTATGGCTGCCTGCATCGAGATCCATCTCGCGGCGGGCAAAGCCAGAGGCAGCTAACAAATCATCAGTGAGGCCGAAATCCTCTACATTCTGCAGATAATCATCCATGGCTGCATCACGAGAGTTTGCTTCACCACGCAGTAGAGTGTCCTTGTCAGAGCGTGCTCGGGTAGGCAACCATCCAATGTTCGGCTTGCTGCAATGTTGCCACTCGGCGGTTGTGCCCTCCCATAGCGGTTTGCCTCCTCTCCGCTTTGCGAAGTGGTTCTGCACAACCTCATCATCATCATCTGAGTCGGCCTTTGGTTCGACCTGCGCAAGCGGCACCGACACCGATACCTGAGCATGGCTTGCTTGAGTTGACAAGGTAGAGTCAGATTCTGAGGCAGTCTTAGACTCGGCTGATTCCACCCTTGTAGATACAGTAGCTGGTTGTTCCGGAACAGATACCGTGTCTTCAGTCGGAGCGGGTTGTTTCGTGGCTGGAGCGTGGTTGCCGCGGCCTCTGAACAAAACCTCGTCTGAGCTTGAAGAGGCCTCTGAGATTGCAGGCGAGGGGCTGCGGATGGCCATGTGCGCCATGGCGTCGGTGTTGTCGGGCGGGGACGAGGACGAGGAGGGCGTGAAGGTGGCGGGGCTGGACTCTGTCGTTTCTCCTTGGGTGGGCTCGTTGACAGGGAGCATTTTCTTCAGCGTGCCCTCGAGGTGGCCGGCACTGATGAAGCGTATGGGCATGTGGCGCAATTTCTTGCCGTCGTCATAGGCAGCAGTGCGGTGGTTCGACACCCAACGCGCCTCGTCTTTGAGCGAGTGGTTTGACGCGGCTGCTGCAGGAACGGTCAACATGGGGGGGAAGGGGCGCAGGGGCGCAAACGTACCCATCTCGCCTTCCTCGCGGACCTGCCATGATTGGGGTGCATGGTGTTTGAATGGCGTGCTCTGGGCGGACCCGGCCTTGGCTTTGGCCTTGTTCTTGCCCTTGCCCCGCGGCATGGCAATGGCTATGCAAAAGGCGTTTGCGTTACAAGCTGGGCGTGAAAATGGCGGCGGCGGCGAAAGGGTGCGAGTACGAGGCTTTGGAGATGATGCGCACTCGCATCCATGTCAGCCTGGTGGGTGGCGGCGGGGCTAGCATGCTCCTCAGGACTAGTTCGCCGCAGCTTGCATACTACGTACATAGTACCATGGTACGGAGTATGCATGTCCATGATACATACTGGCCATGGCGGTTGCAGCTACCTACATTACAGTGATCCCTCGCAGCTGGAGCCTCTATCGCAACCTGCACGACGACGGTGCACTTGAATGAAGACGTCATTTGCAAACAACCACATCCTATCGCATTCCAGAACCGTGTTTGGACCTCGCCCTGGCTGACACCGCCAGGTGATAGGCCGCCCCTCCCCCGCGGCAAACCTACGTACATAGAGCCGCATATGACCTTTGGAACTCGCCGCAAGGACCGAACCCTCACAACGAGCAGCACACGCCTCCTAGTACCCGTTTTTTTAATTTCTTGATATATGCACTATTCCCTGGACACGCACGAATAACCACGTGCGGCCGACTACAGACTCATGGTAGCCAGCTCTAGGCAGCCTCCACTCGCACCTCCGTAACCTCCGCATGCAACGCCGCCCTGGCCATATTACCCGCTACACCCACCATCATGAACGACTTTGAGCGTGTTAGCCGAAGCATCGTCCGCACCTTCTATGACCCCCCGCCGACAAACGACTCAAACGACCCTATATGGCTGCTAGGCCAGCGCTACGACCCCCGGCCTCCCCCATGGAAGCCAACACCCAGCGACCCTTCTTCAGCTGGGGCCGGCACACCACCATCGGAGCGCACCGACGATGAAAGTTGGATACGGACAAGTATCGAGGAGACGGACCGCAAGGAAGCTCCAAATGGCGAGGACCCAGCACAATACGGCAACTGGCCCTCTGCCTTCCTGGACGACTTCGAGTCGCGCATATGGATGACGTACCGTTCTGGCTTCACACCCATCCAGAAGAGCCAGGATCCAAAAGCAACGAGTGCCATGAGCTTCCGCGTGCGCATGCAGAATCTGGCCTCCCCAGGCTTCACCTCAGATACAGGCTTTGGCTGCATGATCAGGAGCGGCCAGTGCATACTAGCTAATGCGTTGCAAATACTGCGCCTGGGACGGGACTGGCGGTACCAAGAGCAGCCTGATGCAAAGGAGCACTGTGACTTGGTTGCCATGTTTGCCGATGATCCCAGGGCCCCTTTCTCCATCCACCGCTTCGTTGAACATGGCGCTGCTGTGTGTGGAAAGTACCCTGGCGAGTGGTTCGGGCCTTCGGCCGCTGCGCGCTGCATACAAGATTTGGTCCACAAGAATAGAGAAGTAGGACTGAAAGTCTATGTGTCTGGCGACGGTGCCGACGTATATGAAGATAAGCTCAAGGAGATTGCCGTCGACGATGACGGAGAATGGCATCCTACGCTGATTCTGGTCGGCACCAGGTTGGGCATCGACAAGATCACGCCAGTATACTGGGAGGCTCTCAAAGCAAGCCTGCAGATGAAGCAGAGCATCGGCATCGCAGGGTAAGGCGTTGGAGTGCATGTTCACGTGTCGTTTTACTGACGTTTGAAAGTGGCCGTCCTTCAGCATCACACTACTTCGTGGCTACACAAGCAAACAACTTCTTCTACCTCGACCCGCACAGCACGCGCCCGCTTCTGCCATATCGACCATCTACAGGTCCGACCGAAGAACAAGCCACAACCCCTTCCACACTCGAAGCATCAGCAACCTCAGTAACATCCACCTCGTCATCAACGACCATCGTCCCTTCAGTCACCGAAGTAACGGCTTCCTCAGACGCCTCAATAACAAGCGGATACTCACTGGAAGAACTCGCAACCTGCCATACACGTCGCATTCGACGCCTGCAAATCCGCGAGATGGACCCCTCTATGCTCCTTGCTTTCCTCATCACATCAGAGGACGACTATGAGGACTGGAAACAAGGTGTTCGCAGCGTACAGGGCAAGAGCGTAGTACACGTGCAGGACAAGGAACCCGCGCCTAGAGGGCAGGAGCGCGAGAGTGCCATCGACGAGGTGGAAAGTTGGGACGAAGATGGTTTGCAATAAGCAATGATTGGACGGAATGGCGTTTGTTCTGGATGACTTGCAATTGTGTCATGGGGAGGTAAACGCATGTTTGGCGTACAGGAATGGAGTTTAGGGCCCGTATATCCGTACAGCTGCGCCTACCGAGCAATCAATATCTCTTTAACTAATTAGTTGATCCGATAGTACATGTGCGTCGTGTATCTTTTCCTTGTTTTTGTCGCATATCCATATCCAGCTTTGCAAATGCAATACTTGCTTTACAGTAAATAGCGCATCGACTTTGTCGGGACCGATTCGCGAAACACGCTATCGCGAGGGGCGTCGTCATCCAGACGCGTCAAACGCGTCTTTGAAAACGGTCTGTGCTCAGCTTTAAGAAGCTTGAGCCAATGGATCGCAAATTTCTAAAGGTCAGTATGAAGCCCGAAGCCTACAAGTCAGATTTCAAATGATCAAAAGGTACAGTGTCAAATGCCAGGTTGGATTGAAGTGTGAAGTTCGAAAGAATTGATTCGTTCCCGTCTGTTGTGGTATAATGTACAGACCCAGATGGACCTCGTAGTCGAATATGACTAGATGATTCGATGACAGACAAACCGACCCATGATCACATTAGCAAATGACCCGTGAACACCGCACCCCGTAACCACTTGTCGAACAGACAAGAAAGACCCAAAGAAAACATCCAGCAAATGAAAAAAGGTACTCTATTTGGTGGATGAAGAGTACTTGGTAACGGCCTTGGTGCCCTCGGATACAGCGTGCTTGGCAAGCTCACCAGGCAGGATGAGGCGGACTCTGTGGTGCGAGTTAGTGAATGTAGATGACGTGTATGATTGCGTAAAAAAAACGTACGATGTCTGGATCTCACGCGATGAAATGGTGGACTTCTTGTTGTAGGCAGCGAGCTTGCTAGCCTCAGTGGCGACGCGCTCGAAGATATCGTTGACAAATGAGTTGAGAATGCTCATAGCGCGGTTGGAAATTCCGGTGTCAGGGTGGACCTGCTTGAGGACTAAAGGGCGCGTTAGTAAGTTCCGTTCAACAAAAGCGGATGCCACGGATGCAGTGCAATGGTGTGCTGATGCACCAAGTTGCGCCCGATGATGCGCAATGGGTAGGCAAACTTACCCTTGTAGATGTAAGAGGAGTAGGTCTCCTTCCTGGTCTTGGTGCGCTTCTTCTTGTCACCAGAGGGCGCGGCGGTCTTCTTGCCAGCCTCCTTCTTCTCAGCGGGAGCCTTGCCGGCCGGGGCCTTGCCGCCGGTGGTGGGAGTCTTCTGGGCTTTGGGAGGCATTTTGGGTGAGTTTGGAGTGATTGGTGCGAAAAGTTGAGTTTGGATTCAAAGCACGATATTCGAGCGAGATGAAAGTGGTTGAGTGTCGGGGTGGGAGTTTGCGAGGGATGAAGAGAAAGGTCGTCGACGGCGGGGGACGCGCTACTTATGGGGAGCGCGCTCTGATGTTGTGATCCAGCAGCGGCTAGGGGGCCGTGCGCGCCGTCTTGCCAGTTGGACGGCCAAGCGAGGTTCATGAGTGATGGCGCAGCCGGGCGGCAGGCGCTAAAAGACGAAGCTGCCCTCTGAACGCGCTAGCGCTGAATGGTTGATCTCGCGCACTTACAACACGCTCTGCCGTCCTTATAAGACGGCCCCGCCCCCCAACACCAGCAAGCAATCCATCGTCTCGACACTCCACGCCCGCCACCAGCTCAACCACACGCTCCCACTCACCCAACTCACCCACTTTCAAAACCACCCCCAAACAAATCCTTCAAAATGACTGGCGGCAAATCCGGAGGCAAGGCCAGCGGCTCCAAGTCCAGCGCTCAATCGTGAGTTTTCCATCTCTTGCATCGCGTCCTGCGCCTTCACTTTTGCCTTGAGCATTCAGCAAGCTCAATTCGCATCTTTTTGACGCGTCTTTTGCAAAAATGACGCGTGTTTGCGCAACACAATCAATCCATTGCAATGTGACTAACCATCCTCAGTCGTTCTTCCAAGGCCGGTCTCGCTTTCCCCGTCGGTCGTGTTCACCGTCTGCTCCGCAAGGGCAACTACGCCCAGCGTGTCGGTGCTGGTGCTCCCGTCTACCTGGCCGCTGTCCTTGAGTACTTGGCGGCTGAGATCCTCGAGTTGGCTGGCAACGCTGCCCGCGACAACAAGAAGACCCGTATCATTCCCCGCCATCTTCAGCTCGCCATCAGGAACGACGAGGAGCTCAACAAGCTTCTTGGACACGTCACCATCGCCCAAGGTGGTGTCCTCCCCAACATTCACCAGAGTACGTTGCCTCATGCATTATCAGTATCGCATCAATTACTAACTGCTTTTCAGACCTTCTGCCCAAGAAGACAGCCAAGCCTGGCAAGGGTCCTTCGCAAGAGCTCTAAGCGTGCTTTGCTTTTGAGTTTCTTTTTCACACGGCGTGGTTACTTGATGGGTCTTTTTCATCTGCAATGATAATGGGAGTCGGTCTGGGTTTTGGGTTCTCGGCTTTTTACGGGATTTATACCAGAGCTGTATATTAGCTGGTCGCATTCGATGACCGCAGGCTCATGAGCTGAATCGAGCATATCAACTTCATCCATTGTCTTTGTTTGTGATTTTCTTTCCTCTTCTGCCTCACCGTCTTTTTCTCCGCTTTCCCTCCATGATTCACGCCCCGGGCGCGCGCCTCTCCGCATTCGTCTGCCGGCATTGGTGACAGGTCCGACAACGACTCATGGTCACACAGCAACAGTTATGCGGCTCGGCGCGCGCAGCCTAGTCGAGCGCTAGGCGAAGATTCGTTATCTGCGAACAGACAGAGTGTTGCGATGAGAGTTGACAAACATTGCGGGCACAGGCATTCGGTGTATCTGGAGGGGAAAATCAGCATTTCTAGCAGTTTGCAAGAAAAACTGCGCAATACTTGATGGGGTTGAGATTGGTGGAATCAGTGGAGACGAATGTCAGATATGTAATTATTTTTCCATATTTTCACGATATGGAAATTGGTAAACTGTATTTGACAGTTTTGACTTTGTAACAAGCTATGACCGTATGACGTTGCTTTGGGTTCACCTCTAGGAAATGACTTGGCAGGCACTTTTGTCGCAAGACTTCAGACGACATAATTGTAATTGTGAAATTGCATTGTTTATTGTAGATTTCGTAGAGCATGTGAGACCGAATAACATTGGTTTGGTATTGTATTTTATTGTTCACTGTTGGTAGTAACGAATAGCCTTCGTGTTTGTGGGGAGGTTTCACACGGAAAAGCAACTATAGGTATACATTGTATTTGTAGGGTTGTAGCACACCACGTCATGAATTATTCTAGTACATCTAATAAGCTTGATCATTCCATATACTTTCAGTCTCACTATTCTATCGTATTTGAGTATATTCCTTTCTTTCTATTTGTCGAATTTATCCAAGTTCCGCAGAGATACTTCCCAGTTTTTCTCTATTTACTTTCCACCAACTACTCTTTCAAAAAATCACCATGCAACACCACATTCATAAATACATTTAAAAATTACAGAATAGCGCTTCCAAGTGCCATAGCATAGCATATACTCATTGTTCGATCAAAATTTCCACGGTGGTGCCGATTCGGTCGCGTTGGGAGTCGCGAGATAGGACGCGTTGAAAGGGTCAACAACACTACTAACAAACAACACCACGACGACGAGTTAGCGGACACGGAAACCACAGTATAAGCATTTGGTGAAAGCGCACAAGATTTCTGTAAAAAAAAACATATCTCATTAAACTTTAGAGTCGAGAGATTTTCGTTGCCAATCGTGACGCGAAACACGACGCAGCCCACACAGCCTACGTCCTTTGAACGACACCACAGGCCCGATATGCATATACACCATTTGAAAACTGATCAAAGACAAAGTGGTAAAAACTAATGCATATACACATGTATCCTTTCAAGCGGATCGCACACGTCTATTTTACTCCATGCTCCCCCCTATTCAACGTCTACAACAACATTTTCCGCGGGTCCTCAATGTATTCCTTGACCTTTACCAAGAAAGTAACGGCTTCCCTGCCGTCGAGCAGTCGGTGGTCATATGTGAGCGCAAGGTACATCATGGGCCGAATCTCCACCTTTCCGTTGATGGCAACCGGCTTCTCCTTGATGGCGTGCAGACCCAAGACAGCGGTCTGAGGAAGGTTGATGATGGGAGTGCCCATCAAACTGCCAAAGACACCACCGTTGGAAATGGTAAAGGTACCACCTGCCATGTCTTCAATGGTGAGCTTGTTGTCGCGGGCCTTCTTGCCCAAGTCGGCAATAGCCTTCTCGATGCCGACCATGTCCAGGCTCTCCGCATTCCTGACAACAGGTGTAACTAGGCCCTTCTCCGTAGCGACGGCAACGGAAATGTCGACGTAGTCGCGGTAAACGATGGTGTCGCCACCGTCAGGACCCTCGATGGAGGCATTGACAGCGGGCACGTCGCGTGCGGCCAGGATGCAGGCGCGAGAGAAGGCGGACATGAAACCAAGCTTGACACCCTTGTTCTTAAGGATCTCGTCCTTGTAGAGTTTGCGGAACTCCATGATGGACGACATATCGACTTCATTGAACGTGGTCAGCGAGGCGGCTGTGTTTTGCGATTGCTTCAGGCGCTCGGCAATGCGGAGACGCATGCGGTTCATCTTGACCTGCGCAGACTGTTAGCATACGTAGCGCAATTGGACAGAGTATACGCACGCGACGCTCCTCACGGCTGCCAGGCGTGGCCGGCTTGGCCTCTTCTTGGGGCTTGGACTCCTTCTTAGGCGGCTGAGGCTTGGATTCCTTGGTGGGCTGGGGCTTCTCTTCTTGCTTGGGGGGCTCAGGTTTTGACTCTTTTGGTGCCTCGGACTGCTCTGTTTGGCCTGAGGGTTGCGACGAAGTCTCCTGATCCGAGGATGCGGGCTCCTTTGGCTCCTCCTTGGCCTCTGTCTTTGCTGGCGCTTCTCCACCGGTCTCTAGCCGTACGATTTCTTGCCCAACTTTGACCGTGTCCTCCTCGTTAACCAAGAACTCCTTGATGGTGCCGGCCTCGGGTGCGTTCACGGCAACGTCGATCTTGTCCGTCTCAATGGTAGCGATCTCTTCGTCCTGCTCGACATAGTCGCCGATCTCTGCAGCCTGTTAGCGAGTCGTCGGGCAACTTGGTCCAAAGAGGGGACGCACGTTTTGACCATTGCTTCAGGGTGCCCTCGCTGATAGACTCGGCCATCTCTGGCACTTTGACGACGCTGTCGGCATAGCTGCGTGTCTGCTCGAGGGTCCATAGGCGCTGTGAAGAGAGCTGTCCAGGCCGTCTAGGCAAGGTTAGCCGTGGGAATATCAGTGGACGTAGGCAGACACGGCACCTTGAAGACTGGCTCAGAAGACCAGACGAGTTCGCCTTGGAGACGGCGGAATAGGCGCGCGCAGCAGGAATGGTGCTGGGTGCGGCGCGCAAAGCTCGCACAGAGCGCATAGCAGCTGGCAGGCGGCGGAGGCACTGCTGACCGGACATGATGGACAGCTAAGCGAGATGCTGTTCGAAAAGGAAAAAGGAAAAAGGCGAGGGAGACGGGCGTCTAGGGGGCGACGAGCGACGCTTGGTGTATAAGAGTTCCTGACTCTTGGGGGCTCTGAGGCAATTGATGGTTCTTGGTTCTGGCGGGCACAGGGCAGCACCGGCACGAGTTCTGACGTCCCCCCAAACCGGGAGCCAGTCACCCAGTCTCCGTCACAGGGACGACCGCCAAGCCCGCAACCTCAGGCTGTCCCAGCACACAGCAAGCATCACATCTGCGACAACCGCGAGGCATTGCGGCCACCAAACACGCCCACTCGCCATTGCAGCCATGAGCTCCAAAATACACGTCCTGTACGCCTGCCCTCCTGTGCATCGCCCTGCGCCCGGAAGCTGACCAGCCCCAGACGCCTCTACCGCCGCTCCCTCAAGCTCGCCCTTGACTGGAGCGTCCACCGATACCTTTGGCGCGGCCAGGCCCTTTACATCCGTGAGCTGTTCGAGGCCAAACGACATGTCAAGGAGCCGCGACAGATGAGGGTGCGTCTCCCTATCACACGCCAGCGATTACAAACCATCACATACACAGCACTGCTCTATCGCCAACTTTACTGATGCAACACGCAGGAGCTGATCACAGAGACCGAGGCTCTCCTAGAGAAGTGGAAGCATCCCGATCCCTACCGGCCACCCACGGCACCTGGAGGTTCGTCACCTGCTCCCGGATACTTTTCCGGCCCGGCCGCGGAATCACTCATTTGGTATACTGATACATTTTGTAGGCTCAAAGTACGAGCGCAACCTGCCTTGCCCCATCCTCGACCGTGAGTTCACCATGCACCATGTCTGCAATATGCGCTGACAACACCTAGCTCCCCCGAAGATGATCTTGTAGACGCCGCCATCGCATGACATGGAATCAACTTGTACATATTACATTGATAGTGTGCCTCAACAGTAGCACACAATAAGAAAGTCAAGAAATCCAAATCATCTGTCATGTGCACATTTCAGCTCCAATAGTAACCATGTACCGCAACGAGAGCACAGCTTCCTAAATAAGGCGGATAGCATTGGACTAAGTCTGGAACTTCCTCACTCTGCGGACTGTGCTCATGTAACCCATCTTATCTATCAAATCTTCTCTGTCGACCCAAAGCGGTGGCACTGTCGATTCTTTCGCATACGCGTCCTCTAAGAAGGCCCATTCAGGTACATCGCTGCACCCGCCGACAAATACCGTCCGATCGGGTGACAGGCTATACAACAGCGACTCGTGTGTCTTTGGTACCAGGACTTCGACTATTCTCCTGTCCGGATTGAAGCCGCGAATCAACGCAGTGCAAACCAATCCAGTCGTCCGTGGATCCAATGGCTCCATCATACCCGTGCGCTCAGACTCTGCAAGATACGGAATACCATGCTTCTGCGTCCTTGGGAGGGAGTTGGAAACGACCGAGGAAGTGGATTGAATAATTTGAACAACTGATCCATTCAGTGCATGCAGTAGCGAACTTGGCTCGACGGGTTCAGAGTACATTGCAAAAGCAGCGACGTCTTGGCATCGCTCAGCAGTGTCTTCATAGCAAAACTCCCATGGTATGAGATGGGAAAGCGGTTCTGACATCCAACTTAGTGTCTGTGGTTGGCCTGCGCTCGTACTGCTCGATTTGAGGTGGAAGTATGACTGCATCTGCATTGCGCACAATTCATTATCCGTTCTTATTGGGACAGGTAATGGCTTTTGAGCGGTAATCTCATGTACGGTGCCGTGGTATTGAGACGCGGTAGTCTGGAGCAAGTGCAGTCTGGCAGCCGTTTCAGTGTCGATGGCTCGTGTGTCGTGGAGAAGGACAATGTTATGTGGCTTGAGTCTTGTCAGAAGCTTGTTGAGTAATTCGAGTTCCGAAGTGTAGAGGAAGGCGGGTGTGTCAATGACTAATGGTAGCGAGGTATCGCGGGAGTGAAGACTCTTGTATGCGAGAAAAAGGTCCTCAACACATGGCTGGTAGTACTCTGAGTAGTTTGCAAAGTTTGTGGGAATGGGGTGTGCCCGGATCATCTCCGTCTTTGCTTCTCTTGATCCCGGTGTGACTGAGGGGTGTGTGAAACTTGGACCTAGGATTAGGTCTCTTACTATGACTAGCGAGATTTGGCCGCCAGGTGCATGTTCTTGTTTCTTGGGATCGAGATCCATATAACACACCGCTGACACGGATGGAGCTGCTTTGCCTAGGCCTGTGAGGGAGCGATTGACGAGTCGCCGAGCATAGGTTGATTTTCCTGAGCTCGAAGATCCGGTAACAATGGTGATAGAGGGAGTGCTAGTGCAGTCTTCTATGGCACGGAGCCAGTCTTCGGGTGTCACTTCAGGACGCAATGGGCGAGAGAGTACATCAGCATCTGAATGAGTCACCTAAAAGAGATATTAGCTCAAATTCAAGAAAGAAGTCCATGGATGTTCTGTATGTCTTCATTGATAAAGAGCAACACATACCACACGGAACGAACGATTCTTCCCATCACGCGTGTCTTCATTCCAAAGCCCCATAAAAGATGGACTGATGGCCGCCAATGGTGTCGGTAGTTTGCAACTCTTGATTGAGATGTGATTTGTGCCATCTAGTCCCCGAATCTTGAAAATAGGATGTGTTGCAGGCACGTATGCTCGATGCACTCTGTTTTTTTGGCCGTCTCGACTAACCGTACCTATGTTGGCACCATTGACGTTGATGGCACCTCGCAACACCGTAAAATCAAAGCATCCTATTAGTGCAATAGTTGCGTGTTTACTAAGATTAATTTTCAGTTCGGCGTCGGTGTCGGATAGTATGTCTTGGGGTTCGCTGCGCCAGTTGCAAAGCTTGAGAGTAAACTGTACAGGCGCGACGTCTTCCCCAGATTCCGACTCTTCAATTTCTAAATCTTTGTTTGGCAATAATGGACTTGGTAGCACATCAAGCTCTTCGAGCGCGACTTCAGGTGTCTCCACAGCTTTTGTGGCGGCTTCTGTTCTTAGTCGAGCTGCAGCAATTGCGGTCAGCGGCTTCCCGCGCGTGATGCTACCTGATCCGACATCCCCTCCTCTCTTTCTTTTCGACGACATTTTTTGACTTAGAATGACTGTGTTGGAGTTCTGAATATGCTATGCAACAGAAGCATTCAAACCAATGGTTTTTAGTGCGCTAGTACCAAAATGGGACTAGCGTCATGTGGCACTTCCGCGCGACAGACCGCGGCGCAAAAAAAGTTCCGCTGAACTTGGACTTTCCGGTCGCAAAGAGCATGGCACCGCACACACCATGAGCGCCATGAAGAGAACACCCGTGCCGCTACCTGGCTCCAAACAAAAATCGAAACCTCAGACTTCCTCATCGAAAGCACAATTAAGCCAAGAATTCATCGACAGTGAAGATGATTCTCCCAGTGAGAGCACCAAGCAGCCTAAGAAGGCCGAGAAGCCTCAAGCCACCATTGGGATCCACATAAACGGTGTGCCCAAATCAAAGTCCAAGTCCAGCAAGAGCGACGCGCCTGCTTCTAAACCCACGTCGACATCAAATGTTCCACCTAAAAAGCCAGCGCCGAAGCGAATTGTGACGCAAGAGGATGTCGCAGAATTGTCAAGCTCAGAGATATCTGACGATAGTGAAGACGTACCGATGAAAGATATACAGACGAAGCTCCCAGGAAACGAGAAGGGCAAAGATGCCTCGAGCTCCAGCTCGGACAGCTCCAGCACCAGCTCCGAGTCTGATACGGACGACCCACCGCAACCGATACCAAATCCTGCGCCATCCCAAGCTCCATCACGACAACCAACACAATCGCATACTGTAGAATTTCGACCAACACAAGCCTACGTACCTCCAAAAGGATTCACTGCTGTGCCGTTGAACGACAGAACCATGTCCAAGTCCGCTCGATTGTTCGATAACTTGGAGGGAAAACAAGTTTGGCACATTACCGCTCCTGCTGGTGTCTTGTTGAAGGATCTGAAGGAGCTTGTGATGGATAAAGCTATGAGTGGAGAGGTTGTACTGAGTCACAAGGGTACCAACTATGGGTTCTCACAGACAGAGAAGGGCAAAGACGAGACACGAAGGGTGTTTGTGCCTCGCACAAATGGCGTAGGACCCGGTTTGTTTACCACCAACTACTTGTAACAACTTCACTGACCTTGCTAGTCTCTGCACATATATCACAGACTCTACGTTTACAATCGGTCGTTCAGTTACCTCACCTCAGTTCCTTGCAGGCAGATCCAAACACAGGATCAGAAGCGGCGGCATCTATAACACGATCCACGATTCGCGCACCACGGCCACAAGTCACAGGATTGAAGATGCGCTTCTTACCAATGGGGTTTAGTGGTAATGATGGAGGCACCATCGGCGATTCTGAAAGCGAGAGCGAAAAGCAACGAGAACCAGCGGGACTCGGGATGCCTAATGGGCTCAATTTGCCCTCCAAAAAACAAAAGAGGAAGCACGCTGATGTGAACAATGGTGATACAAGTCACGTCCCAGCGAAGAAGACTAAAAAGCACCGAGATACTGAAGAGGAAAGGCGGAAGGAAGAGAAGAAGGCACGGAAAGAGAAGAAGCGTGCACAGCAGGCGGCTTCGGCAAACTCATGAAGCAGGCAAGGCGGCAGCTTGGACAGCATGATTTCAAGGGTGGTTACGGAAGCTGTTATGTGAAACAGCAGTGGGCTTGACAAGGGCAACGGCCATGTGCATTGCTTTTTAAACCGTTTGGCGCATCTCGTGCTGCAAGCGCGTATCTGCAGGGCGAACTTGGTTTGATATATTACCGATGGATATCCAGCGTGATGCTAACCGCATCTCAAGAAGATTGCCTTGCTCTCCCTGAATACATGGAGTGCATGTCAAGTTGAGGGAGCAGCAATCAAGCCCAGTCAGGAGGACCTTGACGAAAACAATCTGAAGCACAGTTTAGTTTATATTACCGTTTCTACAATAGCTCAATGGTAGGCCCACTGTCAGCGAAACATGCATATGCCTACAAACCCTCCCGCTGTGTCGCGCCGTTGATGAGAAGACAGTCAAGTTTGCGTCCATGGCACAGTGTAACCCTGAAACAAAGCCATCAATTAGCATGCCATTGATGCGGTATGTACGTATTACCCTGTAATACATATGTCGGTAGAAGACCCGGGCTGGATCAGGAAAGTATCCGACGACGTGGTAGCTAGTATGCCGAATTGGCACTAGCGCAGTGGTCTAAACAACGCGCGCTCTGTTGTCACTGACGAGGGTCGGGAAGCGTCACACTCGTTTTGGGCTTTTCACTTGACCGCAGTTGCAACATGCTCATGAGCAGGCCTCGCACTTGCCCCGTTTTACGCGACTGCCCTGCTTGCTGCGCGCGCACGTACCCAAATGGCAACCGCAACCACGGCTCCTGCCTCAGATGCTGAGCACTCTCAGACCGACGAACTAGACTCCACACCCTCGACCCCCACGCTCGCGCCCACACGAGAGAAGCACATGGCGCACACTAGATCGGATGGCGAGCATATGCATGTCTCTGACCGTTCCGACTCGCATATTCCGCCCCTGCCGATCGAGGAAGATAGCATTGCACCCCATGCCGTCGACGAGGAAGCACACAATGTTGAAAGCGTGTTTGATGACGGCGAAATGCACCGCCAATTAATGGACATCGAGTCGAGCTTCATCCCTGAACCAGCTCCACAGCCAGAAGCACCACAGGGTCTGCCCGGCGTGGATGATACTTACCTCTTCGGCGGCTCGCCTGGCAATTCGCAGCGGTCAGGTCACCATGGCAATAACGATTCCGCCATGCAGAGGGTCATGGACAGCCTGGAGGAGATGACAAAGCCCAAAAAGAAGCCCAAGAAGCTAGAGATGCGCCATGGTCACACACCGTCCAAATCCCAGTCTAGCAATGCGCATAGCAGCTCGCCTTCTTTCTCAGAACCCCCCACACCTGCCGATGCCTACAAGACACCTGCCGCCCGCCAAATGGACTTTGAACCGGACGATTCCATGGACGCAGGCACTTCAACATCGGATGCCGCTCCCTCCTCGCCCTCTGCAGAAGCTGCGCGACGAAACCGATCGCGTACTACAGAGGAAAGAAATGTTGAAGAAGTAGAGGATGAGGAAGACGAGAGAGAAGACGAATCGGGCGAGGAGGATGCCCCTGAAGAAGAAGAGCAGACTGTTCATGGCGCCCAGCAGGACCATGTACACGGGGGACGGCCGACCTCCAGCGCTTCGACTGTGAAAGCGCCTGATTTCTCACTAGTTGAGGAGGGCTCCTCGCTCACAAACGAAAATGACAACAGCGCAGACAGTCTAGCCATGCCCCCGCCCTCCGTTCCCGCGAGCAACCAAAAGAACAAACGACCGACCTTCCTCCAGCACCGCGGTTCGAGCCAACGCTCATCCGTGTCCTCCTTCACCAACCGATCCGACGCATCTGGAGACAACGCGAGTACAGAGAGCCTAGGCGCAGACTACTCATTACAGACCGGTGGCGCCATCCCGCGCTCGAGCGGCCCCGCGCGTATGAGCCTCGGGCTGTCAAGACTACCGAGTTTGGGTAGCATTGCATCCTCAATGTCAGGTTACAGTGACTCTAACCCGTGGGACAAAGGCAGGAGCATCAGTGCAAATTCTCTAAACGCCCTTCTCCATCAAGACAATAGCCTAGGCCGTTTAGACGAAGAAGTTGCACACAGTGCCACCCCACCCGAGACACCACGCGCCCCCAGCGTTCAGCTTGCTGCTCCCACAGACACAGTTATTACTAGACATGTTCAAGACATACAAGTGCCAGATTCTATTGCAAGGGATTTCCGAGCTAAGCACTCGCGATCGCCAGACAAACGGCACAATGCGAACCCCTTCACTCGGAGTAAGCACAACCTGACACTAAAGGAACAAAATAGTAAGATCGATAAACTCAGCAAGGAAAACTTCGACCTCAAGCTCAAAATCCATTTTCTTGATCAAGCGCTACAAAATCGATCTGATGAAGGTGTCAAGGAGATGATCTCAAAGAACGTCCAACTGCAGACCGATCTTGCGACAGAGAAGAAGGAAAGCCAGTCGATGCGTAAAAAAATCAGAGATCTTGAGCGAAAGCTCAAGGCCCAGGAAGAGGGGCAAACTAAGCTGCCCAAGGATCCTGGTAGCGGCTCAGAGAACGAGAGCGACGAACACTCCTCCAGGCAAGCCGAACTGGAGGAAGAGATCGAGTTCCTTCGTGAGCGCTTGGAGACTACGGAAATTACTGTAGACCAATGGCAACAGGAGGCTCTGCAGAAAGAGGCTGACAATCGACGGATGGCTGATTACATCAAGACGATGCGGGAGAAGAGCACTGGCGGAGGAGAACCCGGTTATGATGAGGCTATGAATATGTGGAAAGAAGATTTCGAGGAAGAGCGGCTTCGTCGTGAACAAGTTGAGACCCGCTTTCAACAGGCGGAATCAGAGGCAGAGAAACTTCGTGAAGAGGTTCAACGTTTGAGAGAACAAAACCAGCAAATGCAGCAGCAAAATTCCACAACGAACAAGGTATTCAACAATACACGGCGCATGCATCAGTCGTTCACTTCGCATTCGAACGCCGATTCTGATGGTAATGACCAGGCTGGGACCGCATCGATGGGCGGCACAAGCGGCACTCTCGTGGAGCACCTTCAGAGTGACAATGATAAGTTGCAGCGAGATCTCCACGCGCAAGCCTCTATGCTCACGTCCCGAAATCGAGAAAACCTTAGACTGAGAGAGGAAAACGAAGGCCTGAAGCTTGCCATCCGAAGGGGGGACAATTCATCGACCGCAGGTGACAGCATTCTGGAACGTTCAATCTCCCGCAATCATATGAGATCCGTCTCAAGAGCAAGCGGTGGCACACGTTTGACACAAGCAAGTGATCCTGATCGGGATGACTACGAAAGCAAAAATGCTGCCCTAAGAGATGAATTATCGCAGCTGAAGCTCTCGTACAAGGAACTTGACGATCAATTGAACGGCCATCTTGATATGCTTGAGACTACCGAGATCAAGGTTAAGGAGTTGGAAAGGGAGATCGAGGCACAGACAGAAGATCTCCAGGCGCTTGCAAACGAACGTGACGAGGCACTGGAGCTTCTACAAGACAAAGAGCAGGAATGCGAAGAGCTCAGACAAGAAGCGCTGGACACTGTGCAAAGGCTGGAGATCGATCTCGATCAAAAACAGACGGAGCGTGATCGTCTCTATAACGACCTGGAGAACACCACCGAAGACTTTCACGCTCTGCAACAGGAAATGAAGAATGTCAGTGAAAGCCTGCTGCAGCTTGAGGACGATCGCGATGCAAGCCTACGCAAGATCCAGAACCTTGAGGTCGAGCTATCCGACGCGAATGAAGAGTTAAATAGGCAAGATAAGCTCCTCAGTGAGGAAAGATCTAAGAATGAGCGGCTTGACGTTCAGCTTGAGTCTTGCCAAGGAGAGATCGACTTCCTCCGCGAAGAACAAGAAGGCGATAAGATCAAGATTGGTGAGCTCGAAGCTGCCCTGAACCACACTCAGGTCACGTTACAGGAAGCCAGAGAACGTGCTCGGGATCTAGAGGAGCGCATGACAGAAGAGAGGCAACAACGCGATGCACTGGAAACCCAAGAGAAGCAAGAGGTGGAGAAAATCATCACGGAGCTCAATGCTCAACTGTCGAAGCTCAAAGAGGAAAGCAGAAAGCTACGGAAGAATCTTTCGAGCAAAGAAGTTGAAGCATCCACCTGGAAGCAACGGCATGATGAGCTGGAACTTGCTCTTCGTGAATCCCTGGACAACCCCAACGGCACCAGGGCAAGTCTGTTCAAGGTAAATGATGATGTTCTCGAGTGATCTTTACACTTGCTGACTAGTATCTTTAGGACATCACTAAGCTTCAGCGAGACCTCCAAGGAGCGATGCAAGATCTCGACACTGTTAGAGCTGATCTGACTGAAAAAGATAGGCTTTTGCGTAATCGTGACACGCTCTTGGAGAACACAGGAATGGAAAGTCGCCGCCTATCTGAGATGCTTGAGCGGGAACGTCAAGCCCGTCGACAAGACCAATCGGCATTTGAAAACGCCAAGCGGGGCCACCAATCTACTGTGAGAGCAATTCAGCAGCATGAATCAAGGGTTTTGGAACTTGAGACTCTGCGCAGTCAGGATCGCCAGAGAATTCACCACATGGAGAAACAGTATAAGGAGCAGCTCCTTGAACGTAACAACCTGTTGTATGCGCTCTGGAACCGATTGTCCACCCTTTGTGGAACTGAATGGTCCCGCAGCCATGCGCTTATCAACGGCGAACTCACTTCTATGGAGCTTATTTCCAAGAATGTGAATGGCTTCAATAAGAACATTATCTTTGCTGTCAGGACTGTGGAGGGTATCATTGGTAATTTCAAGCAGAGGATCCGGCAGATTGAGAAGGATCTAGTACGCGATTACCAGACTCTGGAGCACAGCCTTGACGTTCGCGTCAAGCGACTTGACCAGCTTGAAAAGCTTGTTCTAGCCCAAAGGCAATCAATTGGAAGACCCAGCACTGTCCGCGGCGGGGTCGTTGAAGTCAACAACCCTGAACTCACCAAACTCCGATCAGAGAACAAGACGCTGCGGAGCGAAGTTCAGACCCTTCGGGCAATTACCACAACGACGCAGTCTGGTAACGATGTCATTGTCAGCCGTTCCACGTCACGTGCTGGCTCACCCACCTCGTCGAAACGCGCTAGCATGGCGCAAACGCTGCTGCGTGCACACTCGGCCTCTGTAGTTGAGCACCTCTCTACGGCTACACCAGGCCATCCCTACCCGGCTGCTGGACCGCTTCAAACCAGCGAACAGAAGTGGATACATCGGCTCAAGGAGCTCGAACGGCGGTTGAAAGCGGAGCGGGAAGCCCGCCTTCTTGATCGTAGTGGGGCACGCAAGCGACTGGAGCAAAAGGTTGAAGAGAATGCCGACTTGAGAGCGGCGCTGGAGAAGGAGCGTGATCTCAGGACCGAAGACGAAGGCAGCGGATCTGCGAGTGGCAGTCGCACTGGGGGGAGCGGGCGCGCTAGCGCCATCCCGAGCTTGAAGCGACCTAATAATGGCAAGGAGAGAGAAGAGGAGATGTATTAGTACGCTTGTTTCTTCTGGCCATGTTTTGAAATTTTCTCGGCTTTCCCCGCTTCTTGTTTGATTCCCCTTTCTCCCCCTTTTTTGGGGGAGTGATTTTCATCGTGTCCTACTTACTTGATATCGAGAAGATTTTTTCGCGTTGTAGGATACTTGCGCTTTTGGGGGGTTTTTTTTCCTTCACGACATTGATGTTTAACGACGTACGTTACATTTAGTGTCGGGCACTTTGTGTTGACTATGATTGGGGCTTATATCTATTCATGTGAAAAGAGGGGGCGGGGGAGGGAAATTTTGGCGTTGAGGATAGGTTTATAATGGTATATATGTGGTCCTCTCGCAGTTCATGGTGACGCACGCTGGTTCCTTTGTGGTTGTTTTGAATATTCCGCGTGGACCATCATATGTACATAAGTTTTGGTTGACAGAGAATTGTCTTTCATGTATGCAGACCTGCCTTGCCCCTATCTATTTATTACCCTTCAGCACTGGGTATACAATCCAACGCCTTCTTGAACGTGTCGACCAATTTACTAGTCTCCTCCAACCCCACACTAAAGCGAATGAGATCCTCTTCTACACCCCATTTCCTACACTGTTATTTTTGCCTTTACGTTAGCAAAATGATTATATCCCCTATTCCCACCCACGTCCTTCATCATCATTCCGCAAGATATAGAAGAAGAAAGAAGAAGAAGAAATACACGACTTACCCAATCTAACTCGCCGTAATGCGCCAAAATCACATAGGGCGAGCTCAGTGTAAAATTCGTGCCTAAACTAGGCCCTTTTACTGTGTCTAGATTATCAAAGAAGGCAATGGCATCCTGCTTGGTATAAAAGGTTGCTGATAGCAGGCCACCATAGCCACCATTTGGGTTTCTGCACTTCTCGTAAAAGGGGCGGGTGGGCGATGTTTTGGGGTAGTTTACTTGCTTGACGCGGGGGTGGGCGCTGAGCACGTCACAGATTGCTTCTGCATTGTTGCCGATGCGCTCGATGCGGGAGACAAAGTCGCGCGAGTTGCGCTCGAGGAAGATGGAGTCTTCTGCCCAGTGGTTATCTTCGTAGTCGGTGGCCCAGGTTTGTTTGAGGAGAGGGTAGGATTTTGCTTTTGGATTGAGGACGAGGCTGTGTGTGTGTTTTTGTGTATTTAGCATGATGAAGGAATATGTGTGTGGAGCATGTTTTTTGCTTACCCGCCACCCATGACGTTGCTGTCTCCGCTGAAGACTTTGGTCAGACTGCTAACTACTATGTCTGCATACTGTAGTACGTTGACATTGATAAAATTGCCAATTGTCTCGTCTACTACGACGCAGAAATCATATGTGTCGGCTAATTTACGGATGCGCTCCAGGTCCGGGGAGCGAAGCAATGGGTTGCCAGGAAACTCTGTGAAGAGGGCGAGGAAGCGCTCGCCGCCTTGAAGCCGTTGCTCTAAGTCATCCAGTTCTTCCGAGGAGCCGAAGCCGTAGAATTGGGAGCCAGGGCCAAACTTCTCAGTAATCTTCAGCGTGTCGATATAAGGGAAACCGTAGACGATGGCTTTCTGGGAACCTTTGGCTCGCAGTAGGTTCCGATGGGCATTGAAGATGGAGCTCATGCCAGTAGGGTACAGGTACACATCGTCTTCTGAGAAGCCTGCGATTGGCCTTTTCCTTGCGGCATCGTGATCTAGGGTCATGGCTTCAGTTAGTTCGACATCTGCAGTCAATGATCCAGCGATGCGTCTTCGAATCGCCAACTTTGCGTTCTTTGCCTTTGTAAGGCTCAAGTTTCTTCCAAATCGCTCTTCCACGAACTGGGTAGGATCCTGCACTTCGCCATTCACATCTTTCAAATCACCTGAAGCGCCCAGGTCGATGGATGTCTTCTGCTGGTAGCGCCTTGGACCCTTGCGTACTCTTGCCGACTGATTTAGTGTAGAAGCTTCGACCAATACGTTCTCTTTGAAAAGCTGGTGACAATACTCGGCTCTCCGGCTTGACACGCCGTCTCCGGAATGCTGCCAAAAGGTCTTTGCAATGCTGAATCGATCCTGTGGAAATAGCACGGCCGAGACTTTTGGAGAAATAATTTCCATCTCTTCTGATCGTGCTTTCTCGGTTCCTGGAAGAAAATCCAGGATACGGACTTGCGATGCATCCAGGTCCGGTGCTTGCCGGAGGAAGAAGTCTTGACATGTTGATGCAGTGGCGTGTGTGGGGAAAAGCATTGCGCCCTCGCCTTCAGTTCCATGTTTTTCGACAATAGCTGCGGCAAAAGCCTGTATGATCTTGTGAATGAAGAATCTTGTGGCAGTTAGTATATCCGGTCCCGTGCACCTCAAGCTCGCATACCTAGGATACCCGGTCTTCATCTTGCTGATGACCCATTCCTCGCCCTCTTCGTACCCCACATTCGCCCGCCATGTTGGTAGCGAAACACTAACAGCCTGTTGTGCGTCAGTCAACAGTATTGGAGGGTGAAAGTGGAACGCACGTGCTCCGTAGCCGGAGGCAAGCTCTCTCCCACCTCAACTTCGTTCTCCATGATCATCGGGGACATTCTACAAGTTGATTGAAAGGACAAGTGGTGAAGATGACTGGGAGTAGGTAGAAACACTAGTGACGGGGCAAATTGACTCAATATGATAGAGTAATGACTCCGCTGTCAATCGCTCACAGCAGAAGCCGACTAACTCCGACGTCGGCACTTGCGTGCTTGCAATCTGGGATGAAATTTAAGGTTATCGATAATGCACAGGCACCTTTCTCCGCAGTCCGCGTCTCCTGCCATCCCCGGAACGTCACCGCGTCCACATATGCAGACTCGACTAGGGCGTCCGAAGGTGTTGATGCTTGCACTGGACCCACCTCGCTATCGTGGTCTCTGACAAGGGTTTAGGTACTAATTACCGTAGCTCTGAATAGACTCAATGCCACAAACACTGGCGCACGTCAAAACAATGGACAATCTTACCCCGTCAGATCTCTTTTCGCCCTCCAAGGCACGTCAGCAGCGCGCACAAGCTCAGGACTGGGCACACATTGACTCGTGGTTGTCGTACAAATATGCAGGCCGCACGGTGCCCACATTTGAGCGCAACGACGAGACGCTCAAGGTGCTGCGCGAGCTGTCAATGGCGAATGAAAGGGCGGACGAGGAGAGAGCGGTGCTGGAGCGAGTAGAACGGGAAGCACTAAAGGAGCTGGACGAGGTATGAGAACTACAGGTCCGCTTCAGCTGCCGCGCACCAAGCAAACGAGCTCACGGCCGTAGATACAAAGGAACGAACAAGACGAGCGCATACTCTCGCAGCTAAGAGCAAGCCTCACCCCCGAAGGCGAGCAAGCACTTGATGCGCTCGCATCCACAGCCGTGACCCTCAACACGCCGACCGCGAACCCTGAAACCATCGCGCACGCTCTTATCCAACACACCATCACATCGCAGACCCTCACCAACCAGCTCACACACATACAAGCACTGCAAGGCTATGTGGACAAGCAACACTCCCTCCTCCGCACCCAACTCCACCAACTCCAAACGGATCCTGCATTCACAACCCCCGCGAACCTCCAGCGCCAGACAACCGAACAAACACGCCAGGTGAAGCTCCTCCGCACCAAGATGCGCGAATACGAGGACAAGCTCTCCTCTCTTCAATCCTCGCAATCGCGCAACATGACACCAGGCTCGAATATTGCTTCCGCAGAGGCGATAGCCGACATGTTGGAGCAGCACAAGGCACTGGATGAGCTGCGAGAGAGGGTAGAGGGCTTGGAGATGGAAGTGGCCGAATTTGCGGCATTGCCTGCGGACAGGGAGGCTGCGAGGAAAGAAGTGGGCAAGCTCGAGCTTAGGCTTGATGAGGCGCGGAGGAAGAGAGACGAGTTATTTGAGGGGCTGGTGGGACAGAAATAATATATTTGATGGCATAGTAGCATTCGAGAGGTTACAAGTTAAGGTTGTCATGGAACGAAGACTACCGTATGTCGGGACGAGTATGCCAGTGTAGTCATGGCTCGTACTATAAATGAGTGATGATGATGCATAGATAAGTTGAACAAAAAAAAAAGTGCCACAACACTCAAACGCTTCGTTTTGATTTATGCTGTAGCTGAGGGCAAAAAAAAGAAACTTTGTGTCCCGTGCCAGACTCGAACTGGCGGCCTTGGGATATCTACTAATCCTAGTAGTCATATTTGGAGATATGAGACCCACGTGATAACCAACTACACCAACGAGACGAACCGAAGATAAAGCAACGGGTTGGAGTTGATTGATGGAAGTTTTTACAATTATACGATTAATAGCACTACACGTATTTTTACAGGGCTGAGCTGTGGGCGGTAGCGACGGAAGCAGGTTGGTGGGGCAAAGAACATATTTTGCTTGGGTGAGGGGCATCAGGGGCCAGGGTAAGTTTGGGCGGGACTAGTGTGTATAACCAAACTTTGAAAGCTTCGGTTCTAGAACTGGTATCAGCAGAGTGGTTCGGTTGAATTTTTGGTAACATTATGATTATGCCATATCGTATCAATAAGTATCTATATAGAAGATTCAATCAACTTTATGTCCCCTCTCTTGGTGAAAAAAAAGGACACCTCAACGCCTCGTGGACAGTGGCATAAGACTCCGCCAGCAATGCAACATCAAAAGTCAACTAGTGAACAAGACAGCCCCCTCGATCGCTGTCAGACTAAGGCCCGAGTCTCTGTCCACCGTCTGGACTTCCCCTCCCTAATGGTACGCTCGTTGTGGGCAGGACGCCATAACGGCCATATGTCTTCTGATCCACACTCACGTAGTGTGGTATTCTTCCTAGCAGATTCGCCTTGGTCTCAATCCACCGTAAGATCTTCTCGTGCGGGACGAGGAATTTGATGTAGCCGGAGGCCCAGAGGTAGCCGAGACCTGCGCCGCAGAGATGGCCTACTAGACTGACATATGGGACGAGGATGCTGGTGAGGACGATGAGGATGAGCGGAGTCGTCCAGGTGGGGATCTTGTAGGGTCCAACACTGTGAGACGGATTAGCGGTTAACTTGCGGGAGACGGCTGTGGGTGGTGTACCTGAAGGAGGGATTCGTCTTGTGTTGCTTCATAACTTCGGCGGATAGTAGAAGGAATACCCACACACTGTTCCATATTAGTCTTCTTGGTAAAGGCTTTTTGCGATATCTGTAACGTACCTCGCGCCCATGACGGCGGTATTGCTCCTTAGTACGTACTTCTCCAACAATGTATATACGCCTCCGGGTATCGTTCCAAACGCTGCCATCAGGTTAGTCCCAAGCGAATGTCTGCCATGAGGGGTAATGCTTACGCCCAGTAAATAGTACCAGTGTGACCAATGTTCCATACTCAGACTCGAACCGTTCGATAAGTGGTGTCACGGCGAAGAGGTTGAAAATCATATGAAAGAAGCCCCAATGCAGGAGGGGAAACAGGTTCAGTCGGTGCACTATACACATGTTGCATTAGCATTGTTTTCGTACTAGATGAGATAAAAGCCAGGTAGTATTCTACCACACGCATGTGTTGCTGTTCTTGGACATTTATTCCATGCCTTCCTGGCCAAACCCTAGACATCCGAAGAGGCCGCAGACAGACGCCATGCCCCTCCGCATTGCCCCGAAAGCAACAAAAGCACGTACTCTGAGTCAAATCCATCTTATTTGGCTCCAACCCCCCGAAATCTCTAATCCATGGAAATGGAATCGTCGCGATCCATAAGCCCAGTATGGCAGCCACTAGGATCTTTGTACAAAAGGGCAGGCGCAGGATATAAGAGCGTATGCGCGCAGGGTTGAACTGTGGCAGCGAAGACATGGACGGCATTGTCGGAGAAACACGCCACCGGGCGTGTATGTGTTGATGTGCAGGCGCGTTGTTGCTGCTGTGAGATTGAGCGGACCAGGAAGATTGGCATGCGACTAGGTAGGTACCGGTAGGGTTCAGGTCAGGGTCGCGTTACGCTAATGACGATCCTCCCGCTGCTGTGGTGGACTTGGCTATTGTGGCTCCTTCCAAGACGCATTGCGCGGGATGCTGGGCAGGCAAGGACACGACACATTTTCTGCTTTCCTACTTCTCTACTTCTCTACATGACGCGCGGTTGAGGAGCGAATATGGCTTTGCTCTGTAGGTTTGGTGGTTCGGGCCTGTACGCTCATGGCTAACACATGTAGCCTCGTTATTGGCACTGCGGCAAGACAAGCGCCTGCTCAAGCTTCCGCCTTACCTTTCCGCCCTGTGTATAATCATTGGAATAGGATGGTTGCTCGTGCTTCCGCTGAACGAGTACTCGCGGAGGACGTATGTTTCTGAGAATGCCCTCCTGCCCGGACAGGTGCACACGTACTTTGCCGGCAGCGAGCACAATGTTTTCCGAGCCTATCGCCATGAAGTCCACGGGCTGATTGACAAGCCCGTCGCCGAGTATGTCTGCATTGATTAGCACCCTCATCAAACACTAATGACGCCCTTAGACGGTCCCAGCGGCTCGAAGCCATCTTCCGCGAACAGAACCTCAAAGTCGCAACCCAGCACTACAACTACACCGTGGCAAACCGCACCATTGCAAACGAGAATGTCTACGCCATCCTCCAGGGGCCCCGCGCCGACGCTACCGAAGCCATTGTGCTAATTGGAGCATGGAAGAACATGGCAGACGAGGTCAACAATTCTGGTGTCGCATTGGTCCTTGCCTTGGCTCGCTACTTCAAGCGCTGGAGTCTCTGGAGCAAGGACATTATTTTCCTTGTGCCCGGCGACAGTACCATCGGATCGCAAGCCTGGGTGGATGCATACCATGAGGAACATGATGAGCGATATGTCGAGAGCCTAAAGGTCAAGAGCGGGGCATTACAGGCTGCTGTTGCAGTCGACTATCCTGCTGGTCCATGGGGCCATCGATACGACAAATTGCACATAGTATATGACGGAGTAAACGGCCAGCTTCCGAATCTCGATCTATTCAATACGGCAGTCAACATTGCAAATGGGCAAATAGGCATCAGCTGTGTGATTCAGCGCATGTGGCATCATAGCGACTCGTACAAGGAGCGACTCCAGACCATGCTTCGAGGCATGCTTTCACAAGGTCTAGGCCATGCAACTGGACCCCACTCATCCTTCATACCCTATCATGTCGATGCCATTACACTTGTCACCGTTGGCGACGGCTGGCATGACGAGATGTCGTTGGGGAGGACGATTGAATCGCTCTTCCGAAGCTTGAACAACTTACTGGAACATCTGCACCAGAGTTTCTTCTTCTACCTTTTGTTGCAGGATAAGCGTTTCGTCAGCATAGGCACATACCTCCCCTCAGCCATGTTGATAGCTATCAATTTCAGTATCGCTGCCATGGCACTATGGGTTAAGAGTGGACGAGCCACAGAACCGATCCCCAATCCCGCTTCCACACAGCCCAAAAACACATCCAGCAAATCCGCTGCAGAAAAGCCAACCCAGTCGCCCACAGTCCAGGAGTCCGAAAAACAAGACACCAAAGGAACAGAGTCCACCGCGATATCCAACGATCCCGTGACCGAACTCGTCGAACAGGACGGCACGCTAGCCATTGTTCCTAAAACTGCAACCAAGATTACAGAACGACGTCTCCTCATTCCCCTCCTCCTCGTCCTCGCCGCCCACGCCGCAGGTCTCGTTCCTCTCTACCTCTTCAACAACTGGGATGCGCCCCACCTCCATGGCCTCTTTGTCACAGCCTGCAACGTAACCACGCTCCTCCCCATCGTCATAACGTTCCTCTTCTTCTGGTCTGACTCGGAGGTTCTCTCCCCACAGGCCCTCTGCTTGATCCAGTGTTTCTCTCTGCTGCTGTTGGGCATGTTCCTCGCTGCTCTGGCTACGCTGAACTTCTCCTTGTCCGTCCTAGTAGGCGTGGCGTGTGTGCCGCTGAGTTTTGTTCGGAGATCGAACAATATGGGGTTTAGTGCTGCGCAATTGCTTATGCTGGCGCTGCTGAACCCTTGCTTGGTGGTGCAGACGGGGTCGAAGATACTTGGGGCTAGTCTGGCAGAAGTGCTGGTGCAGTCAGCTATTGGCTGGCATGTGTGTGGTATGTGGACGCAGGTGGTGTTCTGGTTGGTTTGGTTCCCGGCCTGGCTTACGGGCGCAGTCGTGGTTGCTAGTGGGATATGGGAATAGACATCTGTGGTATTTGAAAAGGGAATACCTATACATATATATATACGTAGTGTTACGAAGTGAGAATAGTAAGACATCACACAAGTTTGCTGTTCTGTAACTAAGGGTGGAATGGGTCATGAGTCTTTTCATTCGTAAGCCGTCTATACAGTCAAGATGCTCACTATCTATGATTACATGGCATGTCGGTATCTTGCAGCTAAAGCATGTCCAATTTCGGAGCCGAGATGGGCCCTACTTGCGGAAATACCGCCAATTGGGCTGTGAGGGTGTTACTCAAGCAGCCCAGACATCCTTGCCAACACCCTCAATCCAGTTGCCCAGCTGGTTGACGCTGGCATCCCATTCCTTCAGCCTTGTCCGCATGCCCTCAATCTGCTTCATGTCTAGAACCTTTGGCTGCACCCAGTTGATGCGCGCAATCTCGGCCACCTGGTCAATTTGTCCCTTCAATAAACCCAAGCTTAGCGCCTTCATGATCAAGTGTTCGATCTCGTTGGGCTGCACCTTGGTCTCTGACGAAATTTCGGAGAAGCTCATGGCGCGATCGTGTGGCGGGCGGCGGAAGACAGTCTCTGTGAGGGCTGAGAGGGAGATTTTCTGGTAGAGGAAGGTCTGATGCTCCTTGAGAAGCGGGACTTTTGTAATGTTGTTGGAGAGCACGTCGTATGCCATCAGGTCGCCGCGGTTGAAGGCAAAGAGGAGATCGCGTAGCCATGCGTGGGGTGTGTTGACGAGCGAGTCGAGGATGGGATGTAGCAGCAGTTCACCGAAGTTGTAGATGGAATCCGACACCAGTGCGGCAATGCTGAGGTCGTAGGCGCGCGACTGGCGTTCTCGCAGCTCCATCTCATTGAGGTCGACACAGGCCAAAAACAGAAGGGCGTTCTTGTAGTATGCGGCGAACTCGTGCTTGGACTTGTAGTACTCGGCGCTTGCACGGTAGAATGACGCATGCACGACCGTCTCGACGGAATCGAAAGTATCCAGTGTTTTCTCACACTCGTCCAGCTTCTTCTTCGCACCTTCCTCGTCCCGTAATCGGAGCTGTATGCTGGCGGCAGCAACTGTGGCGTAGACATATGCGTCTTGTGAGGCGGGCTTGTTGACACTCTGAGCGAGGTCATTGACGAATGTGAGGCGCTCCTTGTCATCTGTACTGGTCAGCTCTTGCACTCTGGCTACCCTGCTCCTGTAGACCTACCCTTATACTGTGATGCTGCGTTTAAACCCAACGTGACGAGCTTGAGCTGGTTGATCTTGTTTGCGAAGCTCTTGATGAACGTCTCGAAGAAGGGTATCCGCTGCTTGGCGCTCTCTGGGTGATCGAAAAACTCGATCAGCTTGTCCGTCAACTCATGCCACAGTTTTCGCTCCCAGAAGTCTTCGAAGGCGATGAAGTATTCCTGGAGCTCCTCTGGTGCCTCGTCCCGCGCATCGCCCAGAAGGTTGGGGATTGTGTCCGTATCCATGGCCATGATGGCGACTTGTACGGGTATTGATGAGACTGGGGGGAGGGATAGTTCGCCAGGTGAAGAAGCGGGTGGGGAGGGAGAGCACAAGGCCGGGTGTCTGTATTCGAGTGCGGGATGTGTTGCTCAGCAGTAGGTAGCGTTGCGGCGGAAGCTACCATGATTAGCGCATCGGGCCAAGCCCCATCACCACCGACGTCCTTCATCACAGCTACTTCGCAACGAAGCCCTATACGACATCCCAGTAGCCATTGAACGCCGCAATCATGCTGCCACTCCGCTGCGCTCGGTCGCCAGTGGCGCTGTCGGCTCAATTGTCCTCGAAGCGCGTAGCCACCTTCTCCACCTCAGTTTGCCGGCAACAACTCAACTCGGACGTCAGGATAACTAGGTACGACCCATGACCCCCACAATGTGTGAAATGTTGGCTGACAGGTGCCCAGGACTGGAAAGCCCATTTTGACCGTCTCCGGTGGACGTTCCTCACTCGGAGGTACACTCGGACCCGCGCCCGTGTTCTAGACGAAGCGCTCACAGACATGCAGGATACACGGCGACCGTCTTCGGAGCCACTGGATTCTTGGGACGCTATATTGTGAACCGACTAGGTGCGTGCAAACACGTAAAGACGGAGCGAATTTGCGCTAACCACAGAAACAGCCCGATCAGGATGTACAGTCATTGTCCCTTTCCGAGAGGAGATGGCGAAGCGTCACCTCAAGGTCGCTGGAGATTTGGGCAGAATCGTCTTCATGGAAATGGACCTCCGGAACACGGCGTCCATCGAGGAGAGCGTGCGACACTCTGACATTGTCTACAACCTCATTGGTCGCGACTACCCCACCAAGAACTTTGACCTGGAGGATGTACACGTTCATGGAACTGAGCGCATCGCGGATGCCGTAGCAAAGTACGATGTCGACCGATTCGTTCACGTTTCATCTCACAGTGCTCACCCGGAATCGGAATCGGAATTCTACCGCACCAAGGCTAGAGGTGAGATTGTTGCCCGGTCCATCTACCCAGAGACGACCATTGTTCGACCTGCACCCATGTTCGGATTTGAAGACCGTTTTCTTCACAGATTGGCTTCCCCCTCCACCATCATTACCGCCAATAACCTAGAGACGCGTTATCGACCTGTTCACGCCATTGATGTTGGCATGGCCCTCGAGCACATGCTCCACGATGATACGACCGCCTCTCAGACATACGAGCTCTACGGCCCCACAGAATACTCTATGGCTGAGGTCAGAGAGCTTGTAGAGAAGGAGTCGATGCACCCGAAACGCCACATCAACATCCCCAAGCGGATCTTGAAGCCTCTTGCCTACTACGCCAACAAGCTCCTCTGGTGGCCTATCGCTTCGGCTGACGAGGTGGAGCGCGAGTTTATAGACCAAATCATTGACAAGAATGCCAAGACGTTCAAGGATTTGGACATTGAGCCAGTGGAGTTGAAGGCCAAGACATTTGACTACCTCAAGGGGTACCGGAGCTCGAGTTACTATGACTTGCCGCCTATGAGCGAGAAGGAGAAGAGGGAGGAGAAGAAGTATTTGCATGTTATCGATGATCAATAAGTGGCTGGCTTCTAAGATCAAGGAAGAAGAATCAAATTTTGTAAATATCCGGGCTCATTGAATGGACTGGAAAGGTCTGTAGAATCAAAGACGTTTCCTTTGTGCATGCAATGATGCTCGGAACGTGGTCTATGGAGTGGGGTATCATATATGTCTAGTACACGGAAGCGGTTTCGTCATCGGGTTGGCGTGGCCTCCTTCTCAGCCGCCAGCTTCTCCAGGTAGTTTCTGAGCAAGGCTTCAGTGCTCGCCGGATCGTCTCTATCCCTGCGCTCATCCCAATGCCTGTAAAACTCCAAGACGACTTCGACAGCAATAAGCGCGATAATGGCCCACTCGAGCCTTAGCCCATGCTTTTCGCTCAACTGCTCTCTCAGTACACTAGCAATTTCCTGCGCAAATCCAATCTTCTCGTTCAACACTTTGATCCTCACACCCACATCCAGCGCACGCCCGACCTGATCGTAGTACTCACCTAAGCCGAGCTCATGGCGCGAGTCCCAGAAGATGTCAGGCATGGAATCTGTGAGTTCCGAGTAGAGGTTCAGCTGGGCGCGTAGGGACAGTAGTTGGCCAGTCTTGCGGAGGATGAAGGAACGTGTAAAGGGAGCGCTGCGACGGGGCGAGAATGGCTTGGATGCGGCGAGCATGGTGGGGATGTCTCGTGTTGAGTGCTGGTACTCAGATAGCAGCGTTTCTAGAACGGCGAGTTTCGTAGAACGAGCGAGGCCAGAGGAGAATGCTATCTTGGCAAGAACGGTGTCTACCTTGTGGTGTTGTTCGCTTGTAAGTTCGGTTTCATCCCCGGAGGTGGGCGAGACGTTGTCTGATGGTGGTTCGACTTTTGTGCCGAGCACGATTGTGTCACCGACTACTTCACTGGCTTCCTTACTGGGGTCTTCGAGGTATTCCAGGTCCTCCGTTTCTACCAGGTCAAGATGCGAACCTTCGGCTGCTGCGGGCAGAACTTGGTTGACTAGCCTGAGAGCTTCTCTTTCCCGGACATTCCATGTTACCACGGTGCCGGAGGGGAAGATGAAGATGTCGCCCTGCTGGAAGTCCTTGACCTCGGATGGCCGCTCCGATGTCTGCACATGTATGACTTGTGGGAAAAGACCGGTCTGGAAGGGATCCAGCTCGTAGCCTTGGGCTTTGACGAGGCGGGCGGCGGCGGAAATGTCGTATGTCTCGGCAGCACAGAACGCGGTAACTGTCTTAGTCTCGGCATAGGGGTCTATGAAGCGAGTTTTCCCTCGCGACTTGACGAACGCCCTTGATCTCTGCGCCTCTACTGCGACACTACGCAGCGAGGACGTCTTGGTCGCATTTTTTCGTCCACCTTTACGGCTCGGCTGCTGGCGAGTGTCTTGTACCGAATCTTCTATGGCGGGTGCATCGTCCTGCTTCTGGGTCAAATCTACCTTCTTTCCATAGCTGCCCGATGTTGAAAACAGTCTATTTGCAGGGGAGCGTAGCGGGTGTATAGCGATCGGACAGCGTGGGAGACGTGCAGCGGGAGCAAGACATCGGATCAAGCCATTGGACATGTAGCATCGCATAATCGTCATCGCCAGCGGAGATGCGTCTCGAACATAATTCCCAGTGTGTTGCGGCCAGAAAAGTGAGATTCCTGGGGTGGATGGGGGAAAGTATTTTGCGGGGAGTTTAGACATTTATGGCAGACCCTTGCAAGTCCGCGGGAATCGGCTTGGCCAGCATCATCGGCCTAGGTTCGCCCAGGGCCCATGGGCCAACTCAGACCTGCACAGTGCACACCTCCACGCGCCGGAGCTCTTCCAGGTCTCTACTACACCTACCGCAGCTCATGCCGCCAGCATGGCTGCGGAAAACACCACAGACGAACCGCGCACGCCGGTGCGCAACCAGTCGGAGCCCGAGAAGGCCGCCAGTGATGGGAAGAAGAAGAAGGCCGAGCCGGACGTGGATGAGGATGACGACGACGACGTCGAGGAGGAGCCCAAGCTCAAGTACAGTCGTCTAACCAGGGACCTGGGCCCGGTATACCGGAATGGTGACGCGACGGCTACCTTCATGGTCGCGGGGGACAAGATGGTACGGTCATAGCTCCAAGCTTCATGTGGTTGAGTGCTGCAAGCTGCTGCAGGATGTATGCTAAGACTGTATATAGATTGTAGGCACCCACAATGGCAATATTGTGAGTATCCAGGGCTTCCCAGTTACCAGCAGAGTATATTACTGACCCTACCAGCACGCCCTGAGCATACCGTCGTTCCAAATCCTCCGCACCTACAATGCGCATCCTGCCGCATCCGTCACTGCCTTGTCAGTATCGCCATTGCTAGCCTCACAGCCATTCGTGCCGACTGCCTCCGACCTCAGGTCCGTCGACCAGACGACTCCAAGTTTACGGCGGACAGACACCACGTCGGGCCCTACATCGTCTCCCCGTGCGCCCCGTCATGCCCAGGTACCGGCAACGCCTTCGAATCAAATATACATAGCTTCCTCCTCTATTGATGGGCATGTATGTGTGTCCTCTCTCGTCGATCCCAAGGATGTCACGTTGCGCAACTTCGGCCGTCCCGTACAAGCGGTTGCGCTCTCGCCCGAGTACAAGAACGATCGCTCATACTTGTCGGGAGGCTTAGCTGGCGAGCTGATTCACACAGTGGGAGGGCCAACGGGCGTACGGTCAAACGCAAACACCAGTTCAGCATCACAGACAGCCCAGGGATGGCTGGGCGCAATTGGACTTGGGGGTCATGGAGGAAGAGATACTATCTTGCACTCTGGCGAAGGCGCCATAAGCGCCATCAAATGGTCGCTTTCAGGCAAATTCGTGGCATGGTCCAATGAATATGGCATCCGCATCATTCGCACCGACCTCCACCTTGACAGCGCAGACTCAGAATTTGCGTGGAAGAGAATGGGCTTTGTCGAGAAGCCGAATCGGCGCATATGGGAGGACATGGCCGGTGTGTGGAAAGCGCGGATAGAGTGGGTCGATGACCGGTCGCTCGAGTCCGACGACGATGCTATCATGAGCATGAACGGTCATCATCTTCCACATAAATCAGAAGCCACGCTACCGCAAAATCGATCACCTCAAACACCCAAGAATAGCAAGAAGAAGACTTTTGAAAAGCTCATCATAGGATGGGGAGATGCTGCTTGGGTTGTTCACGTGCAACCTGGGGGAGCTGGCGTCGGCCGTGATGTTGGTGAGAGATCGGTCGGAAGCGCCGAGGTGGTCCATCGGTATTATCATCTTCCCATCTGCCCAGTATTTACTAACGCATGCTTAGTCTTCGTTTCGACGACTGTATTGTTTCTGGCATTTCGCTCTATACCCCTTCTTTGCTTCTTGTTCTTGCATACCGGACCCGCGATGATGATGACAATCCCGTCTCTGGACCAGAAACGACTCCTCGGGGAGGAAGGCATCGCCGATCAAACGGCCTCTCTCCAGAACTCAAACTCATAGATGCTTCCACCTCGGATGAGGTTGAAGTGGATTCCTTGACTGTCAGCAGATTCGAAACCCTCTCAGCTGCGGATTATCACTTGGGCACCTTGTATGTGCCTCACCCCAAGACTATGACACCCGCTCAGAAGAGTGCACTGGAGGCTATTGGAGGTGGAATTTGGGATGTTGGTGCCAGTGCTGCGCGTATATTCAGCTCGGGGGCGAGCGTGATGAACCTTCAGATTGGCTCTGATAAGCCACCATCAAGGGCGCCGTCCATGTCCTCGGCAAGTGCCGGTAATACTTCCGGTTCAATAGCTGCCAAACGGCAACAACAGGCGCATCCAAATGCTACAACACCAGGCCTGAAGGTCTTCATTCAGAGCCCCTACGATTGTGTACTGGCCATCAAGCGAGAATTATCGGATCATTTCCAGTGGGAGCTTGAGCATGAGAACTACAAGGACGCATGGGAACTACTAGAAGACCATCCGGAGATTATCGCGTCGGTTCTGCAGGTCCCTTCAGATGGGTCGCCAACTGGTACCCCCGTTAAACAACAGGGAAGCTTACACGAGTTCTTTGCAGACGATAGCGAATCCCAAACTACGCTCTCAGCCACAAGGGCAAACCAAAACTCTGCAGTAGAGAAAGAAAAACGTCGGATCGGAGACCTATGGGTGCAACAACTTGTTAATAGTGGCGACTGGAAACAAGCAGGAAAAGTCGCTGGCCGCGTACTTGGCACCTCCTCACGCTGGGAACATTGGGTGTGGAAGTTTGCGCAGAAGAACCACTTCAACGAGATCTCTCCCTACGTTCCCAAGAAGCCCATGCAGCCGCCGCTACCGTCGATGGTATATGAAGTGATTCTTGGACACTACATTATTCATGATCGAATACGCTTCAAGCATTTACTCGAAGACTGGGATCCGGATCTGTTCGACATTAACAGTGTCATTGAGGCAATTAAGAGTAAGCTATCTGCTGGCGATATCACTGAGGAGTCCATCGAAGGCGACATACAAGGCCGAGATTGGCGGATATTGCAGGATGGTCTCGCAAAACTGTTCCTCGCCAGCGGCCGTCAGAGAGAGGCGTTGCGCTGCTACATCCGCCTTCAAAATTCAGAGGCTGCCATGGCCCTCATACGGGATTTCCATCTCGTGGAAGCTGTAAGAGATGATATCCCTGGCTTCATTATGATGGGTGTGTCCAAAGAGCAGATGAAGTCTGCAGCAACAAAGTTAGAAGAGCTAGAAGAGGCTTCTGCGGAAGCGATCAGTGTACTCGTCGAAGAAGGTTGCCGCGGCACTATACCTGCTGCTGATGTTGTAGACCAATTGCAAGAAAAAGGACCAGCATTTAGGCTGTTCTTACACTTCTACCTGAGGAAGCTTTGGAAACCGGAAATGCATGAGCGAACAGGGAAAACAGCTAAAGAGAGGGTAGCAGAAGACCGTCTGGCCGCCGATGGAAAACTTGTCGCAGAAGAGTTTGCGGATCTTATGGTCGAGCTGTTCGCAGAATACGACCGACCGCTCCTGATGGAGTATCTGCGCAAATCGCAAAGCTATGATCTGAGCAAGGCTACAGCAGAGTGCGAGAGAAGGGAGTACATCCCAGAGCTTGTGTAAGTTTTGCATATCGCAGAGGTCTGGCCAGTTTTCTAATCTACCGCAGACACATTCTCTCCAAAACAGGCCAAACGAAGCGCGCGTTATATCTCATCATCGAGAAGCTCTCCGACGTTAGCTTTGCTATTTCCTTCGCAAAAGAGCAAGATGACCCCGACCTCTGGAACGATCTACTCGAATACTCCATGGACAAACCGCATTTCATCCGCGGCCTCCTCGAAGAGGTCGGTACATCAATCGATCCCATCAAGCTCGTCCGGCGCATCCCCGAAGGACTGGAGATTGAAGGTCTCCGCGACGGCATCGGTCGCATGGTCCGAGAATATGAGATCCAATACTCCATCTCCGAAGGCGTCGCCCGCGTCCTCCGCGGCGAAGTTGCCGCCGGAATGGATACCTTGCGTGCAGGTCAAAAACGCGGCGTCAAATTCGAAGTCAGCCGCGAGAAAAAACATCAACACTCCACCAAAGCCCATGTCGACATCGAACCAAAAGGCATTGACCCCGTTACAGCAGCTAAAGCCACCGCAAAAGCAGATAACAAGACTACGGCAGTTTCCTCCACTACAAACGCACCTAATCTCGATCCTGCGCCCATCGAAGTGCCGCCAGCAGGTGATGCACCACCAGGCCACTGCGTCGGCTGCCACCGCCCTTTCACACTCCCCACCGCCGAAGAAGAGGAAGCTACTATCGACAGCAGTGGTCCCTTGCCACTATCCCGCGATACACTTGTTGGTTTTGCGTGCGGCCACATTTTCCACCTTAGATGTCTTCTCCCCAAAACGAGTGCTAGTGCCAGTGTAGCAGCGGGCTTGCAACAGCAACTTGCTGCTGATGCGCAAGAGAGTGGTGGTAGGTGGACCAGGAGCGTAGGTGCCAAGGTAGCGCATGCGCATGTTATCAAGAGTGCAGTCGGCAGGGGATGTGTAGTCTGCAGGGAGAAGGAGGTTGTGGGTGATGAATGAGCAACTATGCTGATCATGAATGGATGAGCGTTGGGAATAAAAGGGTGGAAAGAAGAAGCGTGTATATAACAAGGGCATGAGGCCGAACATAAGATTATTCCTTGTCGATAGCATAGACATGATTTTTATGGCTATGTAGGAGCTTGGGGGAGAGGGGGAAAGAGATACTGTAATGCGTCTTGCTGTATTAGTATCTACCTTCATTCATATACACAATCGAGCCTGTTTTGAGTGGTTTGTCAGATATACGTCTTTTCTATGAGGCTTCTTTACAAAAGGTGCAGTCACTACTTGAGAACCGAACTGTATACAGCTGTGAGGGATTGGTACAGAGGTACGATATGGGTAAAGGTAGTCGTATTGGATATGACGAGAATACAAGCTACCGAGCTACCTACATGTACGGGCTGGATCTATATACTGGGTGCCTAGGCACAAGCCCGTACGGCTGGTGCCTAGATCACGTGAGGGCACCGTGGATCCGTAACAACAGCACCTATCGCGCCCCCGCTTTTGCGTTTGCGTCTGTGCAAAACCTTAATCTACAGTAGCTCACTATATGTATCTTCGAAATTTGTAATCTACCATCAAACCCACACCCTGTTGCAACACAGTGTGGCGGAATTGGACGTGAACCTCGGACAACACACGGCCTACCATCAATCGACGTAATTATCGACATTACCTTGGTGGTCGTGGTTGTCCGGAGAACTCACGTTCGAGTACGTGATAAAACCATTTATATGGTTTTCAGCGGTCACTGAAGCTGAGTAAAGGTGACCGTTCTTTTTGCATTTTTTTGTACACAAATTTGCGGGGACTTTTTTTCCTTTCTTGATGGAGCTTGAAATAGCATATATATGGATATGTTCTTTTGAAAACACGACACTATGAACATGTCATTTTTTTTGAGTGAAGGAATTAGTCTGCAAACATTGATTCAACGTTGATTCTTTGGAAAAGAGGCGGGAGGAATGACAAGATTATACAGCCACGATTGGCCTTTCGAGATGCAACGCCCTTGGACTCCTCATGTAGATAGATAGCTAGAGCACCGAGGACTGAGTTGATGCCAAGTGGACGGATCCCACATCCTGTGGCTCCACGTGTCTTCCTACCCATGCTTCTGACTATGTACGACTCATGACGGATACGAACTCGATATGGAGACATTGACGTGAAACATGGGTGACTGTGCCACGAAGGGCGTACCTGTACGCAGGACAAGGGTGCGGACAGGGGATGTGGAATATCAAAGGGCGTACGAAGAAACTTTCGGTAGTACAATATGCTGCCTGGTATTTCCATAAGCGGTAGGTAAGTGTGTTGGGTGTAGAATACTGTAGTGGAAGGGCGTACGGGATTGAGTTTGTTGACGCCAGAAGGGCGCACGATAGACATGCACCCTGTCACGTTAAGCTCGATGATGAATGAAGATTTCCTGAAATGGTAGATTCCTGGTTATTACCATAGAACACTGCGCTAAGAAAGGGCGTGAAGAAAGGGCGTGAGAAGTCGATGGTGTAGTTGTGAAACGATCGTAGGGCGTAGAGGAGACCACCTATAATCTATTTCCTTCCGTGCTTGAGAGTTACCGACAAATGAGGACTAGAAAGTTGCTTCATGCGGTATCTTGAGAAAGCAGTGTTGATTAATGCGCTAAGAAAGGGCGTAGAAGATAGGGTGATGCGGTGGACTGGGCAGTGATCATAGGGCGTGAAAGCGACTTGAAGAGGTTGGCCGGGATCTTTCGGCTCAGCTTTACGGTACTCGATGTTTACCTGAGTAGTGGATCAACTCTGTATCTGATTCAGTACTGCATCATGGAAAGGCGTAGGGCGCGGGCGAGTCGGTCCGCAGGTAGTCAGGAACGACCATAGGGCGTATGCACTCACGCTAGACGCAAAAGGGAGTTATGTGATCTTCCTAGAAACGTCGCTTTCACCCAGGTGGAACAATATTAACGACATACCGTCCACCGTACTGTGAATTTCCACCTAAAGTTGTAAAAAGATTCTGGTGCGAAATGGCGCAATTCCTCTGAGCGATTGCGTGTCCTTTTCGTGCCCTTCACGCTGGGTCGCAGGCACTAGTATATACAGGGAGGGGCTGATTACCCAATCTGGCAGGTTTGAGTTCCAATGTTGATTACGGCACTATGAGAGGGGCAGAGCGGTAGGAATATGATGAGGGGAGGGGCAGGAGGGGCAACATGGCGTGGCGGGGTGGGTGATGGAGGGGTATTGGGTTGTGAGATTTTGAGCGTTATTTTCGCTTTTGAGGAAACTTAATAATTTGTCTCAAACACCACGAAAACAATGTCGGTGACAGGAGTATTGTTGTTGTATTGATCGATACTATTATCGATAAGTTGCTTTGTATACAATGATAATATGGCAAAGTCAACGATCAGGTCCACTCTTAGCCCATTCACAAGGGAAAAAAATTCGTATTATGGCCAGTAAAGACAGTAAGAATGTCAGCGGGGAGGACACTTTCGCGTCTGTCTGTCTTATTCGACAACCTAGCATATCTGAATCTTCCTGAACATAGGATGCTGCGCCTGTCAATTCAATGAACACTTCAATAAGAGCAGGAAGTTCTGGAAACGAGCGTCCATATTAAGCCTGAACTGATGAAGCGATAGGGTTTACCATAGAACCTTCAAATTCAACTGTTACCAGCTAGACTAAGCGATGCATATATTGTATTACTAGGGATTCTTGTTGTTGATATCTACGTGCATGAACATCCCATCTATCTGATATCAAGTCAGCCGAAGTATATTTCATGCCCTTCACGAGCAACAAGCCAATTCAATTCAATCCAATTTGCAGTAATCTACACCTAATCTCCCTTTACCTACCTAACTGCGAAGTCATTTCAAGCCAGTGAAGGACGTACCAACAATTCAAGTCACTTCACACAATTTACAACAATCCACACTCTAATTTGACTTTACAAACCCAATCAGCGAATTAATGTTCGACATGCAACAAGTCAAATCCAATTCAATCAAATTTACAGGAATCTACACCTCAATCATTTGCAAACCTACCTGATTAGGACATAGTTTCAAGTCAAATAAAGACGTACCGACACTGACACCACGTCAAGTTCAAGTCACTTTATCTAATTTGCGGTGGTCCACACCTAATCTTCCTTCACGTACCTAACTCGGTAATGTGATTTCAAGTCAGTGAAGGACATGCTCGATAGTTTAGTTCACTTCATGCAACCTGCAGTAATTCATACTTAATCTGCGGCCAACTGCCTACTTGGGAAGCAATTGTTCATGCCTTCACGAGCAACAGTTCAAGTTGGAGTCACTTCACCAAATTTACAGCAATCCACGCCTAATCTATGGCCACCTGCCCAATCAGAAAGTCATCCCATACTAGAAGCAGATCAGCGTGAAGGACCTTGGAATGTTTGGCTTTGTGGCTAATTAAAGGTAGCCTGATATAGCGGCGAATGATTGTGGTAAACGCTAGGTAAGATACAGTTAGCGCCTTGGCTGGGGCAGTGTATCGGTATCGATCGCTCCACCCAACCTTCTGACACCCTCCCAGCACTTTCAGCTCGAGACGGCTGCCTAGCTTGTATTTGTCACCAGGATGTTCTCGGAGAGTAGGGACCAATGTCATTATGTTGTCTAGAATACAAATGGCCCTAGAAGGTTTTCACAACTTTACCTTCCTTGCAAAGCTGTATCAGTCTCATCAATACACATACCCATCCCCAGCTGACCTTGGCGTAGTCGATCCGCTTCCCATTGGACTTTTGTTTGGACTCAGGCCCTTTCTACGGTTATATATCCCAAATACCTTATCAAGCTCCTCCGCCTGCTTGAACACATCCTCGAAGTAGCTTCCTTCGATGCTTCTTTCAGCCATGACCCGGCTATCTTGCAAGGCATTGAGACAAAAGAACACCATATTCGCTAACAGCATGTTGCTTTTGAGTGCAACTTCTGATGCAATTTCATGTGCCCCTACTTCCTGACCATCGTTGATGTACATTCTGATCGTGTACGTGGTGCTATCGTATTCAATGTACGAGATAGGCGCCTTGAGCGCAAGTTCGGCGAGTACAAGCCCGATGCGGAAGATCTGGATGTGTTGGGAGAGATCGCGCTCGTCCCACCTCCGATGATTGGCTTCATGACATTGCTCCAGAGTGCGAGTGGTCGACGGTGGCCCAGGAGTTGCAGTCAACATACAAGTCCACTGCCCGTCTTTAGTTCTGCGCCATCGAACGTTTGCACAGTCAAGGAAAGTCAGCCACTGACTCCCTATGAGTCGAACGCAGCCTTGTGCAATGCCACTCGCTATCGCGTTCTGGTCTTGAGAGTAGAGCGTTCGTGAGCTGAGATAGGCGTTCTGGTTCCGTATCAAATTCGCCAAAGCATCCTTATACTCAAGGTCCGACAGTAGGCTCGTTGGAGGATGTCTGACCTCAAAACCTGCGGAAGCCGAAGAAGAAGGTATAAGATAGGTAATGCTCATCCTTTCTCGCACAAGCTCTGATGCAGCAGTAGTGAGATCTGTCGGCACCCTGTAAGGGCCTCTGGCATTTTTGATCTTCTTTGGATGCACAAGGACTTCATGGCTCCTCTCACCCATGGTTATCAGAAAGGCAAAGTCTCTTTTGTGGATACGAGGCACGGAGAGGCCGATATGCAGTCGATTCCCCTGACTGGATGTGCTGCATCGATGTAAGAGCTCAGCATCCTTTTGTGCACTGACAACATCCAGTATGTCTCTTGGCCTTGTATCCATTCTATTATCGCCAGACTTGATGACGAAACGCCGTCCTGGAAGGCGTTTGATCTTCGAGAAAGTTTCTGGATGTTCTCTTTCGAAGTAGAAGTCAGAAAACTGGTCGAGTAAGGTGATCTTGTATTGCAGTCGCTTAAGTTCCACTTCTAGCTCGTCGGCTTTGCCCATAACGCTTAGGAAAAACTTGTACGACCACTTGTTGCTACGCTGTATTCTCCGCAGACATTCGTTGACTCGCTCATCGTTCATGGTGTCATGGATACCTGCGCGACCTGGTGCGGTAGGTTGTGACTTAAGTGCCACGCCCCTCGCTCTCTTGACGTCTTTTTCGATCGCTCGTGTGATGATATTTATCATTCCCAGTGTGGCCATAATGCGATCGTGGCCCTCCTTTCCGAACAAACCTCGCGTATGCAAATCGGGGCGTTGAACCTGAATGTCATATTTGTCTTGCCACCTGTCCAAGGCGAGTTGCGAAAAGTCGAGGCCCTCTCTAATATCGAATAGTCTTTCGGATAAGCGCTTCCATTTACGGATCTGTTGTGCGAATGTATTCAGAGCATTTCCTGCTGAAAAGAGGCCCGAAATGATTGCCACAACTTCAGCCATGGTTTCTCCGGGGTGAACGATGGAGTCTTTCAAGAATGCGACTTCAATTTATCGTGGATGAGGCAAAGTTGAATGACACGCGCATACGACGCAGTTGATAGTAGATTTGCAGTAAAAAAGCCACGGACAAGGCTACTGAGCAGAGAATCTTATGGGGGCATAGAACATTATTGGAAGAAAAGTAACAAGCTGACGCATTTCGGTGTATAATAGACGGCCTCTCATGACATGCGATACATTGCGGCTGAATTTCCGCAACCATCAGGTTGCCGGCTTTTCACAGCCACTTACATTATCGTGTGGTGTTGCTCAGCCCCAACGGCCCCCAAAGGCGTCGGGTCATGCTTCTTGGCCAGGCATCAAGGTAACACCACCGCTATGAGTGTGGCTGCATTTGAACCCTTCGCTTCCGCTGGTTCTGGACCCCGCTAACGATATCTCCCAACATTGTGGCCGTTGCGAAGACGACATCATCTGATTCCACAGCCCCGTCAGTAGGCGCAAGGCATTCGTGTTGGTTTATACATCTTTTACTGAGTCCGCCCGACTATATTTGCCATACATCTGCTCAGTTGCTTTTATCTGCTTCAAATCACGATAATGGAACCACACTTCTCTTCAGACTTCCTGCAAGTCGACCGAGATAGTCGAGATGATAAATATGACAAGAATTTTGGGCACCACCGGTCCCGTTCAGGAGGCTATGTCGACCATTTAGAAGAACAAACCAAGTGGGACCGGCGCGACCGCGAACTCCAGATGAAACGCTACCATGATAGCCAATATGGTAGATCGTCGTCTTCCAGATATTTCGACCAGCCCACAAGTCCTGATCGGCTCGGTGTTCCTGTATTCGAAACAAATCGGAAGATACGATCAAGATCACATACCGGCGCAAGAGAAAGAGAGTTGAATCAAATCTACAACGTACGCGAAGTACGGCCGGGCCCAGCGGTAGTCGACGATGAGTATCAAACTAGCGACTTCATCCCCTCTAGCCAATTACCTATCAGGCAAAAGATGAACCCTCAACATCAGAAGAAACCAAGCATCAAGGTGGAAATACATCAAGACCACCGCCCTACTCCCACGATCGGTCCAGCTTCCACACCAAAGCGTAGCCCAGGCGCTAGCCCAATATCACCCACTACGCAACCGCAACTGCGCTATCAATTCGAAGCGCTCCAAAACAAACTGGGTCAAATCAGCAAGAGTTGCGCACCGTATATGGATGTTGAAGCTGCCAAGCCTCAGGATCTGACATTCGAGAAGATATCCGAGCAAGCGAATGCATTTTCGTTCGACTTGGAAGTATGGGCACATATCACAGATCTTGAAGGCCTGGCAGCATACGACCTGCGCAAAAGGCACGTTGTGGACGCTGTATCGAAAGGGCTGAATCGCTTGATAGATTCTGCCACGGAGCTGAACAATGCTTGTGCGCAGGCCAGGCCAAAAGATTTGAAATTTGAAGCACTCCCTAAAGTCGATGACGATACTTTGTTCGATGACGACGATTTTAACAGGTGCGTGCCACAATGACGTTACACAGATCACATGCACTGACTATACTAGTGATGAGGCTCATGACATGGATACTCCTAGCTTCGTTATTCACTCCTGCCTACAGAGCATCGAGCTACAAATCCGAAACCTCAAGGTACTGAGCAGAGCGTTACAAGAGGCAACGCCAGACGCGAGGGAAGAGGTAGCTGCTGTGTCGAAACTAGTAGCGGAGACTGTGAAGTACTTCGGATCGCAAGAAGCGCTGCATCGTTACTCGATAAATGAGATTTATTCGGGAAGGAAAGCACTGGATGAAGCGAGGCATGCAGAACTGAGCTGAGCGAGTCACAGTTATCGCCGATTGTAAGATTCATATTATATCTAGCAGTTTATATCGTAGAGCTTAGAAGAGTTGTACGAGATAGGAGTTGGCCATGCAGTGTATGGGAAGAGGGGCCAGAGTGACGTCACGTGTCACAAGTCACATCCCCCAATCAGTTACTTGTTCATATAGTCTTCATAATATCGTATCAGATTTCGCTTCCAATCATCACATCCTATTATGCCGTAGACATACCACATACAGATTCGTACGGCGCAGTATTGACAGCCGTATAGCCTGGCAATGTACGCTTTGATGTCTGGTGATTCTAATGTACGACCACCGTGGATGCCGCCCAGACCAACAAGTTTGATTCTACGGCATTGAGACCAGGCAGCCGCGAAGGTGCTCGTTCCCATTTAGTCAACAAGTTACCCCATATGTGGCTTAGGGTTCCCTAATACCAACATTCCCCTCTTCGCCTTGCTGACGCGCGTAACGCAGGTACACGAACAACACCGTCACTCAAGTACCCCTACATACGTGGAAAGGGCAATTTCGTCCTTGTGAGTAACACTAGCACCCGGATTTAAGCGGCTCAAATAGTATTAAGTATTAGAGTGTATCCGGACTAAATCATCGGACTGATATAACAATAAAGTGAGCCCATACAGTCCTTAGCGAAATCAGCTTCCCCTTCGCAATGAAGTTGGTGCCACACTGCTGGCAGGGATTATAGGAGACTGACCTATTTAGAAGTCTTGAAAGTCCGCATTGCCGGCGCTGCTCTCCAAAAAGCTCCATACAATTCCTTCAGACAGCTTGTTTCCAGTCCTCCCCAGCTTTTGTAGCCCGTTCTGGGCATTAATTACTATAGGACGAAGAACCCACCAGTCTAGCATTTGCATAATGTAGCCCCCTTTTGGTACTGGAGTAATAGTAAAGTGTCTCCAACCACTTTGCTGCTCTGCCGAGCATTTGAGTCTCCCATTCCAATCATGGCATATGAACTTAGCTGAGACGCAGTCTCGGAATCCAAACCAGCCATCAGTTTCTATACACGTCCACAGGATGGATCCACGACCGCTAGGCGGGGCTAGTACGATGTGCCCATCAAGCAATGTAAGCACATTGCCGCATGAGATAGAGCGAATGATGACGGTAGATCCATGTGAAGGCACCCAACTTGTCGAGGCGTGATCTTTCACAAGGTCTAAAGTAACGTTTTCGGTGGTCGTGGTAGGTGTATAGATGCTAGAATCATCGAATTCCGAGACAGATGTAGTATTGGGCTGATCAGGCTTCTGAGAAACCATGTTGACAGATGGAGCGAACGCGCTTAGGTCTGCGCGAAGTCAAGAAATCAGTACTCTGTTTGACAATCAAATGCTATCAGATGCTTACCTACTCACAAGAATCGGCCCGCTTATCTTAGTCGTTGTTGTTTGTAACGGTGTGTGGAGGGGAGGGCTGCGCTGTTACTGCATCGCGACGCGTGTGGTGTTGGGCGGGGTGTCCGGCTATTTCAGTTCCCCGAGAGGCAGTGTGGCACATACTTCGTTACAACTGCGCAGGAGGGGAAGCCGATTCCGCTAAGCACTGTATCTCCTTTCTGGACTATCCGCCATTATGGCTTCACCACTTCCTTATAACCGCCAAAACGCACTTGCCTCGGCCATCGCGGTAGATAATGCTGCCAACATAGCGGGCAAGGTTATTCTTACTACAGGCGTTACGCAAGGGGGCCTAGGAGCAACTTTTGTCGAAGCAATCGCGATCCACCAGCCCAAACTGCTCATTCTAGCGGGTCGCTCGCCTTCAAAGGTCCAAGCTACCGTAGACAAGATCAAATCCAACCCAGCGAGCGCCAACGTTGAAGTGCGCACGCTAGTGCTGGACCTTTCCTTACAAAAACAGATTCGTGAAGCCGCAAAGGAAGTTCTCGCATATCCCGAATTGCACATCGATGTCGTGGTCAATTCGGCGGGAACGATGGGAGGACCTTTCCGCACGACGGTCGATGGCATCGAGTACAACTTCGCCACCAACCATATCGGCCACTTCCTTTTTACTAATTTGATTATGCCCAAAGTCCTTGTGTCCAAAGCCCCCAGGATCGTCAATGTGTCAAGCGATGGCCATCGCTTCGGCGGCATACGTTTCGATGATTGGAACTTCCAAGGAGGCAAGGTATACGACCAGTGGGAAGCATATGGACAAAGTAAGACAGCCAACATCCTGTTCTCGTACGCGTTGGCACAAATGCTAGGGCCGAAGGGGTTGAAGGCGTACAGTCTGCACCCGGGGCAGACGATGGGGACATCTCTTGTCGAGAACTTTGGCGAGGAGGATCTTGCCAGTTTGAGTACGCTGCATCCCGGACGAGCAAGCAACGACTGATTACTAATGTGTATACAGTGGCCAAAGACCAAGTGATCGGTTGGACGCGGGGATTCGATTTTAAATCGCTCGATGAGTGCGCTGCCACGCATGTTGTCGCCGCCTTCGATACGAGGCTCGACGACTACAACGGCGCATATCTGGACCATGGCAATCTGGCACCGCATGAAGTGCAGCCGACAGCAAGGAAGCCAGAGGACGTTGAAAAGCTCTGGAAGTTGAGTGAGAAGCTCGTTGGAGAAGAGTTCGCATACTGAACAATCAGACACTTGCCAGAGAGGTATGAGTAGCTGAGTAGCTTCGAAACCCCTAACGTCAAAGAAAAAATTCTACGTCCAGCTTGATTTCATGCTCATGCCCACTTCAAGCACCGTGTCGCCTCGTGCGCATCTTTACACTCTAGTCCACATACCCGCGCTCCACACTTCCTACACTTGATCTGTCCCCAGTATCCGCAGTTGTCGCAAAATTGCCGTTGCGGTGGGCCGGCTGCAGGAGGAGGTGCAGCATGGCTTGCGGCGTACGAAAGCGGCGGTGCAGCGAGCAGAGCCTCGAGCTCAGCAGGATTAAGTGGTGGGGGCATGGTATGATGGATAGAAAGTAGCGCATCATCTGCATTCGCCGTGTCGAGCAGGGACGGTGTTTGATCAACGGCTGTGGGCCCTGGTATCGCCTCTACAGGCGTCGCTGGTACAGAAGCAACAGTGCTCTGCTTTCTCAGCGCCTGTGCCGCTCCTCTCCCTCCTGCTTGTGATATACTTCCTCGTGAAGCAGCTGCCACCTGTCCCAATTGCGCCTCTTCATCGTCAAGCCAATGCTTGATCTGCCGCTGATACTGTATTATTCTCCTCGCATTCTGCGTCTTCGGCACGCTCGTCTTTCCGGATATCGCGATAAGCTGCTTGGGGTCGTTGTCGCGCTCCAATTCTGCTATGCGTCGCGCGATGGCGGTTTGCTGACGCGCCGAAAGATCGTTCTCGCCGCGTTGGGCACCCGATGCTGCTGCCGCGGCCCGCTTCTTGTTCTTGGGGTTGATGGCGACTTTGGAGGGATCGTAGCCCGTGTCGACGACATATGTCCATCCTGGTGCGACCGTCGCGGCCGAGTTGGGGAGAACCTCGACATGTGGCATTGTGGGCTGTGGCGATGGGAATGGTAGACCGTGGTGTTGCGGGGAAGATAGCGACGTGTAGAAATTAGTCCACGCGCCAAAAGCCCATGTCTCGTACCTGCATGCGACTGGTGTGGGGCACTTCGTATGCGTAACGGCGCCGTTCCAAGTAAACTGATCTCATTCACATATATTGTTCCATCTGTCCGCCTCATACGGAAATCTGCAGAGAGCTGCTTATCGGACATCTTTCCCCGTGCCAAACTATAATATAAACAGAGCCAAGTTTAAAGGCTCACCTAGGTAGTCCCTGAGATTGAACAGGATCAATCAAACCGCCATAGCCCATATTCAAACTACTTCTCTATGCGTACACATCTTTCTTGTTTGCCCTACGATTCTTCCTGCTCGATCTCAAAGTTAAAGTTCCCAAAATATACACATAGTGCCTATCATGGTCAGCCATTTTGTCAAGATACGGACGGATTAGTTTATCGTACTTTGCTAGCACCCATCATAGCATAATGCGCAACTTCCAACTTCTTCCCATCTTGTCCATACCTCGCAATCTGGTTCAGATCCGACGTTCTTGGTAGATACAAGACAACCTCCTTGCTAATCTTCGTGAAACTTTGGTAGAGTTTGTCAAGATTGTATGGCTCCATTTTGGTGAGATCAAACACATCGTCTGCGCCATACTCGGTTCCTACCACTGTCAGTGTGACATCAGCACTTCTTGTACGGGTATACGAACCGCCCCACGGAGGGCTAGCGAAGACGACCGTATTGGGTTCACCCGAGAATCTGCTTATGATATCAAAGCAGTCTCCCGCTAGCCAAAAGATCTTATTGCTTACGCCGTAGATCTCGGCATTGTGCTTTGCGCACGTGAGCGTTTTGGGGTCTTTTTCAATCGCAAAGACGCGCTCCCACCGGCCTGAACGCGCCAACGCTATAGCATTACCGCCCACGCCAGCGAAAGCATCGATGATGACCGTCTTCTCCTTGGGCGCCGACTCCGAAATGTGGGCAGCAATCTTATTTGCGATCGGCTCTGGAGTGACACCAAACCAGGCGTCTTCTGTCATCCAAATGCCCTTGTTGTATTGCTCCCAGATCTTGAAGCGCTGATGCCAGTACCTAAGAGATATCAATAAAAGTCTGCAGAAGTTGACATTAGTATGATATTTACTTTTTGAGGTGTTCGGGAAATTGTTCGACACTCGCCCACTGGTCTATTGCGTGCTCGTCTGCTTTCTCGCCCATCTTTACGACAGGCCCTTCTTCTCCGCGTAAAATTAGTTTGAAGGTGCAAGAACGTGTTGATGATGAACAGACAACCAAGCAGAATGGTGAGCGAGCGCTATCCTGAATAGCCTTGCCACTTTTGGCCTAGGCTAGCCAAATGCCACAGTCTGGAGATGTTCACCAGCTTTACTAAAATCAGACCAAGTAGGCTTTCATAAGATAGAGCATGTATGTTCTTGAAAACTTGCAATTGTATCAATTTTGGTTCTAGTGTCGCAAGTATTCAGTATCGACGGGTCTCTTCGCGACCTCATGCCTGCCTCACTAGCGCGCCAAGCTATGACCACCTCCCAAAACCTCCAAGTCATCAATAACCCACCGTCCAACACACCGTCGTCCAATACGCCATCTTCAGACAGCCTTTCCGCGGAGATAATATCAACACAGAAATGTCTGTATTCGGCGCGCTAAACCGCTTCATATCGCGGCTCGATGCTGCACCCCTCAACGAAGAACACCAATCCGCTACTAACGGCGCATATGGGTTCCAAGTGCTGAGGAATACCAACCTTGAAGTCCCTCTGGAACCCTGGTTTGACTATGTTATTGGAATTAATGGGCGGACTATAGTAAGTTTCTCAAAACAGGGCATGAGCAGGAAAGAGCAAGGGTGATTGCAAGAAGCGTGGAAGGAAGCAGAAACATGAAGGACGAGGATATGTGGCCATAGATTTGCAGTTGCTAATTTGTTTTCCTGAGCAGGATAACCCCGATCCAAGCCTCTTTGCGACAGAGGTACGGAACTGTGCTGGAACGACGATAAGTATCGGGGTGTTCAGCGCAAAGGTAAGTGTTCTGTCCCATGCTCCATACTGCATACCACTCGGCATCTGCAAAATCATCGGACTTGTTCACACCCCAAAAAACCAACACAGACTTCAATGTGGATTCAATAGCTCTTGGATTCTAACTATCACTATTACTACGGTTCTAATTCCTATTAGGGCCAAAAGATCCGCGAGGTTTATCTCCAAATCCCAGCTGATCAGCCCACCCTTGGCGTTTCCCTACAGTGGTCTCCTCTCTCCATTTCCGAAGATGTCTGGCACATCTTAGACGTGGCTCCCAACTCGCCTGCTGACGCAGCTGGCTTACTTCCTTACGGCGATTACGTCATTGGCAGCCCCGAAGGCCTAGTGCGCGGGGAGTCCGGCTTGAGTGAGCTTGTTGAAGACTTCATTAATAGACCACTGAGGCTCTACGTGTACAACCATGAGTACAATGTCACCCGACCTGTTACCATCACGCCAACGCGGACTTGGGGCGGTGAGGGTGCATTAGGCTGTGTGCTTGGCTTCGGCGCTCTCCACCGTATCCCAATCAGTCTGGATGAACCACCACCAGCCCCTGGAGAGACCTTCTTCTCTGCTGGCGATTTGGCATCTTTTGACGAAAAACGCCCATTGACTGCTTCTATGGATCTTTCTACCCAATCGCAAGGTGCGCCCACAGAGCTCTTCGTGCCTGCAAATATGGCGCTACCATCCAAGTCTCCGCCAGCTCAGGGTACTGTACCGCCTCCCAAGAAGAAGGGCAGAGCACATCATGTAGTTAGCCCCACTAGTGGCGGCGGTGGTGGGCTGGACGACTACTTCAAAGAGGGCGAGCAGAACAGTCTGGAGCAGGATTATACACCCAAGAAGGCCAGTGCTGTGCCCCCTCCACCGAAAGTCGGTGGACCGCCTAGAGGCCCGCCAAAGAGTGCCAGTGCTAGTAGGACAGGTACACCAGTACAAGATGGGAGCGGTGAAGCTAAGAGTGCTACTACAGCGCCCGAGGAGACAGAAGAGGCATAACCGCTGTCGAACGTTAGTCACATGGGCATATTACTAGGGAAGAGATCAACCATACCTGTCATGTGGCCAAGCACTTATTCCCCACACGTCATGATTTTCTCATCTATCAGCCTCAAAGTCTAGCTCTTCGCGAAATCGGCTGATGCGCTTCTGCTTCTTCTCCTCCACGCTGTCATTACTCATGTTACTCCCCTGTGTCATGAACGAATCCACACGTGCCTGTGGTTCGGGCCTCTTGTTCCCTGCCACGACAGCGTTTCCGTCCTTGCGTCCACTGATTCTTTCGAACGAAGATGGTTGGTGGGAAAAGGTAGGCGAGTTGTAAGGCGAAGTTTCCGGTGAGGATGAAGTAGAGAAGGAGGTTTTGATCTTGGTCGTGAGGGTACGGAAGATAGGCATTTTGGCGTCGTAGTTGTAGTTGTAGTAGTAGTGATTTTCGTGGTATTGGTATTATTATGTCGTTGGTAAATGGTACTGAATCGTGACTCGGAGTGTTTGCATGTATATCCAGTAGGTAGTATTCCCTAGCAGAAGAAAGAATTCGGAAGCTTCTGATACAAAAGGAACGCGGCGAGGATCAACGGTGGATAGGGAGGAAAACGGAATTAAATGTAATACGTAGTATATAAAAAGGAGTTGCTATGCGGACGCACACGACCACTATATACCGGTTACTGGCCCACACCCCGCAACGCATAACCACTACGAACTGGCATCCCCAATCCGGAACCAGTCGAAGCACAGGCACAGGCCAGGGGCAGGGGCCAACTGCCCTCCCTCTCTTTGGGTCCCATCCACACAAATGGATCATCTGGACAACAACCCACCCACACCGTCAGGCCCCAAAAGCAGGGGGTTTGTCCAGGGCCCCCCTTTGCCCAAGCGAGCGGCGCATCACCTACTATGTAAGTTGCCGTGGTTGCGCCCCATATTGCCCCCGATTAGCCAACAACCCAACATGTCAATAAACAGGCGCAGTAGTCTCAAACCGCGGGTGCCATGCGACGGAGACGGTGAGATGCAGACCGCGGGGCGTCAATAGGGCCTGGGAAAATGTGGGTTCCTTTCTTTTACCGTCACTACCGTGCAAGCCCAGACCTTGCGCTAGACCGCCGATCCGTTACTGCTTGTTCCTGGCACACTGGCACGTTTGCCTGGCGCAACTCGGAAAGCGGTCACATGGCACTATGGGACGAACGTACGGGTACCATAGGCTATTGAAGATGTGCAGTCCACCTCCCCCAGGCTCCACATAGGGAGACCGGACTCATGTATGACCCATCCGTCACGGACAACGTGTATACCTTTACCTGCATGCGCGCTGCAGCCCTGTAGTAAACATGCATGAAATTTATTTTTCTTTTTCAACCAGTATATAAACTCCCTTCCAACCTATGCTTGCAGCCGATTGAATTCGGAGATTTTCCCCGACGCATAGAGGAACAAAAACGTCTACACTTGGACTAATTCACCGCCGGATGTGCTTTACCGATCTCTAGGTTTTGCGAAGACTCTGGTACTGTTCCTGATTGGCTCACGTAAGCAATGACGGCTTGCGGGAGGGTCGACACCACGAAACATTGTCGACATAGTCATGCGTACACCTGGTGCCGACACAACCCCAAAACAACACCAGTCGCACACCAAACCCACCCCGCCTAGGACTCTGTTCGCGCCTGTGTTTGGGAACACTGCCGTTCTTCCGGATCTAACTCTAACAAATCGTCAACGGCTCCGTTCGACACACTTTCTTTGGCTGTGAACCGTAGAGCCAAACACGGTCGGCCGTCAATGACTCCGCGGCCCCTTTACTTCGTCATTGTTGAGACGGCGGAACGGCCGCGCCCGTTGAATTCTGGGACCGAAGGCGCTTCTCTATGCAAGAAGCTCCACTGCTTTTCACCCTGCAGTAACGACTCGCACAAACAGCCATTTGCCTGCATTTTCCTCTCGCACACAAAACTTGTCTTTTTGAGAACAGTTAGATAGTTTGCAACATCGTGTTTATCGTATATATTTCAGCGATCTAGACCTTGGGCAAGCGAGAATGGCGTTTGAAAAAAAGGTTGATACGAGAGGATGGAGTTCGGCACTGACGGGAGTCTCCACCACCCGTGAGCGGCTGACATCTGACGTACACTACATGACTCCGACACCAAACCGTGGTTCATTCACCGCATGTTTGCTCTGCCGAATTGGGGCCGTGAACAGTTCTAGCAATACTTAGATCGTCACGAGGTATCTCGATGTCGATACTGCGGATGATTCCGCAATCAGTACTCCAGCGTCAAGGTATGTACGTCGGTGACCAGGTTGTGCAGCTACAGGACATGTTCGGAAGGATGGAGACGAATATGCGCATGCACATCGCTAAAATGTATTCGTCAGCAACGTCTATCTGCGGCCTCTCCGTGAGGTAGCGATGCCCAGACGGGCCCTTCGTAAAACCCAGACCAACTCCAACCTATTTTTGACCAATATCTACCCAAAACAATCCTTACGAGAGAAAAACTAAGCGCCATCTGGCCCGTAGGCTATCCATGCATTGAAGTGAGCTGGTGATAGGCAAGAAGCCAGAGGAAAAGTGTGGTGACCACTAAAGAGAAACGACCTAAACCTATCGCTGTTTCATCTTATGTCCAATTGGAAAGGTTTGAACTTGGCCCCGATGGTGTTGCATCGTGGACATGTTGGCGCCCGACCGCGATTGTGTTCGCTAACAAGGACGTCTACGCACTCTTGGCATAGACCGCAAATGCATTCAGAGCATGCATAGCTATCGCGCAATATGGACAACTTGCGACATGCAGCACAGTAAATTTGTACGGGGAAAAGAGAACTAGGAGATGAGTCAGACAGGCCTTGGGAAGGCATGTGGAAATTTTGGCCAGACATGGCTGATTCAATAGAAGACTCGACAGAAGGGAAAGGCTGTAGGTCTGACATGTCCGGTGGCGGAGGTGTCAAAGAGTTGTTCAAGGGTGATGCAGTATACGACTGGAGTTGTGAGGCAAAGTTGAATGGTGGCAGAGAGGTGCGGCTGTGAATCATACGAGGAGAATGGGTTGGAGACTGTGGTACCTATTCAAGTTAGATGAGATATCGTGTTTGACAATGTTACCAACCGGTGTAAGATCTCGACTGTCTTCCTCTGTAGCTGAAGCCGCGGCATCAATCAAGTCTTCCCATCGCTTTCCCATAATGGCTGCAGCTGTTGCAGGCTCAGCCGAGTATGCCTTTCTTTCATAGCTCAGTCTACGATTGAATTCTCTCGATCTCTGCCGCTCGTGTTTCGCTCGTCGAGCATGTTGTCCTACGGACGACTTGCGAGGTCTGTTTGGTTTGAGTGAATGCGCGCCCGGTGGCAGCGTCGAGGAGCGGCCAGGAGGCGATCGCGCAAGGGAAGACGGTAGCAGTTCTTGCTGTATGGAATTTGAAGTATAATAAGGTTCTTCGGCGTTTCTGTGTTGATCTATGGGGGTCGGGGCGAATCGCGCGCGGGGCCTAAAGTTCTTGGAATCCTGGTCAGATGCTGCGTCCTGTTCACAACATCCGTTAGCTTCATGGCATGCAGGGAAAACTAAAAAGCGGGTACGTACAGGGTCTGAGTCCCAGTCGTATTCGGCACGATGGTGGTGTAACGAGGCCAGGGCAGCTGCAGCGGTCGCAGCAGGCAGGAGCGAGGGCCGGCGCATTCCGTCCGAAGACGAGGGAACATGGTGGCTGCCAAAGTCGGGCTCGAAGAAGGAGTTGTGCTCATTTGCGCTATAGTCATACGTTTGTGGCGCTGCTACAGTGCTCGCCGGCACTGTGGTCGTGGGAGGAGGTGGGGGCCGTTCTTGTGGTGGTGTGTTGACCATCAGCATGAAGCTCTCCTGCAAGCAACAAAGCTGTATCAGCATATGTGTTACCCAGTATCCACCATTCATGACCTTACCTCTGTAGCCGGCAGCTTGGAAATGTAATGCTCTGGGTGAGCGCGGCGGATGTGCTCTTGCATGGACCGAAAGCGCTTCTCCTACACACAGCGTGTTAGCCTGCCTGCACCTGGAGCTTCAAAGCTTGCCATGGCGTGCGCCAGCTATGGTGAAGACTTACGCCAGTGCAGCGCTTTCGACAGGCCGAGCTGTCATGGTTGCGCAGCGGGCAAACGACGACATTGTTCTCGTCGCTGACGGAGAAGGAGCTTGTGAGCGGTGCTGCGCGCGAAGGAGGCATGGCTGCGAGCATCAACGGCAGGAGCTTCCAGACGAAGCAATGGCGCGCAAAGCGCTAGGAGAACAGGTCAAGAAGCTTATGTATGAGCTCGGGCAGCTTTAGGAGTCGGCGAAAACTATGGTAGGGGCCGAAGCGTGACTACTCAGGAATGTCTGGGTGAAGAAGCTCTGAGCTGGAGTTGCTGCTACTGCGGATAGACGTAACTGGATGCGGGGCAGCTGGGAGCAGCCGCGGGGCTTGGAAAGAGACAGAGAGATCAATGATCAAGTAGAGGCTTTGTTGACAACCTTCACAATTGAAACGGCCAGCGCGACGAAAAAGTGCAGCTGTATTGTGCTGCCGCCGTGAAAGCAAAGCTGGATCGCCACAACGAGCTCGAGCGGATGGGCAATCAGACGGCGGCAGCCCTGCGACGAAGAACCGGATAGCTTGGAGAGCTCTGTGCAGCCCAATGACCTCCCGCTTGAATAGGTTTTTTTGCGCTCCAATCACATGCCGCCGTTATCAAAGCGACGCAAATCGGCTGCATGACGCAAGAAGCACTCTCCCTGCTTCCCACGCCCAAGTGCCGTGCGCGCAGCAAAAGCTTCAGTCGTCTAAACACACTTGGACCAATACCGTTTGAATCTGAGTCCTGAGCCGTCTTGCGCAGGACAGCCGGCTACCGCGCCTCTAGAATTGCCCGGCAAAGATTTTGCTCTCCAAACGCCGAGCTGGTGGCAGCATCGGCCGGCAGGATCGGGGGGCAGCTGTAATTGGCCGCATGCAGTTGCATCTAGCATGTATTTGAGCCCGGCTTGGGCTGACCGAGAGCTGTCAAGAAAGAAGAAAGAGAAAGTAAGAAAGAGCGAAGAAGATGAACCAAACAAGATAATGTCAAACAGAGCAGCATCATTGACAAGCCACCACACGCTTGTACTATGCACGCAGTAGTTTGTAAAGGTTCATGTGGCGGTTGAGGGGCAGTGGTGGCAGCAGCATGCTTCATGGCTTCTAAATTCGGCACCTGTCACATGCGCCTCGTTTACACCTGCCCTTGCGTGTGCAACTACCATGTTCGCCTCCACCTTCCCATCCCTTTACTTCTTCCTTCCGTTCCAAGCGCATTGGCGTCAGCCATAATCTGGCATCCATGACGAATTAACACAATATTACACCCCCGGTTATTCCAAGCCATCATCTCCTGGCCTTCATCCCATGTCTTCCTTCACAGTACCACCGTTGTGCGCGCTGCGTACGCGCTCTCGTACCTGCCCATCACCGTCATGTCGCTTTCTGTTCAGTCGTTGAACGGGGACACTTCCTTTCTCCTTACCTTCGATCCACCTGCAGCCCCACTTTCGTCGCCAGGCTTGTTTCCGGGTTCCTTTACCATTCTTGTTGACCGTAAGCCTACCTTACTACACACCCGACACGGGTGCACTCGGAGAACCTCCACTAACGGCGCCGTTTTTACTCAGCGTGGCTGACAGGGCCGTCGATCATCCTAAACTCTATTTTCTCTCGATCGGAACAGCGGGCAAAACCATCCATCGCGAGCCTTGAGGAACTTGACCGCGAGCCCGACCTTGTTCTCATCTCTCAGGACAAGCCAGACCACTGCCATGAGGCAACGCTGCGCCAACTCTCACCGGACTCAGAGTCGACCATTCTCGCCATCCCAGCCGCGGCCAAGAAGATCCGTGCGTGGAAACACTTCCGTTCTGACCTCGTACATGCCCTCCCAAGATATGTACAAGGAGATGGGCGATCTGTATACCGCATAGTACTACCGCCGCCCACGCCTCGAGGAACATGCGGCGAGGTCACCGTGACATGGATGCCAGCAAAGCGGGACCTTTCCAAAGTGCACCATGCCATTGGCATCACATATCGCCCTCCATGCACCGTGCTCTCTTCGCTGAGTCCCATGCACTACATTGATCTCCCCATGAGCCCACCACTGTCCCCGGGATCGCCCATGACATTCGTCTCATCACCTAGCACCATTGTACCATCGCCATATAATGATCGTGAGAAGACGCTGTCCGTCATCTACTCGCCTCATGGCGTGTCCTTTGATGTGCTTCGCCCATATGCAAGCTCCTTTCTTGTCTCGGAATCTGCCCTTCCCCTCACGGCACTTCTACACTCGTTCGATAGCGTCGAGAATCCGTGGTGGCTTGGCGGCAACATTTCTGCCGGATCACCTGGTGGTACCGAGATCGCCAAGAGCCTGTATGCTAAAGCATGGATATCCGCACACGATGCAGACAAGGACAATCGCGGATGGGCTGTCAAGCTGACGCAGATTGCACAGCATGCAGTTGATGAAATCAAGAAGATGCTAGACGAGGGTGTCGTGAGAAAGAAGTTACCCAACACTGAGGTTATCAGCCTGGCATCTGGCGAACAGCATCGGATTGCTGTAGGTTGAAATATTAGATCACTACTGCTTGAGACAGACACAAATGCGGTCCACATTGCACGAACCAGCTCAGAGCGCCATGCAGCATCGTGGCGGCGTCGCCAGCATACATTCCACTCGGTATTGTGGATTAATTGGCAGATCTCGAATGAATTTGAGTGGTGTTCATAGTCCGAGTCGGCGGTACTTTGTGCAACGAATCGGCTTCTATTTCGATGAGCACTCGCTGGGTCGGATAGACCATGCTAGGTGTCTGCTGCCCGCTTCTAAAGTTTTTGTCCTTTTGTCTAGTGCGAGCCAAGTAACTACACTTGTAAAGCGGACAGGGAGAATGGCAGGAATCACATAGCGTCCTTTCATATAGCACCGAAAGCCGAAAAGGCCGGTAAAACAGCGGTGCTGATTATCAGAGGCAAATAGTGCAATACTGAATTTATACAACTATATCTTTTTTGTGGTGGCTTGAAATATATATGCAACCATTTTCTTCATAGCTGTACAAGATCCAAACCCCGACACTTGGCTGATACCGTCTCTCGACCTACTCGTGGCCTAGCTCATACCAGAGCCATCACTTTAAAAATGGCAAAAGACGCAAAAAAAAGATGCACCAACCACAACGACAAGGTGTGAGTGGACCAACAAAACAAAAAGTGAAACGTATATACAGTCGAGCAAAAAAGAACGATGCGGAGGAGATTCGAACTCCTGCGTCCGAAGACATATGATATCGTTCAGATTCGAGTCATACCCATTAACCACTCTGGCACCGCACCCTGAACGTATTGTTCGATGAAGAATTTTCAAATTATATCTAATATAACTATATTATGTGAGAATGTACACGCGCAGTAAACTGCTTGATTCGCTGCACGAGCCTGTAGCCATGGAGATGCAGACGAATTCTGTCGAAGTGGGGCAGTAGCCCGTATCCAGTGACTCCTTTGCCTTATCCAAAGTGATGCCTCTGGCTTGGTGCCAAAGGGTCTAACCAGGGTTCGGGCGGGGCGGGAGATCCGCTAGTGGCGCATCTCCTGCTTCAACATCATTGGATTCATGCACGCCTGCTGTCCGCAACCCTAGATATAACCTCTGACCGAATCGCGCCTCGTGATCGTAGCTTCTTAGGTGTTGCGTTTGCTAGCCTGTTTGCGACCGTGGATGTTTGCTTGTGGGCCATGTAGAGAAGTGCGACTACTCCATCAAGGCTCACAATCGCCATCATGGACACGATAGCAGTCGCCCCGAAAGCGTCGGCGTTGGCGTCGCCCAAGATTGTAAAAAATGCCAAGGGCAACATCATACAGAGTAGCCAGATGGCACATATCGAGTACGGCTGTGGTGAGGGCGCTCCTTTTGTCCAACCTCCAACGGGACGGTTTGCTGACGCGAGGCAGAACACATGGGCGAAATGTTCGACAACGCGCGTAAACTGACCCTCCAGCACTACCGAGCCATCCTCCAGAACATTCACGAGAAACCTAGTATAATAGCGCAGACGTACAGTGCGCCGACAGATGCGCGCAATGTCGTGTCGCTCAGACCGCTGTTTCTGTGCCTGCAATGCCCAAGCATTATGACCGAGGTGGATCGCGATTTGCACTTTGAGACCAAGTCGCATTGCTTCTGTGGGTTAGACAAGATGTATTTGGGGGCTGAGGGCTAACGTAAAGCAGCTGTGGAATCGCGGGACGGGAACATTTACTGTGGCAACTGCCAGGATTACATCTACGACGAGGCGCTTGAGATTCTGAGATTACAGAAAGGTTCGTGCATGGCACACCACCCATGGTGACCTGGATAGACTGACAGAACTACAGGCAAGAAGCGCAAGTACGAAGACACTACGACGACCGAAGACCACAAGCTTGTTATTAGCAACTCAACTTTCCTTCCCTGTCGAGCGATAGGCCTGCGCGGTCTCTACAATATGGGCCAGACATGCTTCATGAGCGTCATCCTACAAACCCTTGTCCATAACCCCTTCATACGGAACTACTACCTTTCAGAAGGACACAAGCAGACGGATTGCGAAAACCAGTCGTGTGTCAGCTGTGCATTGGACGAGATGTTTGTCGAGTTCCACTCGGCTGAGAAACGGAAGGTTTTGGAGCTGTGAGCATGCTCATGGGGAGCTGGCTAGCAGGAGAAGCTCTGGCAGGATACCAACAGCAGGATGCGCATGAGTACATGCAGTTCATACTCAACACACTCCATTTGGCTAATGGAGGCTCGACAGATGACTCTGAAGACTGCAAATGCGTGGTACATCAAACTTTCTGTGGAAAGCTGTCAAGTACAGTAATGTGCGACAATTGCCGGAATGTCACCACCGCATTGGACCCGTACATGGACCTTAGTCTCGATGTGCGGATCCAGGGAAAGAAGCGGAGGCAACAACTTGCAGAGAAAGGAGAAGAAACACCCTTGGATCTGAGAGATTGCCTTGAGCGCTTCACTGTGAAGGAGAAGCTTGGGTCAGCAGAATACACATGTCGTAATTGCGACAGCCCACAGAACGCGACAAAGCAATTGAGTATCAAGAGACTACCCCCTGTCCTCTCCATTCACCTCAAGGTATGTACAGGCCACAGTCCGCAAACTGTTCCTAGAGCTTTGCTAATCGATCATAGCGCTTCGAGCACACCAAATCAACATCCTCTAAGATCGAGACACCTGTTCGTTTCCCTGTGAAACTAGACATTCACCCCTACACCACAGCCCACAAAGCCGCCATGCGTGCCGCGAAAACAACTGGTGCACCCCCTTCGAACTACAATGTGAATAGCCCGACGAATGCTCTTGTATATGAATTAAGTAGTGTTGTTGTACACAAGGGTAAGATTGATTCGGGTCACTATGTTAGCTACAGTAGAGAAGGCAGTGACTGGTTCATGTTTGACGACAGCAAGGTCGTGCTGGTTAGTGAGGCGGAAGTCCTTGCGGCTGAGGCCTATCTTCTCTTCTACATGGTCGGTGGTCTGGAGGTGTAAAATGGGAGAAAGCACGCTTTGTGAGACGGAGTTTTCGATTCGAGCTTTGATACATTGTTTCAGCTGCATGTTTGGCGTTTTCTCGTTTGTCTGATACCTACAACAAGTATGAGCACCTCTCTCTATTAGGAGAGTTTGCAGATAGTGGTTACGGGTCTATGTGATTACTATAATATCTCTATCGGCTGCGAGCAGCAGTGCTCACCTTTACTTGTACTTCCGTCCGATTCAAATTGAGACAAAACTTGTATTCATGGCCCATCATCTTCTCTACTTCTTCTTCTTCTCCACTTTCCAACCATTATTCAAAGCATCACCGGTACCTAGTTGACGCGTCAGGGTGAGTTACAGTTATCTACTCACCGCCATCTACTCACCGCTCAATCATTGGACGTCTAGCTGACCATTACCCAAGGCAACAGCTCAAAACGGCGCTAGCTAAGCGAGTACCACTCTAATCTGAATCTCAGGAGTAAGTCCATTCCACCCTAGTACACACACTGTCAACATACAACGTCATCGTGCACAATCCGTGCGATACTTTGACAACCCCTGTCGCCATTATGAACAACACAATGGATGGAAATTACGCTGTTACTGATGATGACCAAACCGCTAACCTGTGCGCGTCTACAAGTCGCTTCGATCAAGACACAGACTCACCGTCCAGACATATCGGAGCTTCAGCACTAACGAAATCAACACCACACAGCTCGCAACAGCTTCGAGACTGTGACCTTTTTGCTACGCTACTGTTCGACCGCCAACGGGCTTATCAAAGTATATCGAGTGCTCCATCCAGACTGCTGGCTACATCAGCTTCTCATCCCACGGATTCAAAGTCAATTGCGCGTCCTACGGAGTCAAAGCCAATTGCTCGGCACACGGATTCAAAGGCAATTGCTCGACCCAAGAAATTAAAGTCAATTGCTCAACCCACGCCAGCTCCAAGTCTTGGTTCCAATGTTTATGTACATTCAGCAGGGGAAAGTACATTCATTGACAACGACATGGCTATGTTAAGATCCATGACTCGACCCAAGACTCGAGCAACGAGGAGGAAAGCGAAACTACCTGCAAAGGCACCAACTAAGATGGTCACGGGTAAGCAGCAGAAACGTAAACCACAGTCACGTGTTTCGCCTCCACTGGTCAAGCGTCAAATGACAGAAGCGAATAGCCAGAAAAAAGGTGAGAATGAGGTTGAACCTATAGATAAGCAGCATAATGATTTGTCGGATGTGGTCATCATATCTTCTGATGAGGAGGAGGAGGAGGCTCCTCTATTGCCAGATATTGATCCTGGTATTCACAAAGATGTCAACCCCCCTGGCGCCAATGTCGAAAGGATACCTGGAGACGGTGAGGGCATCCCAGAACGAATGCTTTTGAAAATTACCACCAAGGCAGAGACTAAGGGGGTTTCTAACAGTTTACCAGAGAGCAATTCTGACTCTCCACCAACACAAGATAACCCCCTGAATGCTTTGGCAACTGTACAGTCAGAACATGCACAAGAAATACAGCGACTACTTCAGGAACTTGATGCCGCAAATGCGGAGAACAAACGCATTCAACAATTGCAAGACACAGCAGCAAAGTATCGGGAGCTGGAACACGCCAGGGCTACGAGTTCTACAGAAAACAAGTATGCAGCTGCTGTGCGCGATCTAGAAAATGGGCGAAGAGAAATACTCCAACTCACCCGTGAAAACGAAGAGCTATGTGTCCAACTCGACAACACCGGGGCTGAATGCGATGTCCTGGCCAAGGAACTTAGCGACGTAAGAGCACTAAGAATCAAGGAGAAGAAAGAGCACGAAGATATTCTCGCAGACATCATGAAGGCCAAACACGTCCTGGCCAAGGAACTTACTGATATAAGAGCACTAAGAACCAAGGAGAAGAAAGAGCATGAAGATATTCTCGCGGATATCATGAAGGCCAAACAAGTAGATAAAACATCTGCCAACAAACATCTATTATCAGAGAACCAGCGGCTGCGCGCCGAAAATGAACGCCTAAACGCCGTTGCTGCAACTCAAGCAGCAACATCATCATCATCATCACCACAATCCTCAAATATCACACCACTAACTCCCCAAAAAACCATCTCGCCCATATCCCCCTTATCCATATTCAAAAACAACACGCCACCATCATCCCAACATAACCGCGCCCCTTGGTCCCCCCTGGCCCCATCATCCATGTCCCACCCCCCGACAACCACCACCACCACTGCGCCATCCACCTCGACGAATGAATCCCAAAAAGACGACAATATACGAACAATCTACACAAAAACCAAACGTCGCTTCGATAACCTCCAATCCGTGACTATGCAGCTGCTACACTGCACGCGGGGTATGGATTTGGCTCTGTTGGGCGAGTTTGGCAAGCTTGTTACGAAGCTGCGGGACGTGCTGAATGAGGATGGCAAGGACAGGGCGAACGAGGGTGGTATAAAATAGTGCTTTGGACACTTCCATGGTTCTTGCCCTTTATGGTGTTTTTTGTTTTTCTGAAAAATAGCGATTGCGGTAACTGGAGTTCTTGGCTTGCGTTATTGCTGCGCGGCAACCATAATCTTTTTGCTTGGATGCCGGCTGGCTGCTTCACTGGACAATTGGGAGCATGTACTACATACACATTTGACATATCCAGCATTAATCTTATTCATTTATTCTCTCACAAAACTGTAGCAAGAAATACTTCCGAGTATCTTCCCACCCCATGCATCAAAACCCAACATAAACTGTAACATCCAGCTGCTCAACAATACACTGCCACCCAGGATACCTCGCCCTCGCCCATACAACTATCCTATCCCCTTTCCTCAACTCCTCCAAAAAACCCTGTCCATCCCCCGCCCCCTCATTCGTTTCAACACTCCCTTCTCTTCCCCAAACAACGCGATATGTCTCACTATCTCCACTCACCCTATTCCCCTGAAGATACCATGCATAACCACCCTCGCCCCACTGTGGCCCGTGATGCGCCTCACCAGGTCTCTGAACCAACTGCCAGCCGTACCTTGCAACCTGCGCGTGATACCCGCGCAAACCATCATCCCAGACCCCGTTACCCATGTTGTGGGGCGGCTCGAACCGGGGCGGCTCGAAATTCGTTGAATCATGTGGATTGCGTCGTAAGATCGACACTTCGATCCAGGAACTCGTCGCAAACCCCCCCTCGCCTCCCTGACTAGTCCACCCCTGGTCGCGACTCCGGATGATAAACTCCACCTTCTTGATCTTAGGATTCTCGCCACTTGCACACATGTCCGTTACAACAGGTGCATCGAAGATGTCGGCTCTTAGACACAGAGCCGCTGCTGCGTCTCGGCCTCCAGTTGCACTAGCGATGATAGGGCGCGGGTGTTCTGCAGTGTAGGTTGTAGAAAAGAGAATACGGGGCCAGTATTCTGCGAATTCTAGAATGCTGAGGACGAGTTCGGTGGGAAGGTGTAGGGATTTAAGTAAGATGCGGGTACGGCAGATGTCCGCGTACGTAGGGTTGAAGGGGTCTTGGGGAGAGGGGGAGGATGGGCTGAAGAGGTCGGTTACGCGGGGTATTATATCGCGGATCGAGGTTAGGAAAGCCATGCTTTTGCGGGGTATTGTTGATTTTTATCGTTGTTGAGTTGAAGAGTATTAGATTGAGTGTTTTCTGGGGTGGACGTTGGCATGTTGTAAGGTGCAGTAGGCGTCGACGCTAGCAGGGGTCAGGAATGTACAAGTAAAGTAGGAGCAAACGGATTCGCCGACGCTATTCACAGTACTACGTCAAAAGTTACGCCCACACTAGCTGTTTTCTTACCTATCCTCACCGAAATCTTAGAGTTTTGAAAAGCAGATAACTTCTCTTCTACATGTGTATAATAAGTCGTGCTTGACCTCTACACCTTACTCGTAGAAATATTCATGCCAAACAAATAACGTGGGCGCCCCATAGCAAAGAAGATATAGCTATTTTAATGAATCAACGCTTGACAATAGTCATACGAGCTGCATGTCGTACTGCCTGCTTGGTATACGCAAGCCCTTCGACAAACTACGCCTCCCATAAGGTACGACTGATTAAACTTTTGCTCGTCATGAGACATCAATTGTCTCTCACCGAGCCTCCACTAACAACACAGACTGATCCACCACCTCAAAACCCAAACTTGCTCTTCATAGCTCCCATAACGAAGCCTCTCTTCTGTTTTCCGACGAATTTGTTCACGTCATCTGCCCACCCTGCACTGTTTTGTGAAAGGTTATCCATACTATCACCGACTATGTTGAGTTTCTCTGTACGTTCATTAAGCTGGCGTGTAGCCCAGGCACCCCAGCCCTCCTGTCCCTCCTGAGTCGGTGTGTTTGCCTGAGTTGGGTATGATGAGTATTGTGCAGCAATAGCAGAGGATGAGGGATTGGCGCGGCGATGTTCTTGCTGGGCCTCTGCGCGTTGTTGGGCGAGTTGTCGTGCTGATACGGGACGGTCGGGACCGCCAACTGAGAAGGCGTTAGCAAAAAGACAAGCAGAGAGGCAAAGGTTCAGGACTTACTGAGGAGGTCTAGATCTTCTGGTGTTACATATTGGGTGCCAGAGATCCATTGGAGATTGCTGATAGTGGGTCGTGGCGGGATTAGTAAGTTTGGATTGAGCAAAATGTCCCTTGTGCGATCACTGGAAGGCGTTAGTATGCGCTATCTTTGACCAGGAGGACATTGTGGCTTACTATTGCAGTCCAGTTCCAAAAACATTGATCAACGCCACTTCTGCTGGGCCTTTGAACCCCAATATATCTCCAGTGGGTGTAATGACCGCTTCAGGGAAGCGCCGGACATCGAGTACATCGCTAACTTTGACAGATCCAATCTCCTTCAAGGCGGGCAATGAATAGGCTCTCGCATAACCATCGCCATAGAGGCCAAGCAATGCGAACCCCTTGTCCTCATATCTCACTACGGTTGCAGTGTCGCACAGGAACTGATCAAATGTCTTGTGCGCACCTTTACTAGTGGCAGGGCGGAACAACTTTACCCCTGAGACAGTGACGGCCAAGAGTACACCGTTGGTTTTCGTTCCGGTCCTTAGTCCGGCCACAGCGGACTGAGAAGCGTATGCTGGGCGCCCCGATTCTGCGTGCATGGGACAGATGCTGATAATCTTATCATCTAGTGAGCACACGCCGGCGAGCCTTACTGAGTATCGACCGCTTGCCTCTGGCAATAACTTGAAGGTCGCGAGGTGACCCAGATTAGTGCCGACATGTACGAGAATACTAGAATATTCATCATCATCGAGTGTCATGACGCTGAACTCAATGGAAGTCGGCCACTCTGCCTTGGGCACTGCCTGTGTTGAGCTGCGTCGGAAACTGGAGCGTTTGTCAGACTTGACAAACTCTGGTATCGATGCCTTGTAGATAATGGCCGGCCCTCGTAGGTCGATGATTGCCAAACTACCGCCTTCAAAGCCTGCCGCAACGAAGCCTACATCCGAGTGTTTCAATGCAGTGACAGCCCCGTTGCCTTCAGCAAGTAGTGTGAAAGGTAGTAATCCCTCTTTGAGTGCCGCCTCACTCCTTTCCGTGACGTCGGTAAGCGCTTGAGGAGTGTTTTCGCCTGGTGGAAATTCTTGGCCTGGATGCTTGTTCGTGTTCCACCTGAACACGACTATCTCGCCCGATTTCAGTCCCACTGAAAGCTCAGAGGCGGCACCTGCAAAAGATGTGTGTGTGATATGTACATTGTCCGGCCGTCCAACTGATCGAGCTACATCAACTTGTAGCAATGCATGATTCTCAATCTCGTCCGCGTGTCCTGCATCCCACAGCTTGATTGTACCGTCTCCGTGAGCCGTTTGGACAATGTTCCGATTCTCGAACCGCTTCAAGGGGTGCACAGCTTCAGCACCACCGATAAGGAATTGAGGGCCCTGTTGTCGCTTCTCAGTCATACCGAGCCATCGCGTGCGTTCTACTGGCGCGAGGTTTATATGGTTGACGTACGGATGTACGAGGGTCATGGAAAGATGTAGTTGGTTCGTAGGCGCGATAGGCATGCCGCTGGGGAAGGACAGTGTGATCAGCTCCCCAGAGGCAAGTAAAGCGATGATGGCGAGGGGATCCTGGCAGCTAGCAAAGTGTGGAGACGTCCTCGGGATAAGAAAAAGATCCACCACTTCTGTTCCAGGCGGACATGGCAGTATCCTTTGTCTCTTCGGGTTCTCAAAATGGTCAGATAGTAATTGCCATGTCGCAGTTGCATAAACGGGTGTTCGGCCTAGTTCAAACAAAGTGAGGCTCTTTGCAGAGATGTTTGACGGTTGTCCGCCGGCGACAAGTATAGCAGTGTCGTCCGGATCTTTATTAGCGCACCACGCGATCTTGAAGATGGGCGACTTGAGCGCAAACGAGCCTTCAACGGCACCTGGGCTAAAGTTACCTGGGCCTGGCTTGTCTACGTTTGTATCTGTCAGTGTCCTCGCTTGTACGATTCGCCCATCCTTGGCATCCCATACGACGATACTGCTGTCTTCGTGTCCGGTTAAGACGAAGGTGCCCGTGGGGTGCCAGACAGCCTGTGTCAATGGCGGTTCGCGTTCCTTGAAGATTGAGCCAGGGTCCGAATCGCCACCGGGAGCGCCTTTGAGGAGAAGGTAGTGGAAGAAATGCAGCGCCTTGTTTTGCTTGAATGAGTATATGACTGCACCCGAGTTGTAGCCGATTAGCAGAGAGCCGATGTCGCGAGGGTGCAGTGACAGTGTGACTACCGACGTCAAACGCGATCGCGGAAACTTCTCCCTCCACAAGTTCGGTATCTTGAACGGGGTGAGGAGCTCCCTATCCAAATCATACGCGTAGACGTCTCCGTTCTGTGTACCCAGAAGCGCATAGTCAATGGTAGGATCGCTGTGCAGCGCAGTAATCTTTGCAGGCGGGGAATGTGCGTTGAGTAGCTTCTTAGTTTCCAGCGAGAAGACCGACAAGTCATTTTTCGAATCTACACATAGCAGCTTTTCGGCGCAGAACTGTAGGATCTTGACTGAGGCGCTGCGGTTGGGAAGTGGCAGCACAACTTCAACCCTCTTTTGGCCGAATATATAGATCTGGCCAGGGCCATATTTGCTCTCGCTCGTGCCGATAGCGATCAGGGACTGAACGGGGTCGTATGCGACTTGGGTGACTTTTGAGTTTATGCCATAGTTGCGGATCTGCACGTGTTGTTAGCCTGCACTTCGAGGGCCATGGGCGGAAGCGCTGCGGCGGGGTGGACAAGGTCAGGTAAGGCGTACATGGTCCAGCACGAAGAGATCAGGCCCAAGGCCTTGTGAGAGGTCGTTGCTGACTCCTGCCTGCTTTCCACGCAAGAGGTGAGCCATGGTGTTGTGTATATTTCATGGCCGTCTCTGTGCGGCGTGACTGGTCTATTGGGCTGCGTTTGTCTGCCTGCCCTCCGCCGCTCGCCGAGAGGAACGCGTTACGCGCGACGTCATCTCGGCTACTCGGAATGTCGGAACGCAGGCACGCAGGGTCCACCAGCCACACCGTCTCTCTCGGCCACCAGGGGCCTCGCAGCCACAGCCACACTCACAGCCGCAGCGGGCATGGTGCATGATGTACTGTTATCAAATATTAAGAATTCAAAGCTATCCTAATGTAATGGCTAACCTTCCCCTATATTTCGCTTCATCGCGCTCACCGCATCATGGGCTGCCACAAAAAATGGAGCAGAACACACCTGCCGTGTCCAAGAAAGAAAAAGGACCGCGGCGCTGGTAAAGGAAAAATGGCCCAGGGGACAGTGGTCCTACAAACGTGCCCCAGTTGCCAGAGTGCCCACAACGCCAGACAAATAATCTATGGTATCCAGAACACTTTGCAAATCGACAACTACTCGTCAAAACACTCATGTGGACATGGATGTCCCGTTTGCGTTATGTGTCGACCCATTAGGTGGTTGAGGCGTACCAGAACCCTGTCTGGTGCCGCTGAACCCATTTTGTGCGGCAAGCCGAGCTTGTGACTGAGCCGCCACCTGTGCTTGCTGCCTGTCAATCATCATCTGCTGAGGGTTGTTGGACATGCCATTGTAGGGAGCAGCGGGGGCGGGAGCCTGTGGAGTAGAGTACTGTGGCTGTGGTGGCCCGTAGTAAGTGCTGCGCATCTGCCCCCCGGATATTGGCGTACCATACGCTGGCCGTGCGGCGTAAGCCGCCGGAGTAGGTGCTGCCTTCATCGGCGATGCAGTGCGCTGCTGCGGTGTTTGCCCGCCATTATACAAAGGCGCAACATTTTGTGAGCGCGGATAGAAGCTGCTCTGATTTTGCTGTGCTGAATAACGGTTCTGGCCCGGTACTTGGGGAGTAGGATTGTAGTATTGTGAGCCGGCGGCACCAGCGTAACTACTTGGCTGTGTCGAACGCTGCGGGAAGAATTGCCCAGAAGAAGTATTCCCGTAGTTTGGTCGCGGTGTCTGCTGGTTGTAGGAAGGCGTTGATGGGTAACCTGGCCGCAATGAAGGAGCATAAGACGCACCGCCTGTTTGGAATGTCTGCGCTGTAACTGAAGGCGAGCGCTGCAGATGCATAGACGATGATCGGTGGAGGGATGGCTGTTGCGCATACACTGGACGGGCGCCTGACTGAGGTACTGTAGGTGCAGGACGACCGTACTGGTGTCCCGCAGGGTAGTGCACACTAGCTCCAGAACCTGTTCGTGCCAGAGTTGCGGGCGTGGAAACGGGCATTGCTGGGCCCTTAGCGAGTTTAGAGAGCTGGTCCTCTTCCAACACCCCCTTGTATTCCTTTGTATCAAAGAGAATAGTTCGACTAATATTGAGTTCTTCCATCTGATCACCGTTTAGCTTGGCTACAGCATACGGTGGAAGCTGTGAGATCAATAAGGTAAGTTGTGACTTGAGAATTTCGTACACGTCAAACTCCTCGGATGACGGTGTCGATGGGCTCCCAGCCAAGGTCGCAAGGGAAGCATTTTGCACAACAGGTGTACGCGGGTTGGTTGTAAGAGAGAGATTTCGTATCCGTTGATACGACGCTAATGTTTCCAGGAGCTCGGAGATGTCCTTGAGCACCTCGTCTGTGTCCTTTTCTTCTTGGCTCTTCTCTACTTTCTCAAGCAAGGCATCATCTTCGATTGGCGTGAAGTTTTCCACGGCCTCTTTGAACAATTCTTCCTCATCGGCGCTGCCATTGGTGAGCACTCTTTGGGCTTCCTCCGGGTCGAGCAGGGCCGGGTCAATCGGGAACATTTCATTAAAGCGCTTCTCACCAACCTTTTGCCACCATACCATGTTCTTGGTCTCCTCAGGGATAATGGCGGAGGTGTCGTCTCTGGTTGGAGCAAAGCTGGAGTAGGCACTTCGAAATAGGGCATCTTCTCTGGCCTGTTGTACGGCAACGAGTATAGCCTCGGAAGGTGGCTGTTGTGCTTCGCCCATGCTCAGTGCCCGCTGTCTACTCTTTTGTTTTGCTGTGGGCGATGTCTGGTCTTTGGGCATATCCACCCCGCCATAGCCTAGCCAGAAACCAGCAGAAAGATTTTGGTGGGCATACGACTGAGATCCCTTGCGTCGAGGCTTGGGTGGCTCCTGGTGCGCAAACGTAATGGTGCTGTTTCCCTTGCTCGTAGTCGGTCGAGCTGACTTGGGGGGACTGATCTGGGGCAGATGGGGAGGGGCCCGAAAGACTTCTCCAATAGTGGCAACTTTCTTCTTGCTTTCCGGTTCTACGAAGGGGTATACCTCGGTCGTTGTGATCAGGTTTGGCAGGTTTGTCTCGCGCAGGGGCAGGGTTATCTTGACGGCGGTATCGAGAGCGGATATGTTGTTAGCGGGGGGGATCTTTTGGGGCTGTTGCAAGCTCGAGAATAGTTGCTTGGGCGGCGCACTTCCGTACAGAGTGAGGACCGTCCGGCTCTGGGGCACCTCCGCTTCCTGTTCTTCTTCCTTAATGGGCACTGGGGTGCCATCTTCGTTCGAGGGCTCAGTATGCGTGCCCGCATCCACCTCGTTTCCCTGAACATGTGCTCTGCGCGCTTCCTCCCTGGCCACCAGGTTTTTCAGAATGGTCTCAAAAGCCAGGACCTTTGCTTGTAGCGCGGTGTGTTGGGGTGATGATGGCATGGCTGACGATTCGCTTGCACCGCTGGAGGCAAGAATCTCTGTCGTAGCACTCTCGACATCCCTGACCAGTGCCTGCAGATTGTCGTAGGCTCCATCTTGTGCCAGACTGCTGATGGTGACCGGGCCAGTCGGTGGGGTCAGCTTGGTGCGCTTCGAGTCGGCTTCCCCAGAGGCAGATCGCGTTATCGGGGAGGTGATGGGGTGGGACAGGATGGAGGGTTGTGTGTCGTAGCTACGATTGTCAGCATACAGAGGAAAAAACTGCGTCACAAGCCAGCGGCAGGCGCATTAATACGACTCGGGCGCTCTGGTGAGCCAGTTTAGGCGCATGCCTTGGGCAACGTCTGCTGCTGGCTGATTGCATACGCGTGGAAGCGGGGGTCTCTTTCCAATTCTCGTACCTCTTCAAAACCGCCAATATGTCTCCCAGCACCACCTGTAAAGAAGGCGCATTTCCGTTGTTGACCGGGGCGTGCGCGGGCGTGGATGCGCCTTTGGGGCCAATCGCACGAGCATCGTCGAGTTTGCGTTTTGCGGCCGACGGCGACGGAGGCGCGGGCGGGAGCGACGGCGGTGTGAGAGTGCCGTTGGCGGCGGCCATGGTGACTTTGGGGTGCTGCTGGCGATGCGCGAGTGATGGCGTAGGATGGAACAACGCGCTCAGGGCGGCCAAGGTCGTCGTTAGTCTGTCTGGTGCTCCAGCATTCCCTCGCCTCAACAATGGAAGGCGCAGTGTTCAAAACCCGAAAGGCGCGTAATCAGTTGCAGCACGACTTGCAACGACGCGCAAATGCTCGAGAGGAGCCGGGCGGTGGTGATGGCGATTGTCCAAGTTGTCCTGCTTGGGTGAAAGTGCGTGCAGCAATGAATGGAACACGCGAAGCCTAGACGCCAAGGCGAGTGCCACAAGTGTCTACCGCCTTGTACCGGTACACTGCGTCACAACCAGTGAACCCGCAAGCTGCAAGCTGCAAGCGACGGCCTTTTCCGCGTGTCGCTGTTACTACCACTGTGTATGTACAGGCTCTTTTCAGTGCACAGTCCTGCGGCTGCGTTCTGTAGTAGTTCATGGGCAGTCTTGAAGCCGCGGTTTTGCGGATATAGCACTGTCTTCGCGCTAGTGACGAATGGGGATTGGCCTGCCCACGATTTTCTTGCTGCTCATTCACCCGACCCCCATCCCAACTACAATTGACGACTACACATGTCCCCTGACGTCTTCCCCGTCAGATGAATGCCCTCGATTCTCTCCCTGTCAGCTACAGGTAGCCCTTATAGTACCGTCCAGAGTGTAACGCGCTTGTTGATTCACTTGGTGCAGGTGAGCTTGTGGGCGGCATTCGCGCCTCTACCCAATGCTGACTTGATACTGAAGGGCCCTAATAACCTAGTCTACTGGCATCAAAAGAGGGAATACTCGCTCATTTCAGCATGTTCTCTTTATGGCTTCCTACCGCTCTCACCCACCAATTACCCAACCACATCCGGGACTCTCAGTGGCATAGCTCTCCATCACCATGAGAAGCCTCAGAGATCTCGGAGGCTCTATTCTGTGCAGCATCCTAAGCGCGAGAACTTCCCTGGACCTTTTGTAGATAATTCCGTAAGTTTTCTGAAAGCAGATGCTACGTCAGAAGTCGAACCGACTTTGTGGGACATGATTGAGGGTTCCGAAGAGAATCCCGGAGAGGACCCTGAAAATGGCCTGCAAGAGGAGGATCCTCTGAACATTGCACGACTATCCCGCAATGCCAGGAAGGCCCTGCGCCAGAGTAGACCCGCGACAGTTTTGGCATCCATAAGTGGCCCAGCTAAACATTTGTACTTCACTGCCCCCGCCAACAAGATCGATTTGTCATACAACAGTGTCCAACGTAGTGCCTGCAGCGAAACTTCTCAAGTTGGCTCGCCTTTCACTACTGCTTTGCAAGCTTTAGAACCGCATTCACTGTACTCGATTCTTGGTCGTTATCTCCAACATCATACAACATCACCATTACCCAAGCAAGACTTTGAGTTCACTTCGCTAGAACTACATTTCCTCCGATCTCGAGGCTATTCACCGGAAATTATAGAGCGTTGGGCTTCTTCTCTCACAGAGCCCTACTCAAACGTGGCGACAAGGATATTCGAACCAGAGGCTGAGACGCCACCTCGATTCCTGCTTCTACTTTTTCTACGTCGCAAGCAAATCAGAGTTTTTGCTCTGCGCATCATCATGGGCCATCTTGACCGCATTGTGCAGTCAGAATCTCTAAGCTGGTCAGAGCTCAAGATAATCACGGTTCGCTTAGTGCGTCATGCGCGTGAGCTCTGGCCCGAGTCACTACCCTGGATTGCATCTTGGTTCGTTACTGAAGCAAGACGCTTACATCGGGGCGTAAATGCAGGAAAACAGATCTCCCCTCAGAGGCTTTCAGATATAACTCAGTTTTGCAACGGCTGTCTAATGCTATTGGCGCTCCCAGCATCTTCTCGGCCTGTCGTTTATGCGACCCACCAGGAAAATGCTCAATTTAAAATACTACAATACATGGCGAGTACATCTCCTGCTATAGTAGTGTCGAGGCTTGGCTTCCGGTCCGTAATACGTAATCAGCTGGCTCACGCGAAGACACTTCAAGAAAGGGAATGGGCTGTACTCAAAGGTCCCTCTTGGCCTCCGTGGAAAGAGAATCGTACAGCTATGGACGAGGAAAAAGGCTACGAGTTTGGTGCTTCACGTGCTTCACAACTTTTGCGCCGCATGTACGAAGCTGGTTATGCGAGTAGTACATGGGAGGATGTGGCACAAATTTACGCGGGCTGGGATACAGATCTAAGTCCAACTATACAAACTCGAACCTCTTTGCCACGCTTCTCTTCGCAATATCGTCACGACGACCAACTCCGTGCAATGATCTGGGCTGGCCGCATACGGACAACACGCACACGAAGGGAAGCCTGGGCATGCTTTTTGTCTTCCGAGGAATCTGGAGAACCTGCACATGCAGAGATCTATCGCGCTATGTTCGAAAAGTTAGCATTTTCTACAGTAGAAAGGTCCGATCATGCAGACTTTTCATCCAATTCAGGTCAGCCCTCTGGGGGAGACAGCGCAGATCTTCTACCTGGAGACATGAAGGAGGTCTTGCCTGATCCCTCATCTTCGCTACATAATGTCTACATCAGTGAGCCTATTCCTGAATACAGACAGCTACTGGGACGTATGCTCAAAAAGCAAGTCAAGCCTTCAAACCGTCTCCTTGCCTTCCTCTTGGAGTGGTGTCCGGACTTCCACACAGGTCTTGATCTATTGAAGATCGCTAAAGACCATTACAATGGTGGTATAGGTCGTATACTGAAAGGCATACACGATGACGATGCCTCAGTTCGATCGATCCCGGGGTATCTCTTCGCAAGCATCATCCGCTTTCTGTGTGGCTACGGCCAATTCGCCCATCCGCCTGCAAAGGAACTCTGTTTTCTCTCTCCAGAGCAGCACGCGAATGAAATTTTATGGAATCGCCAATATCTTATAGAATACGCGTATATGCTCCTAAGATACTATCGGCCCAAATACCGACCGGCATGGACTACCTTTACGGAGAAGGTAGTAGGTGACAACACAAGTAAAAGAGCTGGCAAACCTGCTCGCTATAGAATCATATCTGGACTACTTGATGATATGGAGGAGATCGATCTCGATATCGACGACGAATTGTTTCGCGTGGCCTGCACGGCGACTTGCTTTGCCGCCCAAACCGTCAACGAAGGCGGGGCTGCCATTGAAGATGCACGTCATATCTTCACAATCGGTTCTGCTCGTCTCCGAGCGTTATTTAATACCCTAGTCGGGACCGATGCTAATATGCACTCACATACGGGCGACGTCGTTCCGCCCCACATTCCTGGACCTGCGGAACTCCATGCCTATGTACGCGCTCTGAGCATCCTCGCTGACTATGAGGGTCTCTGCTTCTTCACTGCCTGGCTCATCAAACAACGCTCCGGAGTTACAGCGCGCGCAGAAGCCCAGCGTTCGGGCAGAGATACTCTATTCAGAACACTGGTTGCGTTGCGATTAGCTGTTGAGGGCGGTGGATTGCACTCTGCGAGTAAATATTCAAAGCGCGCTCCAGAGAATGTTGCACTTCTCATCAGATCGCAGATTGAGGGTGTGGAGGAATGGGGCGGCTGGCCGGCACAAGAATATGTCGAATTGTATATAAAGAAGAAACTGAAGGCGCGAGCACCTACTGTGGGGGGGCGATGATGTGGGCTATGGAGGTAGTGCATATTCCTAACTTGTCTAAATAAGAGTCTTTATACTTAATATTTTTACTGTGTATGCAGAACAGTGCATTATGCATTTGACGAATATATCATCACTTTCCACATATGGCATCAAGTTCCCGCGCGTTAGACATGTAGTCATGTTGATCTGTCTGAATGGCTCCGGGACAACTGTCAAGCGTGGGGCGCGGGGCTCACACGTTAGCGCGTTGTTTGTTGTGTGGCCTGTGCGGCACAACAGCGGGAAGGTACAAGTCGTACAGGGAGTGGGCGCAAACCGACGACAACTAGCCCACGGGAATATCGACAATGGCTTCAGAATCGCCCAGGAAGTCTACGCGCGCCGCTGCGACGCGCCGAAAGGCCCCCGTTATTGATTCGGATGATGAGGAGAACAGAACGCCAACCCCGGAAGTCAAGAACGAGGAAGAGGAGGATTTCACACCAGCGCCTGCACCCCTCAAGACGGGCAGAGGACGAGGAAGGCCAAAGAAGGCTGCAGCTCAAGATGTAGAGGCAACACCCAAACCGGCAGCCAGACGGCGGACCCGTGTAACGGAGTCGACTGAGCCGACACAGTTGTTCACCCCCGCGCCGGAGAGCAGCAGACGAGCAGCCTCACCTTCAAAGGCCGTACCTAAGAAACGTGGGAGGAAGCCTCGTGCCTCTGTCGCACCGCCTCCTGTTGAGGAGACCTCGCATCTGCTCACACCTGAGCCTTCAGCATCTCCCGAACCCAACCAGGCCTCCGAAGCCACAGAAGCCACAATCACGCCAGACTCGCCAATGGCTGATACCATCATGGGAAATACAGAGGAGGAAACAACCCCTGTGCCCGAGCCTCAGCCTGAGCCTGCTGCGGAGATCACACAAATAGAGGCGAAGGAGGAGATGCCCGTACTAGAACCGGAGATAGAGGTTGAGCCGATAGCGGATCCTCAACCACCAGCCAAGGCGATGGAGGAACTCAACACACAACAGACTATGCTTGAGCCCATAGATATTGTGGTGAAGAGGCGAGCGGCTGCTATACCAGCGATGCACGAGCCTGTAGCGCCAGCACAGCGGACAGTCATCACCTGGCTTGTTCTAAACAACTTCAAGAGCTACGCAGGTAGGCAGGAAGTCGGACCATTCCACGCCTCCTTCTCCTCCGTGGTGGGGCCAAACGGTTCCGGAAAATCCAACGTCATCGACTCGCTCCTCTTCGTCTTCGGTTTCCGCGCAAGCAAGATGAGGCAAAGCAAGCTTTCCGCCCTCATTCACAATTCAGCCGCCTTCCCAGACCTAGACTACTGCGAAGTCGAAGTTCACTTCCAGGAAGTCAAAGACCTCCCAAATGGTAGCCACGAGGTCATTCCTGATTCGCAGCTCGTGGTCTCGCGACGAGCGTTCAAGAATAACTCTAGCAAGTACTACATCAATAGAAAGGAGTCTACATTCACCATTGTCACAAATCTCCTCAAAGACCGGGGAGTTGATCTGGACCATAAACGTTTTCTGATTCTTCAGGGTGAGGTCGAATCCATTGCGCAAATGAAGCCAAAAGCCCAGGGTGAACATGACGATGGTCTTCTTGAGTATTTGGAGGATATCATTGGCACCTCCAAGTACAAGACACCTATTGCGGAATCTGAAGTAGAAGTCGAGAGCTTGAATGAGGTCTGCCGGGAGAAGAGTAACCGCGTACAGCATGTGGAGAAGGAAAAGAGCGGTTTAGAAGAGAAAAAGAACAAGGCTCTTGCCTACATCCGCGACGAGAATGAGCTGGCCTCGAAGCAATCTACGCTTTACCAGATTTACATTTCTGAGTTTGATGATCACATACAAGTCACTCAGGAGTCTGTCGGGCAACTTCAGACTCAATTGGACGAGGAGCTCCAGAAGCATCAAGGCAGCGAAGGAGAGATCAAAGAGCTCGAAAAGCAATATAAAAAAGGGGTCAAGGAGTGTGAACAGCTCGAAAAGAGGAATCAGGAATTTCAGAAAGAGGTCGCACGGATCGACAAGGAGACGGTCAAGTTTGAGGAGAAAAAGAAGTTCCTGGCAGGCAAGCAGAAGAAGTTAGAGAAGACCAAAGAGACAAGCTACTATGGTCGTTCCGAAGCGGAGAGTCTCGCAAAGCAGTATGCTGAAGATCTTGAACGCTACAACGAAGAAATAGTTCAGCTTGAGGAAAGCATGAAAGTCGAGGAGAAAGAGCTCGAAGCTGTTCGTAAAAGCTTGGCCGGTAAAACCCAAGGTCTCTCGGATGAGATTGCGGCAAAGCAGAAGACTCTCGAGCCTTGGAACGCCAAAATCAACGAAAAGCAATCAGCCATCGCCGTCGCACAGAGTGAGTTGGACATAATGCGCGAGCGAGAGAACGCGGGTGCCAAGGGCATCGCTGAAGTCGAGGCAAAAATCGAGAGCTTGGAGGAAGCAAAGCAGATCAAGGCTACCGAGCTTGCCGAGTGCAAAGCCGAAAGGAAGCGTGTGGAGAAGGACGTCCAGAAGGCACAGGCTAAGCTTGAAGAAATAACTCAGAAAGAGCCGACGCTCAGGTCAAAGCTCTCAGGCGCAAGAGCAAAGGCAGACGAAGCACGCGCCAGCCTTTCATCTGCTCAGACCCAAGGCAACGTCCTCACAGGCCTTATGCGCTTAAAGGAGTCCGGACGTATCGATGGATTTCACGGCCGACTTGGAAATCTGGGCACCATTGATCAGAAGTACGACGTTGCCATATCCACGGCGTGTCCACAACTGGACAATATGGTAGTTGATACAGTAGAGTCTGGTCAGCAGTGCATCGAATACCTGCGAAAGAACAACCTTGGTCGCGCCAACTTCATTCTTCTGGACCGCCTCGCTAAGCGTGATATGTCACCTGTCCAGACCCCCGAAAACGTACCCCGTCTCTTCGACCTTGTCAAGCCTAAGCATGACAAACTCAAGCCCGCCTTTTTCCAGGTTATGACAAACACACTTGTAGCAGAGGATCTCGATCAAGCTGAGCGCATTGCATATGGCGCAAAGCGGTGGCGAGTCGTGACGTTGGATGGCAAGCTCATTGACACTGCAGGTACCATGAGTGGTGGTGGAAGCCGCGTTGTTAAGGGAAAGATGTCGTCTAAGCTTGCATCAGATGTCTCAAGAGACCAAGTCACGAAGCTAGAGCAAGATCGTGATACGCTTGAGCAGACTTTTATTGAGTTCCAGCAAGAGCTACGAGAGCTTGAGACTTCGCTAAGAGATCTTAACCAACAGATCCCGGAGCTAGATACGAAGTCCCAGAAGTTGGCTCTTGAGTTGGAGAGCTTTGATCGTAACATTGCGGACTGCCAGCGTCGTATCCAGGAGCTGGGTAATGAACAGACTTCCACAAAGACCGATAAGGGTCGTATTTCTTCGCTAGAAAAGAATATCGCATCCATGGAGAAGGAGGTGTCGAAGCTTCGATCTGAGACAGAAGACATTGAGGCAGAGATCAAGGCTCTCCAAGACAAGATCATGGAGATCGGAGGAGTTAAGCTGCGTGGTCAAAAAGCCAAGGTGGACGGGTTGAAGGGGCAAATCGATACATTGACCGAGCAGGCTTCTAATGCTGAGGTCTCAAAGTCCAAGGAGGAGAAGCAGCGGACTAAACATGAGAAAGCACATGCCGATGCCATCAGAGAGCTTGAGAAGCTTGCAATTGACGCAGAAAAGGTAGAGGAAGACATGGCCTCACAGCAACGCGACGTCTCAGGTATTCGACAACAAGCAGAAGAAGCACAAGAGGAGCTTGAAACCAAGAAAGAGGAACTACTAGTCGTAAAGAAAGAGCTCGACGAGAAGACGACTGAACTCAACGAGACACGCGCCATTGAGATTGAGATGCGAAACAAGCTTGAAGAGGGCCAGAAGACCCTTAACGAGTTCCAGAGAAAGCAGGCCTATTTCCACGACAAGCTAAGCAAGCTCGCTTACCAGAGTGTAACTGACCTCGGCGACGAACAAGAAGGTTCAGGCGAGGGCCTGCCTTCCTACAGCAAAGATGAGCTCGAAGACATGGATAAGGCCGCCCTTAAAGAGCAGATTGCTCATCTAGAAAAGAAGAACGAGTCAACGCAAGTCGACTTAGCCGTACTCGCTGAATACCGCAAGCGTGTTGATGAACACGCCGCTCGTTCCACTGACCTTGCCGCCGCTGTCAGTGCTCGTGACGCTGCAAAGAACAAGTGTGAAGAGCTCCGACGCCTCCGTAAGGAAGGGTTTAAAACTGGCTTTGACATCATTACGGCGCGCCTAAAAGAGATGTACCAAATGATCACCATGGGCGGCAACGCTGAACTCGAATACGAAGATACGCTTGATGCCTTTTCTGAGGGCATTCGCTTCTCCGTTATGCCCCCTAAAAAATCTTGGAAGAACATCAGCAACTTGTCTGGCGGTGAGAAAACGTTGTCATCACTAGCACTTGTATTTGCGCTCCACCATTATAAGCCTACCCCGCTTTATGTCATGGATGAAATTGATGCGGCGCTAGATTTCCGCAATGTGAGCATTGTGGCGAGTTACATCAAGGAGCGCACAAAGAACGCGCAGTTTATTGTCATTTCACTCAGGAATAACATGTTTGAACTTGCCAGTCGGTTAGTGGGTGTTTATAAGGTTAATCATATGGTAAGTCGATGTCTTGACATGTTTATGGACAAGCATGTGCTGACAAAAAAAAACAGACGAAGAGTGTCACGATTGAGAATAAGGACTACATTACTGGTCGGGCTTGATGGGCTCAAGGTAGGCACTGAGTCCCGATTATGGCGTTTGGTGTTTGGCATGGTGACACAAGAACCATTTGGTATAGCGCGCGTGGGAATGATACCATAGTGGTTGATGAAGGTCTGGTAGTTAACGAATGCAACGTTGAATGTATCTATTCACTGTTTTCACATTGATGCCATATAAGTTCAGTCATTTCTAATCGGGTGACGGGCATCACTTACTATAGACGAATCTAGAACGAATTTGAATGACAAAACGGCCGCACTCTAGGCTCAACGATAGCGTAAGGCATCAGATGCCCACCGAACACAGGCCCACAAGCCAACAGACCAATAATAGCGACGGTTGCCCAAATGGCGGGCAACTTCCGCAAGATCCCTCTGTACTTGGAATAGGCAAACCAGGCAGTGAAGCACTACTGTGAGTCCTGGGCTTCGCCCGTCCTCGCACCCACCAGGAGGTCTTAACTTTAGACGTTGAACTAATCAAATCGAATCAAATCTAAGCCCAACGATGATTCCATGTATCCATAAGCGCACATGTTTATTTTCGCCACAACGCTAGCTTTCACTAAGTGTCACGTACTGTTGTTTCCCGCACAGACCATACACCTCGACGCGTAGGCCCAACCCCACTAGTCTTTCACTGCTACGCTACTACATAAACAAATGCCCCACTATACGTATAAAAGCTCCATAGTCTTAGGTACCAAAACATTTCAACAACCTACCTGGCCGGCCTCAACCCACCACTCGCTTCGGCCGACCTCTTTGCAAAACACAAGTTGTATTAGCCACACACAAAAACAACGTCTACCGGACAATCTGAGCAAGCGACGATGAAATCTGCACATGATAAAATCATGGAATTTGTCAATAGACCTGCATTCAACTCTCTTGCTGCGAGACTAGCCCAGGACGACCAGGACGACCAGGAAGATCAGGAAGATAAAGATCAGGACGACAAGGAAGACAAGGAAGAAATACCACGCCCGATTGCTCCCAAATCTCTTGCTGCAAGACTAGCGCAGGAAGATGAGGAAGACGAGGAAGACGAGGAAGACCAGGCAGACCAGGCAGACCAGACAGACGAGGAAGATCAGGAAGATCAGGAAGACCAGGAAGAAATACCACGCCCGATTGCTCCCAAGTCTCTTGCTACGCGCACAGCAGAAGTTCCGAACCCGAAACCTCTACCACCAATGCGCCAGGACCCTTTACCCTCTGCCATCGGCATAAAATATAAGAGTATTAAATGTATCAATATGCCTCCTCGCCACGGTCTCATCCCGGGCCAGCCGCCTCCTACTCCTGTCCCAGGAACCGCACCCTTTGGCGACACCGAAGACCACCGGAACAGCATGATAATCCACTGGCTCGATGAGCTGGAGTATACATATGTGAAGACGACACAGTTGTACGGGGAGATGTTTCCAACCAATCGCATTACAGCCGGAGCGCTTAGGAGACGCCATATGCGGGCTCTGCAACGACTGGTCCAGCGATACGGAAGTAAAGATGAGGAGCAGATTGGGGTTGTTGGGAAGAAGGTTCAAGATAGGGGAAAGCCTAGGGGGATGCGTAAGTTGGTTTCTTGTTTGAACGATGGGGGCGTGGTTATCGAAGAAGAAGCTGCATCGAATGCTAAATCAAATATGCTAGTTGCTGATCATGCAGATCCTACACCTAACCCTCAGCTTCCAGCTTGCCATAGCGTACGAAGTGGACAGCAGGCGCATCGCGAGAGCGTTAATCGAAGGAATCGCGAGTTTGATAGGGCATGTGTCGTCGTCTGGCGTGATGCGGATAATATGTCCTTCAACGATATCCGCAAGAAGCTGGATACGGAGCGTGGGTGGTCGGTGAGTGAGTCGACGATTAAGAGCCATTATCATAGAGCTAGGGATCATGTGTGGGGAGTTGGTAGCAAGGAAGGTAGGGATGGTGGTGATGAGGAAGATGATGAGGGAGATGACGAGGGAGATGATGAAGAAGGCGATGAGGGAGGTGATGAAGAAGGCGATGAGGGAGACGATGAAGAAGGTGATGAGGTTGATGAAGATGCGGTGGAGTTGTGATTTCCAGATGTACCGGTAGAGACTATCAAGGCTTCATCGCTCTGCCCATGGAGGCAGGCGAGGGTTTTGTGATGTTCCTCAGTTCACGGAGGCATCCTTTTGCAGAACTTGGGTTTGGCCAAGTAGGATTGATGATGTAGGGTTAGTAAACGGCAATTACTCATACTTGAGATTCTTTACTATTTTCTAGGGTTGATAACAGCTTCCGACCAAGGTGTCCTAGATATAAATACTGCTATTCAAAAAGTAGCATGATGGTGATAGTAGGGTGTCGTACACAATAGGAGGTGATGTAAGGTTAGTACGCGCCTGACTAGACAGTTTTTGAAGCTCGCACGGACCAGCTAGCCGCGGCTTTCATCCGCGACTTGCATCACTTATTCACGACATTCCAGCCCGTGGGCCACATCGACACCAGCATCCAAAGACGCCGAGGAACCGCACGGGCGACGACTCAGATTACTACGCGATACCTGCGACCGACTTCTGCACAGCTCTCTACCATTCCGGACTTGGTGGCAGCGTGAATGACGGCACGCGCACCCCTCAACTCTTCACCCGCCTCGCGGCGAACGCCCACCTCTCGCTCATAATCGCATACCTATATTTAACCACAATCGCTCAGTCCCCCGAGCGGAATCTGATAGCGATTTGACTGTGTCAATCCACGCGCGACCATGGACATTGACCACAACCCGCCGAACGGCGGCGGCGACGCATCCGACGATGACGACTTTCACAAGCTGCTGCGACAAGCGAACATGGGCGTAGCAGAAGGCGAGACCAACCTCTTGGACGGCATCGCAGACCGCCCGCTCGAGATTGGTGAGAAAGCGGACGATGCGATCGATTACGAAGATATTGGCGATGACGACCTACCGGAAGAGGAGTTTGAGTCGGGTGAAGGTGATGATGCTGGTCTCACATTTAGCGGAACCACGCTGCAGGACTCTGGCGGGGCGCTGAATGATGAAGACGTGGACATGGACGACCTCTTCGGCGACAACGGTGATAATGATGACGACCTCTTTGGCGATGGGCCGAGTCTTTCTGACCCTGTACAACAACCTGCACAACACGAAGATGATCCGCTGAACTCCATCGAGGACCTAGTCCAGCAGGGCTTCAGTGCCGCCACAAACGACACGCCACAACCGGCTGCCCATAATGCCGCGCATGGCATTGCACAGCAGGATTTGGAGGAGGAAGATCCAGAGGTGCGCGAACAGATGGCACTTTTTGCACAGTCTATGCGCAAAAACGATGAGCCAGCCATCGCTCACAAGAAGACGTCACGCGAAGAGTTCGAGAAAATATGGCCCAACTTTGAAGAAGACAAGCCACCACGCTTCTTTAGCTTGGTGCCACGGAAGCGTGCTTTCTATATACCCAAAGTTCCACAAAAGGCACCAAAGTCTTTTCAAATGAACAAGCTTAGCCTTGATTTGGCGACAGATCAAGAGAAGGCTTTTCGACTGCATCCCACAACAACGGCAACTGGCAAACCAGGTCGGCAACAAGAGGAAGAGCAAGGAGGAATCGTTTATATTACTAGCATTGCCGAGGAAGATGGCGATAGTGACGAACAAATGGAGCTGGAGAATTTCGAGACCATCGATGACCGCGAAATGATTGGAAACATCTCATGGAGCGACCTGAGAATTGCATGTGAAGACTGGGAAGTTCCGGACGAGTCGAGTGTCCCAGCTCTGTCCGATAGCAACCAGGCACCAACTCCACCTGAAAGCGTCGATTCTGACCAATTGTCGCCCAACAAAAAGCGGAGACTTGGCAGCCGTGAGCAACCCATACAGTTCTCCGTTTATGATCACATGGACTTGCCGACATGGGACGACCCAGAACTTGAGACGGCGAGATTGTCAAAGAAGATCCTTCTTGACATGAATGACCCACACCTGCTACTTGACATACAACAGCCGAGTGCAGAGCCGCCGAAACCTCGGACACTTGGTCTAGGTCTCAAACGTGACAGTCGTGGTAGTCTTGCGAATCCCATGTTTAAGCGCTACAACATCTCTAATGACGAGGCATACGACGCGCTCAAGGAGAGCAGCCAACAGAAAGTCCGCAGTACAATTGGACACATGAACGTTGAGCACAGTTTGCCCGCATTGAAGTTGCAATATCCCTTCTACAAGGTCGCGCTGTCTGATCGCGAATTGCGGTCGTTCCATCGCCCTACCGTCACCTTCAAGCCTGGCGAGCGAGCCAGTATCTCATCGCTCAGATCTGTCAAAAGGAAACATAAGAAAAACCTCAAGCCATCTGAAGCTTTTGCATCAGCGGAAGACCTCAACATTGGCGACAACTCGGACCTTCTCCTTGCGGAATACTCTGAAGAATACCCTACGACTTTGTCTAACTTTGGCATGGGTGTTAAAATCCTCAACTACTACCGGCGAAAGGACATGGAGGATACAGCAAGACCAAAACCAGAAGATGGTATTGGCGAAACCTCTGTGCTGCTACCACAAGACAAGAGTCCCTTCTCACTATTCGGCCAAGTCGAACCAGGCCAGCAAGTGTTAACACTCCACAATGCCATGTATCGAGCGCCCGTGTTCAAACATAAACCCGAAGAGACCGATTTCCTTGTGAGCAGGAGTTGGACCGGGGTTAATGGCCCCAGGTACTATATGCGAAACATCCCAAACCTTATGGTTGTTGGGCAGCAGTTTCCCTCTGTGGAAGTGCCTGGTACACATGCACGAAAGGTCACCGAGGCATCCAAGAAGCGACTAAAGATGTTGGCATTCCGACTTTACCGCAAGGGACAACAGAAGGGTGCACGCCAGCCGTGGGTTAGTAATGAGATGATCAAGCAGCATCTTCCCGGTACCGAGATTGCGCAGAATCGCTCCAGAATGCGAGAAATTATGAAGTATCAAAAAGACATTGGTACTTGGGAACCAGTACCTGGAGAGACTGTCCCCGAGGAGCCAATCCTACGCACCTGGATCAAGCCAGAAGACGTTTGTTTGATTGACTCTATGCATGCTGGCGACAAGCAGCTTCAAGATGCGGGTATCAAGTCGAATGAGATTCGTGACGATGATGACGAGGCTGACAACGAGAATGCCGATGTCAAGCTGGCGCCTTGGAACACAACGAAAAACTTCTTAAATGCCTGTGCCGGGAAAGCTATGTTGGAGCTCCACGGTGACGGAGATCCTACTGGTCAAGGTCTGGGTTTCAGTTTCATTAAAGTGTCGATGAAAGGTGGCTTCAGAGACGTTGGCGAAAGCGCAGCAGACCGTCTTGACAACAAGAAGATGAAAGAGCTCGGCGGTCATAGCTATAACGTCCAACGCCAACAGGTCATGTATGAGAACGCCATCAGGCGGATCTGGAACAAGCAGAAGGAGAGTCTGTCTGCCCAGAACCCGCCCTCTGATACTGAAGACGATGTCGACTCCGCCGTGCCCCGCAGTAACCTACCCCGTCAGCGCTCCGAAGTAGGAACTCCCATGATGCGTCATGATGATGAAACCATGTCCCAGATGTCACGCAATAGTAATGTAGACAATCGCGGCAAGAAGCTCAAGATCACACGCACCATCAAGAACAAGTTCGACGAGTTTGAGGAGGTCACAGAGATCATCACGGACCCTGCCGTCATCCAGCTATACATCAAACACAAGCGACAAGAACGCCTTCTAAACATGCGAATCGAGGACATTAAGCCTACCGGCGATCCCGAAGTGGACAAGGCACAACAAATCAAACTCAAGGCAGAACTAGCACGACTTGCCCGCAACATTGAACGTCGCGAAGGCCGTGAAAAGGCCAAAGGATTACACAGGTCACAGACGGGTGAGGGTGGTGCTGGTGGAACCGGTGGACCAGGAAAGGGCGGAGCTACACCTCGCAAATGCGCCAACTGCGGCGAGGTTGGCCACATCAAAACCAACAAGAAGTGCGTAGTAAAACTCCATTCTTTTCATTGAATCATTTGCTAACAAGACTTTTCCAGGCTCTGCCCCCTCCTTAATGGCCAGAGAAAGCAAAATGATACTTTCAGGGACGCAAGTGCTGCTTCACCTGTCACGACCGTTCCTGCTACCCCTTCTTTCGCCGGGTCCCCTTCCTAAAGGAGAACGGGGAATCGTGTCTGCACGAGATAATTTTTACAATGCAGGAAATACAGGCTCGATAACGTCGACACATCGTATGATGGGTATGCGCAGCGGATTTTCTGCGCTAGAGCTGACGAGGCATTCAAAAGGGCGAAGGGGCGTATTTGGCGACTCGCCGACTTCAATTTGAACTTTGCAGTGTATGCATAGCGAGGCGTTGCTGGAGAAAATTGGACTAGGGTTAAACGGTCTCATGCTGTATCTGCATGCATATGGAATGGCGTCCTTCCCCTTATTATTTTTGGCTTCTGTTAGCCTTTTCCTGGTTCGAGGAAATGGTAGTTATTCAATCATACCTATTCCATCACAGGCACATGCACATTGAAAAAAAAGGTTCGGTGGCACAGTTACGTGATGCTGCTCATGGCGATGCCCCAGTCATGCTACAAACTTCGTCATGACCATCATCAACATCAGCTTTCTTCCGCCAACACATCAAGCATTAACTGTTGTCAGTTACAACAGAACTTATCTCAAATCTTGGAGGGACGACGAACCAGAGTGAGGGAGGCGTTTCAAAGCGGGTCCCCCTCCATAAGCGCGCCTGCGAAGCCAGAAATAGGCGTCGATTACAAACACCACTAACACCACTGACAGCGGGTATACACCGCCACAAGACCTCCAGGTGTTGTTTCCTGCCAAGATGTCTATTCGTCCTTGCCGTGCAGCCAGTCTTGGCGGCAGCGAAGAAAGAAACAACACCAGTCGCGACGAGCTTACACTGAAGTAACTAAACACTACCGTTCATTATCATTATTTGCACATTCAAACCCCGCAAACAGCAGTTTAATGAGGGGACTAGCTTCAGGCGTTCCAGATTTCTCAGCGAGTTCTTTTTTTCCAGCACCCTCGCTGTGCCACAAAGAGTAGGCGATATTTTTGTCGGCTGTTTCAGCCGCATCAGCCAGCTTACTGGACCTGCCCTTGACGACGTTCAAGTTGCAGGGACGAGTAGAGGCTGAGCGAAGCATTCGCCTCTCTTCACAAGCCCTTCTTACTATTCTACATTTTTTTGATCACGCCTCTTCCCCAAAGGGGCCTAAGGCAAGACTGTATTCCCAAGTTCGACAACTGAATACACCCACACATACTATGGGAATAGTAACAGCTTACCAAAGTGAACGGCAACAGTACTATCCGATGGCTATGTTTGGGCTGAAACCTCAGGAGTTTAAACGTCTAGGTAAGATGGGCAGGATATGAGCAAACATGGCGGGTATATATCTGAGGTGAAGTTCCGTGGATATGGTAAAGAGCACATCAACAACCAAGCATCTACACTTCCTACTCATCTCATCCATCTACCAAGCTCACTTGTTGCATATTTCCTACCGATTCTTGCAATTTCAGACACAAGACACGCATACATACATACATACACCAAAGAACATCAATTCCAACCAACCACCCAACCAAAGCAACCATGGTCTCCTTCTCCCCCCTCAGCCTAGCAGCCATCACCGCCATCCTCAGCCTCACAACAACCGCCCTACCCGCCGTCCCCGTCCCCCCCACCGGCGTAATCCACCGCATAACCGCCGGCTCCACCACCGCCAACGCCGGCCTCCACTTCGAGCCCGAAAACGTCGTCGCCCAACCCGGCGACGTCATAGAATTCCACTTCCTCCCCAAAGCCCACACCGTCACGCAGTCCTCCTTTTCCAAGCCGTGCGAGCCGCTCGGGGGCCCCACGGCAATCTTCTCTGGCTTCAACTTCAACACCACGGCTGGCGAGGCGCCTAATGTGTTTTCTTTTACGGTTAATGATACGAAGCCTATTTGGTATTATTGCAGTCAGACGGCGAATAATCATTGCCAGAAGGGGATGAGTGGGGTTATTAATCAGGATTTTAGTAGCGAGAATACGCTGGCTAGGTATAAGGAGATGGCTGTTGGTACTGTTACGGGACAGCCGAGTGCGGATCCGTTGGCTTCGAATGGCGGGTTGATTCTGCCCAACTTGCCATTGTAAGCGGGGGGTAGGGTTAAATATCTCGCCATCTCCCCTTCTCCTTCTTCTCCTTCTTCTCCTTCTTCTCCTTCTTCTCCTTCTTCTCCTTTTTCAACTTATACTTCACCACTTTCGTTCTTGTGCATAGCAGCAGCGTTTTTTTTTCTTTCTTTCTCTCCTCTTTTCTTCTCGCTTCTTTTCTCATCGGCACTCACACATTCGTTTATGGGATAATCGTAATTACTAGACACAGAAGAGTAGGTAGTCTTAGATTTACTAGAATAACAATTGTTTCTTCTGGCCTTGACACCACAAACCATACTCCTCTGTGTATTTTGGTAAATGTCCCTGATATACCGTTGATTGGTTGTCTATGGTCTCGCGAGCCAAATGAACTATCGGCTTCTGTCTTGATGGTCTTGTGAAAAGGAATATGACCTGCATCAGAATTTCAATGGCGCTGCGAATACGTGAGGTATGGTATGTCTGCTTTTTTAGGCACACCTATGATGACGATGCATACTATGATTGGGTTAACGTGGTAAAGCTTCGTAGCTGCACATGTACATACATAGTGAGGGAGGTGGATCGCATGTTGTTCCTCTACTACATCTTGATCCGTAACCCTGAGCTGCCCATCCTTTCAGACTCTGTCCTGCGACTGGCAGCACCCATACTATCCGCATCACTGTCCTCTCCCTCTTCATAGTCTCCCTGTTCATTATCCATTATGCCCAGACCCAACGTCCCCACCTTGAAGACGTTTAAACACCATTCGCTAAACACGTCTGGATCCCAGACACCGTCTTCCCTCCCCTTACCTTTACCTCGACTGACACCGTTTTGGTTTGACAGCGATGGTGAGTAGGATGTGTCGTACCAATCTTCGTATTTTTGTGTCACAGATTCCATGACGGCTGCTACGAGCATCTCTCGTGTGCGCGCATCAGTGATGTACTCTTCTAGTTTCGATCTTAGATATGGTGTTTCATGCTCAATGTTCTGCCGTATCTTGCTTGCGCGGGCTGGCGCTTCGCTGGGCGGTACTTTTTTGTTGTTCTTTGTATCAATCGGTGCCGTCATCCTACTCACAAATTGCCCAGTGAAGTCGTTGATGGCTTGCCGTAGACGAGCATCAACTTCTGCTTTTGCATCCAACATGTTCTCCACGACCTTGGGAATGAGCAAACCGACAAGGTTACGCGGGTTGAACAGGCCGCCACGAGCACGAAGCTCCCAGAAAGTTTCCGTGACACTGGAAAAGTTGTATTGTACTACAGTTTCGGGTGTGACAAACTCGATGTCAAACGCGACGATTTGTTGTTTCAGCAACAACAAATGTGAGATGAGGAAGAGGGCAGCATCTGTAGGCGAAGCAGACTTGGCGAGGAGAGTGCTAGCCTGTACGAGTGACGTCGTGGTACTATGCACAACACGGTGGGCTAGATCATCAAAAACAGACGACTGGACGGCATATTAGTATGATAATGACAGCAGACTGTGTGCTGACATACATGAACAAGTCTGTAGATCTTGCTGAGCAACCAAATCGCTTTCCGCAAGGTAGGATACCAATCTTTAAACGCAGCTTCGGTATTGAAGTTCCAACTAGCATCAGGATCGTCTTCTTCGACAATTGTGGGAGTTTTCGGCAAGGGCGTAGGGGGGAGTTCGGACTTTGGCTGTTTTTTTCCAGATAATGCTGGTTGGTTCGATTTGGCTCCTGAGGCGGTTGACTTTTTGTTTTTTGCGGGGTAATCTAAGTCTTCTGGCTTTGGCTTGTAGCGTTCGATATCGTCTCGTAGTGTTGCAAGTGATAGAAACACCAATCGGTTTTGCGCGTCTTCCAATGCAGGATGTACTATGACGGCGAAGTCAAGCTTGTTTGCTTCAACAGGTGAATCCTCTTCATCCTCATCCATGTACCGTGTCTGTATCATAGTGCATAATTCGCAGAGTTTCAAAATTTGTGTCTCGTGAATAGTCCGGGGTCGGAGATAATCGTATAATGGCTCACAGACACCCTCAAGAAAGTCGTAAAGGCCACCGTCACCCTCAAACCATTCACGCCACAGGTCACACTCGTCAAAGCATATTCCACGTATGTAGCTTATGCTGCTTCGAGCGAAGGCAACCAAATCGGTCGATGTACTGGGAGCTTGTGCAATTTCTCCAATCTTCTTAGTGACAATTGGCAGGATGAGACGACCGCGGGTAGTTGAGTAGCTTTGGTACAACTCATTCATCAGACTCTGATACTCTGCTTCTCCACCCGGCGCAGCTCCAGGGGGTAAGACTGCTCGCTTTTGTATCTCCATGCCTATACTTTTCAGCTCTGGCGCACCCACGCGAAATTTGGCGTATAGTAAGGCGGACATGGTTGTATCGTTCAGTTGCCGGTCGGCTATTCTCTTAGCTACGTCGGCTGCGATCTCTCGAAGAGAGTCTGTGAAGTGGACGCGGATGAGGGTAAGGGCCCTCGTGAGAAGCAAGCGGTATCTCGACCGATATGTCTCTGCCTCCTTATGCTTTGAGTGTGCCTGCATGTATTCCAGACAGCTGTCCAGATTTGCCAGCATGTCGACGAATTCGCTGCCGCGCACGATGTTGCCTGCGCCTGGCGCATTGAGTCGTTTGGTCGTGGGTTCGAGGTACAGGTAGTATCGCAGGTTCTGCTCCATGTCATCGGCGAGTTTCGTTATGCGCTTCTGGTCATCAATCAGGCCTTGGCACTGGGTGCGGAAGGCGTTTGTCTGGGCTTCGACCATCTTAAAGGATGAGGAGAGGGAGGAGAGGATATCGAGCGTCGACGAGGTATCGGAGATGATGTTTTCGAGGTGGTTCCGCGTCATGCACAGCTGGTTCTGGTAGAGGGTGTACTCTTCATGACTTGCTTCGAGCAGCTCATCGCTGACGCCGCCATACCACTCGGCAAACCCCAGCTCAGTGCTGATGTCTTCCCTCGACTTTTTCTTTTCCAGCGCCTTCTCCTTCTTCAAGTGCGCGCGCACGACGGTGTAGAAGTCGCTATAGGATTTGGCGCGTCTGGCCACGGTGGCAGGTGGGGGGCCATTGAGCCTCCCTGCGGGCTCCTCTTCTGCCGTCTCCGGGATGACTTCTGCGCGCTCCAAGTCAGCCTGACTCTCCTGCGGATACAATCATCAGAAGTGCTCAAACGTACCCATGCAGCGGATGGTGGGCTTACGTTTTCCTGTTTGAGCAGGCTCTCTCTCCGCCGGTGCTTGGCCTTTTCCGGGGGTTTCGCCGCGCGCGGCACGAAGGCATTGTACCAAGAGTCTCCCTCGTACATTCTGGCGCAATCCTGCTGTGTTTGCTAGAAAGTCCCTTGCAGGAGCCGGAAGCTCCACGCAAGCTTCAGATGTCGGAGCCCCGGCCGTGGGGGTCGACGAGACAGTCTAGCCTGATGCGTGCTAGTGCTTTTGTCAAATGTGGAGAAAGTCTAGGTCGTCATTGATGAGGCGGCTACGATTTCGAGAAGCTATCAAAGCTACCGAATTACCAATACTCGTAGCCAGCATCGGACCTTTGGACGTTGAACATGTTGCGACATTTGTTCTCTTGACTTTGTCGACAAGCCTGGGTCGTTCCTTCCTACTACCCCGCCACCTGTACACATCCACCATGCTCAGTGCCAAATGCCTATCGCGTGCAACACTACGAAGGCCCTGTACCCCGCAGCTATGTAGGGACATAACCACCAGAGCCCCGCGGCCTCAGGTGAGGACGGCGACACATCCATACGCCCAGCGCCGGCAGCAGCATTTCGTCCGGTCCATCGCCACTGTCGGCGCTCTTTGGGCCACCGCCACCGCATACACATGGTGCAGTGGAGAATCGATTCTACGAGATGCGCACGCCGAAGAGCTGGACAAGGCGGATGAACCAGAGCTGAAGTTTGAAGCACCACGACGACAGCCAACATCGAGCGACGATAATAGGAATATCATCAGCTCGCAGCACCTCCAAGTGGTGAAGAGCTGGGAGAATCCTGGCGTGTACACGTGGGGATCCAACTCGGGCAAGGTCGTTGCCCCCGATTCTGATGAGAAATTCATAAAGACACCAAGGCGGCTTGCCTTCTTTGACGGAAAGCTGTTGCGGGACATCAAGCTCGACAAGAATTTCGGTGCGGCTATTGACGAGAAAGGCGATCTTTTGCAATGGGGCATAGCTTTCGCGGAGAATGTTACCGAACCGACAAAAACACTGACAGGTCGGAATCTCACATCGCTGGCCATATCGCGCGATCGTATCATTGGCCTTTCATCGAATGGCTCAGTGTACTCAATACCGGTGTCGAAGGCGGAGCAAAAGGATGGCCCTAAACCACCTTCTACATCCTGGATCCCTTTCTGGGGTGGCTCCAACAGCATATCTTATCGTAATCGCACGCCTGAGAAACTTGGCTGGAGCGAGACTGTTACAGATGTCTCCTCTGGTCTTGAGCATGCGCTTATGCTTACCTCCTCTGGTCGCGTCTTCTCCTTTGCCTCAGGCTCACAGGACTTTCCGTCCAAGGGACAGCTGGGTATACCTGGATTGACATGGCAGAGCCGGCCGGCTGGCGCCTTTGACGTACCACATGAGATCACCACGCTCAAAGGGTTCCCAGTCAAGAAGATTGCAACTGGCGATCACCACAGTCTGGTCTGCGATTCCGAAGGGCGTGCCTTCACCTTTGGTGACAACACCTGCGGCCAACTAGGATTTCCTTACAATGCCGAAGCGCAGTTCGTTGACGCGCCATCGCTGCTACCAACACAGAAGTTGTACTCTGGTCAGCTAGGAAAGGTGACCAACGTCTTCGCAGGCGGCAACACTTCCTTCCTTACCATTGAAGCGACCAAGGACAGCAAGACAACAGCAGATACATGGGCTTTTGGCTTCGGTCTGACCGGACAATTGGGCGTCGGTCGTTGGGTGCACACGCAAGCAGACCCTGTCAAGGTCCCCGCCTTCTCGGGCCTCTTCGAATGGGACGAGATCAAGAACACCGCAATCCCCATTCGCCTCTCTACCATCTCCGTAGGCGCAACCCACGCCGCTGCTATCCTTGACAACGTTGCTAGTGTCGTCGTAAGCGGCGAATCAAGAAAACTCACAGACAACGACACAAACTGGGGCCGCGACATTCTCTTCTGGGGCAACAACGAATTCTACCAGATTGGCAGTGGTAAGCGGAATAACATTGCTACTCCTGCATATATCCAGCCCCTCGACCAAGCCGCAGAGCAGGAAAGAGCAGCGTCAGCGGCTGGCGGCTCGTATGGCAAGCAGTTGCGCGAAAAGGAGATGCATCGTTTTCAAATCACACCCAGGAACAAGGTCAAGGTAAACGGGCGGACTGTCGAGTTTGAACAAAAAGTTGAGTGTGGCAGGGGCTGTACTGCTGTGTATTCTGCTGTTTGAGCAAACTCATATTTCTTTTTTTCCTCCTTGTTACCGAGAAGGTATCTCGTTTCGAGACGTTTCGAGAGAGAGGCGAATCTTTTCTTCCCCTGTATCGTTTATTGCCTTTTAGGGCTTTTGTCCCACATTCTGTATATGGTTGGGTGAAGAAGCGAGGGGCGTTTTGTCGTCGTCATGCCATTGGGTGTTGTAAAAATACTAGTTCCACTCCAATTTTATCGAAACAATCAAAGGGAAAAAAAGCAAAACTACTTTCCACATGATGATTGGGCACGCGAAGTCTTCCCTTTGAGATTTTTTTTGCATGTGATTTCCTTGGGTGGGCGTTCAAGTCTTGTGCCAATACTTTCTCAAGCGGAAGCTCTCTTTTCCGACAAACTCTATTCATGAGAAGTTGTGCTTTCTCGGCGTGATTATTTATCCGAGATGGGAGTTGGGTTGCAGAGTTTGGTAGGTCAATCATGGTAGCACAGAGAGCAGGTTGCCGCGCGTACACATGCCTTGGGGGTGCGGGAAAAAGGTGAGACTGATGCCCAAGTCATTTTATACATATCGAGCCAATGATGTATTTTCGACTGGTATATGTTGATTATTCAATCAGTGCATGGGTATATATAGATGGTTTTACAGTACAACACGGCCGTCCTGCCGAGGCGCTCATGTTTACAAGACTGGATAACTTTTTGATACAGGATATATCGAAACGGGCGTAGAGGAACCTCGCCTTGAGGGAAAAAAAGTAAGAACAAGATCAATGCAAGGAGGAGAAACAGAGAAGTAGAATGGAATAATACAAGGCGTAAGTAAGTAAATGTACAAACCACACTTGAATGAGAAAGCAAGAATCGTGAGAAGGAAAAAAGAAGAAGAAAAGAGCACACGCTGCAACAACGAGGATCAAAGACCCATGCGTTGAATCATGGCTCGTGAATCTGCCTCTGAAAGCTCGGTGCCGTCAATATTGATGCGACCTTCTTCCACTTGGGCGAGGTCCGGCTTGACAAGCCCGTCGTGCAGATATCTGAGGAAAGAAAGCAGTTTTTCCTCAAAAGCTGCATATGGATACCGCCGCTGTGCTGCTTCTAGCGCCTGCAGACTCGTCTGAGACCGACCCTGAGGTAAGAGCTCTCCGATGTACTGGCGTTTGACGTTCGTCCATGTAGGGTTCTCTTGGCGAAGATTGCCTTCGTCGCAGAAGATGCGCCGCATAGCGGCTACATCAGCGGGTTCTTCAGCCCAGCGCTCTACACCCGGGCAGCCGTAAGCAAAGATTGTGTTGAATGTTCCTTCGCCGTAGGCGCCGTTGCGGAGATACTCGCCAATGACGGCTTGTAACATGAATTGGCCGGCTAGGTCGAACCATTCCGACGTCGGGATCCAGTCGTCGTCTAGGTTCACGCGTGCGGCTGTGAGCTCGATGAATACAGGGAGGAGACAGTGGAGTGATGGCGTGCCTGCTACGTCTGTCACCCACCGCCGCTGGTCCAGAGGCATCCCCAAAGCGGAGGCGAGCTCGGACCGGTTCTCGTAGAGAGCACCATCTGACAGGGGAAAGTCCTTTTGCTGGTCAAAGGAGTCGGATAATGCTGGTGAGTGGTGGGTTCGGTGCTCCCAGTAGTCGCCACGGCTCTTGTTCTGCTCCCGAAGTATGTTTAGTGATTCTTCCGTGGTCCAGGTTTCGCCATGGTGCAGTCGGTGGGTGAAGATGAGTGAGAATTGCAACAAGCGTGATCGGAAAGATGCCTTGGCATCTAGACGCCGGCCGTGATGCCTGTGTCCAAGGAAGGATCGCCAATCTCGAAGCAATTAGCTTGTGCTGGATTACTGTGAGGTGGAAAGTTACCAGCCGTCATGTTGACGAGAGCATTGGGCAGATCGGAGTGATAGGGATCACTGCTGGACCTCCATTCAAAGACCAGGCCAATGGCCTTGTAGACAAGAAAGTCGAGGATGGTCAGGTCAACGTCAAACTGGTCGTCGTCCTCATTCTCCATGCGTCGTGTAAGGTTCAGGTAGCCCTCACGTGGCAGGCCATTGCTGGCATGGCTGTGTGGCATTGCTTGATTCGGGCGTGTTTGAAGAGAAAGTAAATGTTGTCGACGGGCAGTGACCAATATGAAAGCTTGAGACAAGAGAATGGGATGGGAGTGACGGAAAGTTTGCGAGAGGAGCGGGAAGGGCCGTCTTCAAGTGAAGGCAGGGTGAAGGATTGGTAGGATGCTGGGCGTGAAGGGGTGGGAGAGTGGCGCACTCGACGGTGATAATAGACGAGCCTCACGAGACAGGATGGCGCCATCCCCACAGATAGCCCACTTCGCAAAAGACGAGGACAGTCCGGTTCCAGGGTGCGGTTCATGCATTCAGTCCCAACTGTTGGAGATGGCTGCAGGGGGCCGTCTCTACGGGCTTGCGCAAGCGAGGGCAAAAGAGTTCACGTCAAACAGCAGAATGAGTCGCGGAGCAAGAGGGCCCACTGTCGGCGATTCTGAGCAACTGGAGGGGGGCGGAAGAGACCGCACTTGCATGTCTGGCCTTGGGCCTGAGACAACGGCGTCGTCGGACGTGTTTGCCAGGCGCGAGAGCAAGTCGGACGCACAACTCCTGTTCGCATTTTCCCGCGTCGCACCGTCTTCCTAACCGGCCTAGCGTGCCAGGTGCGGAATGGCGGCTGACGGCGGCTGACGGCTGGCGCCCGCGCTTACCCAGCGACCCCACACGTGCTGCTAGAGAGAGCCCCGACACCCACACCCACACACACACCTGCGCTGTGGATTGACAGCTGCAGATTGACACCTGCGCTCGGAGCAATGCGCAAATGCTGTCCAGGAAGCCGTCGGTCTTGTTGTCCTGGTCATGGTCGTGTGCTAATCCGAGTTCGTTGACATATCCTCATCTGCAGCACAAGAAGAGTTCGCTGGCGCGGAAGTCATGCCGTCATACATTCCGCCGCAACTTCACCCAACACCACACCGGCAGCCACGACCAGCACCACCATGGCAGTCACGACTCTGCGCCTGAACTGCTGCGCTGGCCCGATGCTCACTCGCCGCACAAAACACCCACACCCTATCAGATCCTGCGCTGCCGACGCGGTGACGCCTACTCCAAGCACCGCTTCTATGCCCTCGTCAAACTATATCACCCTGATGCCGGACATGCCTCCCCCGCCATAGCGCAGCTGCCGCTCCACGTGCGCCTCGAGCGCTATCGGCTGGTAGTCACGGCCCACGACATCCTCTCCGACAGGGAGAAGCGCAAAGCATACGATGCCTGGGGCCACGGCTGGGCGGGCTACCACACCACACCCGTCACTCCCCATCATAACGATTGGGACTATGATCCACGCCGCTGGACGACTGACCCCCGCAGCAACGCAACCTGGGAGGATTGGGAGCGCTGGCATCAGGAAAATGACGGCACCCACTCCGCTGACGACCAAACTCTCCAAATGTCAAACTTTACCTTCATGTCTCTCATCTTTGCCTTCATCGGCATTGGCGCCGTCGTCCAGGGCACCCGCTTCTCCACCTTCACCAACTCAGCCATTGAGCGCCGCGACCAGATACACCGTGAAGCGAGTGTCGAATATAGCCGCAGCAGGAACGCCACTCTCAGCGCCGGCAGCGATCGGGACGCGCGGATACGCACCTTTCTCGAGCATAGAGATTCGACCATCTTGGGTGAACAATCCTACCAGCGCTTACTCCCGCCCGCAGATGCCTGCTCGTCAGACCAGGTCAGGAGGCAGTAGTAGCCGACACATTCTGGTGTCCACCTTGTACATACACGGCTAGTCCGTATAAGCACATTATGGTGCTATAGCGTACATTTTACTATTACTATTACTTTGGGTGCACGGACGGAGCTCAGGTGTTTAATTCTGTATATATGATTCGCCATGCGGCATACATGGGCGTCGCGGGCACATCCTAGCCCTTATGCGCTCAGGCACCACGCAAATCCAACGACAATCTGTCAGCATTAACATATCCGCCCTCCTCCTATATGACGTCTCGTTCTTGGTGAAGTTGCTGTCCCACAGACAATGCAACCATCCGCGTCGACAAGATGCCAATATATCGGGGGAAATCTACGCCACATGCGGTATCGTTTCCGGCCCAAGCCTAGGTACCTAACGCCAGGAACAAGACATCAAACACAGCTGCAACTGTGTCATGCAGCTACAGCAGAACTCTAATCTCTCCACACTGTTTTCACCTTGGCGTAAACGACAGGAGCTGAACGGTAAGGAATATGACAAGTGCTACTACTTCAAAGTTGAAATGCATGAATTGCCAACGCCACCAATGCACTATCTCACCATCTATCCGCCGTGATCGCCAATAATTTACGCGATTCTAGCTCCCCATCGCCTGACTTTGTCTACACAACCTTTATTGACCATGACAATTACTCATAGTCGGCGAAATCCTTGGCTCCGCGCAACAGCAATTCCATTCCGAATATTGTCGAATTGCGAGTCGGGGAAGAGCAGCCAGTTTGGCGACGACTCAAGGTTAGCGCCGTTCGCACCCCCAAGTTTCTTGATCACCTGCATTCAAACATCAACACGACTCGTTTCCACAATCATGCCGAAGTGCATGCAACTTACGTTTGACACGATGCTCCCCTCATCTGTTTTGTCACCACTAATCTCCCACCACATTGCCCCGCCTAGTCCCTGCTGCGCAATGTAGTCGACTTTTCGCAGCGCCATAGGTACAGTATCATAGCTCACTAACATGCCGGTCGCGTTGTGATAGCTGTACGTTGCACCAGCCTCTGCGTCGTAAAACTCCTGAGCCCCAGCTAAGGGAAGGACTTTGAAGTCGTACACACCCGCCTCCCACGAGCCTAAGCCGATGCCATTATACGGCAACCCGAGGCCCTCTGTATTCGTGAAGGAGCGGCCATATAGAGGCATGCCCAGATTTAGCTTTGAAGGCGGGACCCCCGCCGCAATGTAGCCAGCCAACACAGACGCCGTGTTGTACGGCGTACTGAGCGGATCCTCGGATGAGGCGTAGAGATTTGAAGCATGTCCTGTAACTTTATCCCAAGACCCCGCGTAGTCGTATGTCTGATCCCCAACAAGTCAGTAAAGTAATAGATAGAACCAAGCTCCCCAAAAAAAAACCTGCTCACTAACATGTGCCAGCTTATGGAATACTTACCATTAGATTAACGAAATCTGTAACCTCGCTAATTTCGCCCAGGGGCATGTTTCTGTAATTCGTTTCGCCCGCCGGCGCCGCAATGCTCAGCAGGAACCTCGGCTTCATCTCACGCCCCAACTTATCCTCGTATACCAGCGTACTCGCATAATCATCCATTTGCCGTCTAGTTTCATGCAACAGCGCAAGAAACTCGCTTCCTTGCTCCGTGTCGGTCGGGTACTCCCAATCAATGTCTACGCCATCGAAGCCGTAGTCGCGGATCAGCTGGACACAGGAGGCGGCGAAGCGCTGGATTCCTTGTGAAGTGGCCATGGGCGTGTCCATGGCTCGGTTCGTGTTCGTATATGTCCAGCCACCTATGCTGAGCAGGACCTTAAGGTTTCTGTGGGTCGCTTTGAGGAGTTGGAGTTGCTTGATGGAGCCGTAGACGTTGTTTCCCAGTTCGCTCCATGAGTCGGAGTTGTAGTGCTTATCAGTGTCGGCGTAGGGGTCGGTTAGGATGATGGTGCCATTGGAGTTTATGTTGGCAAAGGAGTATAAGAGGTGGGTTAGTTTGGAAGCGGGGATTTGTTGTGGTTGGTAGTTCCGGGTATAGATGTCCCAGTTTCCATAGTAGGCTACTGCGCGGTACCCAGTGTGAATGGAGTTGGATGTTTGGAGCAGCGGTACATCGGATGGGATAAGGGTAATAATGGTCGATGAAGGTGTCGCGTACGGGGGCGGACTGGTCGTAAAGGATGGGGGCCTGGCTGCGGTAAATGTAGGAACATACGGTAATCTAGGTGTCCTAAAAGTGGTGCTGTAATAGTTCGAGCCGCTCTTCACAACAGGTCCCGGTTCAAGTATACCCGAACCTGTGAAGCTCGTCTCGTGTCCCAAGGGAGGAAGACCAGTGTTTGCAAACTATTCTGTTGTGAGTCTTTTTTTTGCATCCTCTTCCCCTCCGCCTCGTCCGATTTATCTTCCTCGTTCTTCACAATTCTACCTTCTATCTCCCATTTCCACCGATGATGTTTTAGCACTCACCAAATATTTCTCCAACCTTGCAATTCTCTCATCGATCCAACAATACCAATCACATCCATTACCACCCTGTCCTTGCGGTGGTTTCCTTGCCTGTGCCAGGGCAACAAGAAAAATGATCGTAAAGGTTATGGTTGCCCAATTGGGCAGGGGCCGTGCGTGCTAACCTAGATTAGCCGATATTCGTAAATGGAAAGAAGGAAGGGAGGAGAGGAAAGGTGTTTTGCACAACGTACCAACATCTCAACGTGTATCTGGCTTTATAACGACAGACAAGTAAACTCCGGTAAGAGACCCTGAAATCGTTTCTGACAAAAAAAAATCCAAGTGGGACCAGCTCGGCCTTAAACGCAGCGATCTTCTCCCTTGGGTACCGTAACAGTTCGGAGTCCTCCGCTCCCTTCCTCTCCCTTTCCCGCGTGTCTCATTCCTACGGGTACGGCAACCCCCAACGACCACGCGTTATTATTGACTCTTCTGGAATGACCTCGGCTAGGTTTGGAAATTGGGGGAGGGTTCTGCAGCGTGTGACTTGTATGTGGGCGGGTCTTGTGAACGCCGGTAAAGAGGGAAGTTTGATGTTTTTGGATTGGGGATGCAAGGTTGGTAGTCGTGCCAAAGGCGGTTTTTTAGGAGATGCTGGACGGATGACCTTGTCGCAGGGGGTTTGGTCATATTGCGATGGATTGGTGAGAAAAGGTAGGACGATGTGCTGAGAAGAGATACTGTTTTGTGGGGTGTGTTTGCATGCGGATTGTAGAGTTCTCTGTGGGTCATAAGGTGTGCTCTTTTCGAGGATGTCGTAGTGTCTTATGCGCAGTTCATATGACCAGTGCAGTACATTTTGGAAGGATCATGTGAAAAGTTGAGTAGCCTGCTGGGTCATCGTGCTGGTCTCGAGGAACGGGTAGGTTTCGAATAATGGAGGAGTCTGCATTCGAGCAGTATAGTGTCTTGAACGGATACTGTGTACATGAAGCGTGAAAAACCAGCTAACTCTTCTGGGGGAACCTTGATGCTATTCGTTTTTTGGAGTACGACTTATCACTCCAATTCGACTGATACAGGTAGCAGCTGTTACGATTAAGTGGGTATCATGTTATTCTTAGGACTCGTGTAAAAGAAAAAAGATCTCACCAAATAGAAGTATGATAAACGCCCCGCCACACCCCAAAAGCTACGAGACTATAGTGAAATCGACCAAATCATAATGCCCCTTGCTCATCCGCTTCAACTCCTTCTTGGTTCCCCTTCTCAACCAAACAAGCACATATATCACCACTGTCAGCGCTGCAGCACCCGCCTGCACAAGTCCAACATACCAACTCACACTCTGTTTTGTCGCAGATCAGCACGTGTAAAGCCACACAAAGATGGAAGCAGAAGCAGTAAACATACCTGAACCGAGCAAAACTTTTCAAAATCCACCACACCCTCAAAATCCACCTGAATAGCATCTGCACCGTGACTACACGTCCACCCCCACAAATCATTACTAATACCATTCTTATCCTTTTCTAAACGATACACAGCCACGGCGGCGCTCCAAACCCCCAAGTTCCCCATAAGAACAATCCAGGAAAATACGCTGGTGACTGTGTTGACGACATTTGCTTTGCCCACGCCGCAGCAGTACGCCACGAGCGTTGCGGCGTGGAGTAGAGTCGATACGGCGGCGACGCCAAAGTACATGTATGTGGGCCAGGAGCGCGAATCGTGTGCCCACGCGGTACGTGTTTGCGAAGTTCCGTTTGCGAGGGGAACGGTGCGGTATGTGTCTTTTGTAGTAAGGAATTTGTGCAGTGTTAGGGCACAAGGGATGAGGACGCCGAGAGAGAGGAGGAAGGCAAGTGTACGCGATATTATGCGTAGGCGGCGGATAAGGGATTTTAGACGCTAAGGAGGTTAGTTTGACATGTTAAGGCAGAGTTGATTCTTCCTGAGAGGTTGGGCTTACGGCATCTTCTCGTTGTGCGTTTTTGATGGCAGTTATGTCTGGGGATGGCGGGCCTTTGTAGTGTAGAGGTGAGGGGTGACCGGAGGAAAGATTGGGAGATGAGAGAGAGGGAGAGAGTAGGTGTCGTTGGTCTTCGTGTAGGTGTTTTGCACTGTATTGCGGATGCGCTGCCATTGTCGCTTGTTGCTTTCCTCAGACCTAGTATTACACTCTTTCACTTGATTCAATGTCTGATATTATGGACGAGTGGATCTTTGACTGCTTTCGCAGGAGCGCCAGTCCAACCTATATGGCAAAAAATAGTCTCCAGGTTGTATGGCATGACAACCAGCCACAATTAGATTCAGCCCCATAGCCTCATGGTGATTAAAAATTGGCCAATAATGGTAGGTTGCCTTTTTCAGCTGAGGTTGGCGTGCCGTTGGGCTGTTGCTCCTCATACCGTAAGCGGTAAGCGGCCCACCGCTCGAGCCTGCTGACTGATGGATCTACCTATTCTTAGCAGAACTTTGAATTTCCTGTCTGGGAACTAGATCTTCTGCTATAATTACTGTCGTCTTGTTGTGTCATACTATCATGTAGTTGTAACAATTCAGCAATTCATGATGGACATTCGTTGAATGGTTCATTTTGTGGTGACTTGGTCTTCGATGCATGTGCTTCTGTAGTACAGCATCTTCGCTTTCCGCCAGCGCAATAATGAGAAACAAGTAGGTATACGGACAATCTCATCCATTGGGTGATCCGCGCTTCTTGTCCTCTATTGACTCACCACCTTCTCTCTCTTTGCGCCTTTGCGCTACGTCCCAGTTGTACACTCGTGCGAAAGCAACCTCGAGTGTCTACATTTCGTCAGTATCCATGTGCTTGAATAGCTAGATTCGTTGAGGTACATACCGTAATCTGCTCGCGCAAAAAGTCCAGGTCCTCTTCGCAATTACTGAGGCTGTGCTTCGCAGTCGACAATTTCGATTGCAGCAGCTCTTCAGCCTCTGGTATCGGGTACGCGAGCATAACGTTTGCGCCAAGCCAGAGGTAGACCTCGTCGGTAGGAGGTACTTCGGCTTTCGCATAAAGAGTATCATTGAGTTCAAATGTCGTCTCTAATGGCTCTGCATCATCCTTCCTCGACTTCAAGAAACGTACTGTCTCGAGCGTCTTCTGGATATCGGGGATCTTATCCTTGAGGCCAGCTGCCCGTCGTTGTGTGTTTTGCTGCATAAACTGATATTTCCTGACATGCCGGGTTAGGCGTCGTTGTGCGCACGCGAGCATGTCGAGGGCAAGAGGACGTACGATATCATCTCCTTGAAGTTGTTTATGGTGGATTCCACCTCGGACCGATCGGTGACATAGTCCTCGACTCTGTCGATAAAGATGGCCTTTGGAATTCCGCGAGGATTCGCTGCAACTTGTCAGAGGTCAATCGTTGCATCGGGGCTCGTTCACATACTCTCAGCATCGCTATTTAATGGGTTAGCTATGGTCATAGAGAAGATTGAAGTACCCACCTCCCGGCTTTGGCTACGTCGGCCATTTCGAAAAGCTCGAACTTGGGTGGTATTTCGCGTTGGATGTTTCGCGTCTCGGAGAAAAGTACCCCGCTAACTAGGTATGTCCGCCCGCTTGGCACACCAGACATACCTGTCAGCATGCAACCTCTTCCACCCCACTGAGCATCACTTCTCGCCCGCTCCGCCCCCATCTCAATGCCAGGCTCGCTTAACATATCAGGAATAGCGCTGTTCTCTTTTCAGCGGACAGTGCAACCGATATGGCTAAAAGTGATGATCTCACGACCCCCGTGCTTCAAGCACCATCTTGCAGTGTGCCTGATACGCCACCGAACGCTACCGAACGCTACTCTGAGCAGATAGTTTAAGATCAACGGCATCATCATTACGCGAAGACCTTGCTTCTTGGGATTGCATGGGCTGGGCAGACACGGATCCCCCCAATGTGCTAGTCGTCACGATAATGAGGTCGTTGTACAGCACGGCACTTCGATGGCTAACAACATTAACGTGGCCGCCACATGTGGCTGCCGTTGTGCAATATCTCAGCGGTTGTCACACCCTATCGTATATCGCAGAGACAGACAGCAAACAGCCTAGCGTAGCGGGCGGACACGACCTTCTAACGCCTCGGTTCCATCAAAGGCTATCGAAAACTACTGCGAAATTAATAAGAAACGAAATGCAAGCCTCCGTATACTTATGAGCCGCTCCCATATACGCCTGGAACCGAGCCAATCGCGCCCTTTACAACCATACTCATGCCCACCCGCGAGACTGCTGTTTCGATACAAGCCACAGACTTAATCATCTGTACAGAATAAGACCAACAAAGTTTTGCCTATACGTGATCATCGGTCGCATATGCCCCTGCCGTATGCACTTCAGGAATAGTTGTAGCTGCTTATGGCCTTGCAGATGCACGTTCGGACCTCCTCACTACCCTCCGAGTATACTATTTTGTAACCTCCTCGCCGACCTGGTTATGTGCCAACGCATTTGGGATCGACTCGTATTATGTATGTTCATCACCCAACTTGGGCCAACTGGCCGAACGCCTCCGAGACACTGCCTCCTTCAGCTTTCCCAGAATGGCAATCGAGGGACCCGGAGGAAATGCGGACCATCCCGTTGGGTTCTTACATGTGAGAGTGAGACTAAAGTCACGCCATGAGTTTGTCATATCGAAACATGGCATGTACCCTGAGCTTGTCGAGTGATGGCATTGAACATAATGCTTCCTGCATGAGAGTCTCACCTACAGAGAGAGTGTAACAACGGACGGGAATACTCGCTTTGCTCTTCCGTATCTGGAAGACTTTCTTGAATCAGGAGCGTTGTCCGGTACTGATCATCGCGATCGTCATTCCAGCCCACATGCACTGCGCGACAGCTGTAAGCCTGGATCTAGGGACTTCTGCACGCCAAGATCATCGCTAATCAGTCAGCCCTTATCCGATTGTCACAGAACTCCACAGTAATGGTCCACGATGACATGCTTCCTTTTAGGAGAATACATCTGCAGTGAAATGGTTGAGTAGCTGACGTGCAAGGCACCCAGTACGGTAGTGACGGCCCATTACGGCATGACGTGGCTGGCGTCTCGCTTGCCAGCTGAGTAATATGGAAATGAATCTGAAGGCGGATGCGCCCATGAAGCTTGATTTTCGGTGATAACACCATTCAGTCAGCCACAGAATGCGAAGCGCAAACCGGGCAGCGGGACTTGATCCGCGATCGACGTCGTTGAGGTCGCGGTTATCGAACATTTTAGCCAATCCGGCTGACCCTATGCAAAACTAAAGTCCCTACAGGCCCCCAAAATCTTCGCTCAGGGTACCATGTTTCTGGAAAAATGCTCTGAAAGGAGGCGTCCCGTGCCAAGCGCTCAGAATGAACCTGACTGCATTGACAGGCAAAGGGTTATGAGATGAGTGAGTCGTCACGTGTAAGGCGCCCCACTATGAAAAGGGACTGTCGAAAACGCTCTATACAACCTAATGCTAGGCTTTTGATTCGAGATATGGCATGTAATACGAGTAGTATACCTTCATAGAATAGGTGGATATTAGGGACGGAGGCCCAAGGCGCCCCCACGGTAGGGATGCTTCATCGTCTACAGTCCAGCAACTTGAGTATGGCACTGTTACACAATTTGCTCATCCCGACGACCGTCTGAGCCCACACTCAACCAGTCGAAGTGAGGACCGTCGCCGCAGCCAATCAATGCAAGCAAGCAACACTTTTCACACACCCAACTATCTTCACCACTAGATATCCCGTACCGCTGAGGTATGAGGAAGCGGTGCAGTTCACTGGAAGTGCTAGAATCCCAGCCCGGAATCTATACCCCTATATCCATATGCAAGGTATAGAATCGCAGTTGAATATGATGGATAGGTGGCCGTCTGGGCAAATAGGGGGTGGCTGCGGCAGGTTGCCGAACAACGGCCATCTACTCAACGGTTCTCGGTTGATGTGCACGGAGTTTTCTTAAGTTCGGCGTGCGTTGTTGTGCGCTATAGGTGTGGGCAGGTGTCATTTCTGATGAGGTTAGGAGAACCAGATGATCATTTTTTTGCGAGATCATGCACGAAGGGACTTGTTCTAGCGCATTACACGGAGCATTGTCTAGATGAAGCAAAAGGGATTAGGGGTCTTTGCATCATCTCAACGGATTGAAAATCGATCAATCTATGGGATATATGTATGGTAGCCGGAGTTTGGTGTTGGGTGAAATTGCCCTTGAATGTATGCCGAGGACGTTCAAGGAGAGTGACTCTGTATCAACGAGGAAGTTGGTCTTGTGTTTACAGCCACATAGTAGAGTGGTCAGTCACCGAGAGAGGTATCACAATGCATAGATCAGAAAGTTTTTGAAGTATACCCTTGCCATTGAATTGTTAAAGAAAAGTAAAAACAAATATTAGAACAGGAAGAAGACCTAGTCGTGCGTGCGGTCAAAACACATATCGCGAAGAACATCGTGTCAAAAAAACAACATGCAGTTTTCGTAAACAGGAAAACAAAAAACACCCAAACCACGCATCATGTATCCATCGTGAGAGTACAAAGAATTCCACAAACCAAACGCCAATACAAGTTCGACCGGAAAAATGTTAGAACCCACATGCCGGAGACGCCGAACAATTAGAGATACTTAGGAATGAGGAACACCCAAAACAAAACTCCAACATCTCCATTTTTCAACACTTGAAAAAAATCCAAGGAGATGCATGCCAATCTAGTGCAGTGCGTGCAACAACAAGAACAACAAATCTAATCTGTCTTGGAGAGGCAAACAAGTTTAGAGCTTGAGACCTTGCTGGATAAGCTTGCCTAGTGTGACACCCTAAAGTAGAATGTTAGTAAAATATTACAGAGGAGAGATGAACAAGATAGAGACTTACATGATCGCCCTTCATCATAGTGAAGTGGTTGCCGCCCATGACAGCGTATTGGAAGTTATCCTTGGGAAGAAGCTGGGCCCAGCCGTTGTCGGAAAAGTCGGTACGGTTGTTCAGGAGCCATTTCATGGGCGCTGGGTCCTCACCCTCACCTGGGGGAGGGCGGGGGTCGTTGGGGTTGGGGCAGACACCGTCGGTGCACCAGATGGCGAGGACAGGGGGAGCGGTTTCAGGGTTCATGGGGGTGGGGTCGTATTCCTTGAGGTTCTGAATGGCAGATGCGAAGTGGGGAAGGAGCCACGAGGGAGTACCGCCGGGCTTGCCAGTGCCGAGAAGACCTATCTGATCGAAGAAGATGTGGAGACGGGCGGGGAGGGGATCAAGAGCTACGGGGCAGGGAGCGTCAATGAGAACGAGGTTCTCGACCTTGTCTCCAGCGTTGACGAGCTGCTGCGCGACTTCGTAGGCCATGACACCACCGGCGGACCATCCACCGACAATGTAAGGACCCTGGGGCTGGCGGCGCTTGATCTCCTGAAGATAGAGTCGTGAGACTCCCTCAACACCACAGTTCCACTTCTCAGGGCACTTCATGAATGGGCAGTTAAGTCCGTACACGGCCATGTCGGTAGAAATGTTGGGGATGGAAATGTAGCTGGTAGCAGAACCGGAACCGTCGGGAACAAGGAAGAACTTCTTGGTGGCAATCTTGGGGTTACCCTGGAGCAGGACTGAGGTAGCCGGAGGAAGAGAAGAGACATCTGGAAGCGAAGCGAGCTTACGGCTCACCTCAGCGAGCTGAGGGGCTTTGGTCGTAACCTTAGCAGCGGGCTTGGAAGCCTTCGCCTGCTGAGGCTTGGGGCGCATGTCAAGAGCAGTCTCAATGTCCTTGATGGTGACGTTGACGGTAAGGAAATCAGCTGGGAGATCGCGACCGGTGGCCTCGCGCATGGATCCGAGAATGGTAAGGCTCATCAAAGAGTCCATGCCGATGTCAGTGAGGTCAAGGTCGTCGGTGATTTCGGAAACATCAACACCCATCTCCTCAGCGACGAGCTTGCGGGCTAGACTGGCACCACCCTCAACTGGAGCGGAAGGCTTGATATCCTCTGCACCAGCATCACTGCCGGCAGAGCTGGCAGGAGTGCTGTCACTGTCGACGGGAGTCTCGAAAGGTGTGGGCTCTTCAGACTCATCAAATGAATCATCCTCAACAGGGGCGGCACCATCGTACTGAGAGAAGTGCTTCTTGAGCTCACCAACGGTGGAGCAATCGGTGAAGAGCGTGGAAGGAATGTCCATGTCGAGATCCTCACGGAACCTAGCGGAGATGGTAAGAGACAAAAGCGAGTCAACACCGAGGTTCTCGAAAGCAGCCTCGTCAACAAGCTCAGACATGTCGACATCAATCTCCTCAGCGACAATCTTCATGACCTTGCTGGTAACACCGGCGGGAGCGGCAACCTTGACAACCTTGGCGGGCTTAGCGACCGGCTTGGCTGCTACCTTGGCGGGGGCTGCCTTGACGGGAGCTGCGGCGATGGACTTGGGAGCAGGCTTAGCAGCAACAGCCTTTGAGGCGGGAGCTGCGGCAGCTTTACCAGCAGGGGGCATCATGATGTTGAGAGCGCGGCGAGGAATGTTCTGGAACTTGAGACCCATAACCATACCAATGATCTCAGCGCCGTCCATGATGTAAACATCACCAACGGAGATGTTGCCAGGGGCGGGCTGCATGCGAACATAGGAGCGGTACTTCTTCTCAGGCGAGAGCTTACCGGCGATCTTGATCGAGCCCCATCCGTGCGAGATGTAGACCGAGTTCTCAGAATCAAGGTGGTCGGAAGCGTTGACGATGAAGCCAGAAAGATGGGCAAGAGAGTCGATCCAGTAGGGTGAGCAGAGAAAGTTACCGTCAGCAGCGGTGGTCTGGAACTGGACCGAAGCAGTGGCCTCAGTGGTCTTGCCATCAAGGATGACTTCCTCCATACCACGGTAGTTGTCGGCATAGGTGACAAGAGCCTTGAAGAGCTTGTAGGCCATGCCACGGAGCACCTTGTGAGCAGCACCAGTCTGGAGCTTCATTTGGAGCATGTCGATCTGAGACTGCACCATGTATTGGATGCGGCCCCACTCTTCCTTCCAGGCGTTGATGTCTTCGTACTTGACAATACCAACAGCATGCTCGACGAGTACCTTGGAACCATCCGCAGTAACGGTGCGGAAGGTAATCTTGACCTGATCAGTTTCAAGGTCGGCATTACCCTCGATCTGCAGATGTTGTCCACCGGCAGGAGGGGGGTACTGAGGAATGAGGGTCTTGGTGACTTCCATAGAGCAAACGTTGAGACCAGGGACCTCCATGCCAGGACGAAGTTGCTCGTAAAGGTAGCTGGCAACGGTCATAGCCTGATCAGCGTAGAGAGAAGAAGGCGTAAGAGGAGTACCGTTGACTTGGTGACCAGTGATAGTAGCCTTCAACTGAGGATCGGACAGATCAGACTGGACTACAACAGTACCAGAGTTAGCATGAAGCTCCTCTCGCACAATCTTGTGGCAGGAAGTGGTGGACAACTTGGATGGTGCCTCTTGCGCAGGCGCCGCCTCAATGGCCTTGACAGCAGAAGGAGCCTCAAGAACCTCGCCCTTGGTAAGGGTCCAGTTGTTGTGGTAGTCGAGCCAGTACTTCTTGCTGTCGAAGGCGTACGTAGGAAGGGTGTACATTTCGTGGGCATTGTTGAAGAGCTTGTGGTACTCGTTGAAGTCGATGTAAACACCAGCAAGGTACAGTGTAACAAGTGTGTTGGAAAGGGTCTTCCATGGGTCTTCGTTGCGGCGGAGGGATCCGGCAGCGACGAGAGAACCACCGAGGGAAGACTTGACCATGCCACTGCAGACGGGGTGAGCACCGACCTCCAACCAAGCGGTCTTAGCGTCGAAGGCCTTCTCATGTTGGCCAGTGGTGAGGGCAGCGTGGAAGTTGACGGTCTCGCGAGCGTGGCGGGCAAGGTAGTCAGCATTGATAATGCCGGCTTCGCGGATAATCTCGCCAGTGAGGGGAGACATGACAGGGACGGTAGGCTGGTTGAAAGTGACAGAAGAGGCAGCGGCCTTGAACTTCTCAAGAATAGGCTCCACCTGGGCAGAGTGGAACGCAAAGGGAACGTTCAGCTTGGTAGCCTTGAATCCCTGGGCAGTCAGAGCCGAGTTGGTCGACTCAACAATCTCGACAGTACCGCAAAGGACAGTCTCCTCGGGTCCATTCATGCAAGCAATCTCAGTCATGTTGTCGCCGAGGGCGGCCTTGATGGCATCCACACTGCCCTTCACAGCAAGCATGCCATGGGTGTTGGCAGTGCACTCCTCAACCAGAAGCTCTGCGCGGCGACCAACCAACAAAATCATGTCGCTGGCGGAAATGACACCAGCAACGTGGAGAGCAGCGTACTCGCCAAGGCTGTGTCCGATGACGGCGACCGGGCGGATACCCCAAGAAGCCCACATGCGAGCAAGAGCAACCTGAATACAGGCCATGCCGAGCTGGACAACAACCGGGGACAGGGTTGCGACATCCGCGCCGGTCAACAAAGGCAGAATGGAAGGCAGAGAATGCAGACGAGCAAGGTTGTCGAGCTGATCGATGTCGTTCTTGAAAGACTCAAGATCCTCGTACAGCTTCTGGCCGAGACCAGTGTACTGGGAGCCTTGACCAGTGAAGGTAAAGGCAGTCTTGGTTGGCACCATAGGCAGAGGGCTGTAAGTATCCTTGAGCTGAGCCTGAAGACCATCCTTGACTTTGGAGATGTCAGATACGGCGAAGGCAACACGGTAGTTGTGTTGGATACGGCGGGCCGTCGTAGTGTATGCCAAACTAGGCAGAGTAGTCTTCGGGTTCTCATCAAGGAACTGCATCAGGTTGTTGATGTTCTTCTTGAGGGAGGCAATGGACCTGGCACTGACGGTGATGGTGTGCATGGTGCGCGGGTCAACACCCTTGGGGGCCTCGGGGAGAGGACCATCTTCAAGGATGACAGCAGTGTTACCACCAGCAGCCGAGAAGTTGTTCAGGAAAATCTTGCGCTTCTCAGCACCGTTACGAGGCCAGGGGACCTGGGTGGTGGAAATATGCACGTTGCGCTGAAGCAAGTCCTTGGGGAAAGACTTGTTCATAACACCTTTGATACCGACGTTGGCAGGGATGGCATTTTTCTTCATCATCATCAAAACCTTGACAAGGGAGTTGATACCAGAGGCAGCTTCACCGTGACCGATGTTTGCCTTGATGGCACCCAAGTGCAAAGTCTGCTCGGGACGACGCTGGCGGTGGCGTGGGGCAAATGCATTGGTGACGGAAGTCATTTCAATGCCGTCACCAGCCTGAGTACCAGTTCCGTGCATCTCAACATAGCTGATGTCGTGGGCATCAACACCGGCGTTGGAGAGGACCTTGTTGTAGAGGTACTCCTGAGCACCCGCGTGGGGGTGAGTGATAGAAACGGCTTCGGCGCTGTGGTTGGTAGCAGCACCGAGGATGCATCCGAGGATGTTATCCTTGTCAGCAAGGGCATCCTCGTAGCGCTTGAGAACTACGGAACCACAGCCGTCACCGCGGCAGTAGCCGTCGGCATCGTTGTCGTAGGTCTTGCAGCTACCAGTCTTGGACAAGAACTGGCCCTTGGAGAGACCAGAGAAAATATCAGGGTTGGTGAGGACATTGAGACCACCAGCGCAGGCGGTGTCGCAGTCACCGGCCCAAAGGGAGGTGCAAGCCAATTGGATAGCGGCAAGCGACGAAGAGCAGGCAGTGTCCACACTGTACGACGGACCAGAAAACTTGAAATAGTAGTTGATGCGGCCCGGAGCGAAGGCACGCACACCACCGGTGATGAAGTACGTGTCGATGTTCTCGGCCGCATTAATCTCACGCCAGTCATCCGAAGTCTGACCGTAGAAGGTTCCAATACGTTCTAGCTTGGTGGATGGGGTACGGTTGGGGACATAACCAGACATTTCAAGGGCCTCGTAAGCAGTGGTAAGAGCGAGACGACCCATGGGGTCGGTCTGGGCAGCCTCACGCGGGGACATGTTGAAGAAGCGGGGGTCGAATAGACCGGGCTCGTCGATGAAGCAGCCAAAGGGGGTGTGGCTCTTGTTCTTTCCCTTGCCAGAGGGATCGCAATGAGCCTGGGCGTCAAAACGGTCGGCTGGGACTTCGCGGTGAACATCAAGACCCTTCTCGAGGAGTTCCCAGAGAGCGTCGGGGTTTGCGGCACCAGGGAAGCGGCCGGACATGCCGACAATGGCAATCTTGTCGTTCTGGGTGCGACCACGGCTGTTGTGCTCGGCGGCAACCCAGGCGGAGTGGTCGCGAACGGTGATGGCAGCCTGACCGCCATTCTTCAGCGCTGACGCAAGGCTGTTGGTGATGGAAGTGACGCCAATGGCAGACACAGAGCATTCAGGGCTGGAGGCTGAAGTGACCTGGGATACAATCTCAGCGAGAAGGCTGTCCCATCGCACCGGCTCGACGAGCATCTCGCCAAGCACGGTGCGGATCAGGTCCAGGGTGCTGGTGGCCGTCTGGCATTTTCCCGATGAGGCTGAGTGAACCAGGGAGAGCGGGCGGAACTGCTGCAGATGGCGGATGGCATCCTTGTCGAGAATGCGATCAATGTCAGCCTCGCTGTACAGATGGGCGGCGTGGTAGGGCGCGTAGACCGGGATGGGCACGCGGGCGCAGGCCTTGAAGGCGTCGCGCTGTAACAGCAGCTTGGTGGTCGAGGGCGGGCCGCTGATGGTTAGCGCCATGGTGCTCACGGCGCTAATGTAGGCATGCGCCAGCGTTGGCGTCCGCTGCTCTTGGTGAAACGCATCGATGGCGTCCTTGGCCGAACTTTCCGAGATGCTAGTGACAATGGTGGACCACGTCTCCTGCGAAGTTGAGGCTTGCTCGAGCGCCTCTTTTGCGGCACCAACGCAAGTGCCAGTGCGGAAGGCAATGCGGACGGCTTCGGTCGCCAGTGGCAGAAGCTCGCTCAGCGACCGCGCAGACGCAACAACGGAGCCCGCAAGCAGTCCGGTGCACAGTCCGACGATGCGTGTGTTGGAGGCAATGGGCATCTCTGACGGGTTCTCGGCGTAGTAACCAATGTAATGCGCCAGCTGCGCAATCGTTACCATGCAGCTCTCGAGCTGGGCAACTTTGATGCCCTTGGCATAGTATGCTTCAATAAGGTCCCATGTCGTCAGAAAGTTGGGTATCTGGTCTCGCTGAGTCTTGGGGAGCTTCTGAGCTTCTTCTCGAATAACCACACTGATTCTGTCCAAGAAGGTGGTGAGGGTAGAGTTGTTCTTCCATGTGCACGCCTTCCTCAGAAGTGCGTACTGGTCGGCCGTCTGGTCGCCGAAAATGAGGACGTTCATGTTGGCAAAAGGGTATGGGGGTATAATGAATTAAAAAAAAAGTTTCGAAGGGTAGATATATGACCTGGGCAAGGGCTTGCAGGACAAGGCAACTTCAGTCAAGAAGGTTGAAGTAGGAATGTATTTAGATGAGTTCGTTCAGGAGTCGAGGTAAAGGTAATGGTTGTTGATTAAGAACGAAAGTCGATTTCGTCCAGTGCGATGGGCAGGCTCTTGATGGCAGGGTAAGGGTTCAAGAGACTGGTGAGCGTCTGGTACGAAGAGGAAAGTTTCTGGGGATTGAGGTATCCTATATTTGTATGTGATCAGGAGTCAGTCCTGGCAGTAACATGTCAAGAAGGCGGCCTAGGCGTAATCCGCGCCATGACAAGCACAGTCGTCCCACAGCATTCACATGGAGATGAGCCATTCTGGTGCCCTAGCGTGTCCCCGCTATGTCAATTCCGGTGGCAATTGTAGAGAGCCGCAGGGATGCATAGTGATGTGAATGTCGTGGTGCGTGCCGGATCTGTAACAACCCTGGTATTGCGGAACGAAGTACTGCAGCAGCACATTGACGTGAGAAGGAGTGTGGACCGCGGACCACTTCCTTCCTGGGATAGTGCAGCCATGATCCCGAGGACTGATGGCGTGCAGGTGCCGACCGTGTATCCCAGCAAGCTCTAAGACCTATTGATAGATGGCGCACACTAGGACTAGAGACAAGAGCGGCTGAGGTATCGCGCCAATACGTTGCCTACGATAGCAAACTTGAGACGTGGGGACATGGACACCAAGGGCGCTGTCTCAAATTCGGCGTTAGTCTGTCGGATCCCCTCCCATAAGCCGGGGTAAGTAGTCGTCCCGCCCGTGTGTTTGACAATCAATTACAACATCTGCCAAGTATATTCACGCTGAGATCTATGCGGTCAGGATGAATTGATCAAGGTAAAGTCAGTGGCAGTGCCCAAGAAGCTGGAAACAATCCCTGTCCAAGCTGGCTGGGTGATACAACTGCACGCGAACGCTGGGCCTCAGTTGAAAATAGTTTCCTCGTGGTAATCTCGATGCAAGCCTCGTGGCTACTTTGTTCTTCGGGTCAAAAACACGTTGTGCCGAGGTGGCCCAATAGACGCCTTGCGCCCAACAATCATGTTGATGCGCCAGCGGCTGCCATGGCCTCCAAGGTCGGATCCTAGGTGTGTGTAGCAGCTATCTCGTCCAGCACTACTCGGCGACTTGATTCAGCCACTTTTCTTGACGTCGATCATGCTTCCATAGACCCCGCTCTGACTGATGGTGGAGCTGTCTGCGTGGGGATGCTTGCTGGTGAGAAGGCGCCTAAAGCATAGCCTACGTCTCGGAACCTGGAAGGCACATAATCCCACTGATCGTCGAAGCGCCAGCGCATCGGGTGGCCTCTTTGGGAAGGACTAGTAGGAGACATAAGGAAAGAAAAACCAATTGTTGGGCGGATATTCGTTGTTTGACCATGGGATCCAAGCGTCCATGCGAAAGCCACCACAAGAGCGCCGTTGGTGAACTGCTTGCTATCAGGCAAGTCCAGCTAGCCGGAGAATGACGATCATACGAAGGCTGAACAATCGTCGCATGTTCAGATGGTATGAATGGCCCATGGGTTTGCTGACTCGGAATGCCTAATCCCGAGGCCACGGGTGATTTGCCGTGTGCGTATTCCCAGCATACAGCCTAGTAATGCTAGGGTATATGGATTCACATGGTACACCGTACAGTCTGCTGTGGTGGTGCCTTGGGTGAGTCCGTGAGGCATTCTTTTGCTGAATCGCAGTCGAAACAAACCGTCAATGAGCTCGGACTGTTGTCGCTGGCAACCTATGTGGTGCAAGGGCTCCATCTGTCAACAGGGCACGTCCAATCAGCTAAGCGATGTATCTTTGGGTGACACCGTTGTGCGGAAGGCTTATCACCCAGGCGTTGTCGAGATTTGGTCATATCAAGCGTGTACGCGATTACGAGGTGAGGTCTACGGGAAGCGGAGAACCGAATAAGAAAATATGCACGTGTCTGTCATCGACAAGTTTCTGCCGCCAGTCACCGCCCCGTACACGTGTGAGCAGCAGCGCCACACATGCAACATCAGCCGCTCAACACATTAGTTCCCTGACAGCGGCCGAAACTACGCGGACTTTGTAGAAAATTCTTTTCTGAGCCCTTTCTGAAGCTTGCCTGGTGGCTTAGAATAGAAATGCTTCGTACGGGCAATGTTTCGCAAGTCGTCGAAACAATCTTCAACATGTGGGGTGGTGGCGTCGCGAATCGCGTAGGTAGCCCTAAAGCGTACCGGTAGGCAAAGTTTAAACTCCGTGAAATCATTACCCAGCCCTGAAATGGTTCGTCTCAGATCACGTTTCGTCGTCGTTGCCGTTTTCGTTTCCATCACATTTGGAGAATCCCAGAGGGGAAACGCCACGACGTTTGAAACCACGTCGCAAACTAATTGTGGTGACGGGGAGAATTTGCCCCACGATACTGACTTTCCCATCCTCGCCAAATGCTCCTTCGCTTTTACGAGCTAAGGCGATTCCTCGTTTACAGGTATATTTCTTCTCCAGATTCCATCACTTGAATTGCATCTCTCCTTTTCAAAAGAGCGCAGATCCTTTTTCTTCTTCCTTCTCTTGAGATTAGCGACTATTAGATCGCTACCCAACAGGCGAACGATTAGCGGAAGCACATGTCAATACAATGGCTTAGCTCAAGCATGTTAATCTGTACAAACGACTACCTAGGTACGTAGGCGTCAGCCAGGTAGAACGGCCTACTTTTCCAAGCTTGAAATGTGGCGTGAGAGGGGCGGAGGTTAGCAAAATTGACAAAGATAACATCATGCTTGCTGCAGCTGCAGCGCCGGCCCCGCATCATGGCGACTTTGTGCGTTTGGGTACGTGAAATGCTACGCCATTGAATAGGAACTTTGACAGGACGCCTGGAACGCCTCGTCAACGCTCCACAGTACTGCACAGCCGAATACATGCCACGAATTCCAACTGGACGTCCATGCATGTCGACATGCTCACCTGCATCTTGCGCTCGGCAAATGTAGCATGCTACGCTAGTCCTCTTAGTACGTGGTACGCCACGCCACTCCGCATTCCGTGTATTATGTGATCCGCGTACATGTTCTCGGTGAAGTTACCATACATTCGGCTCCAGGTGAGGCATTTGTCAACTCTAAGCTGAGTGCTCGGAGTTACCACAGAGTAACGGGCGAGCTGATGTAGGAAGTCCAGATGCAGTTACAGGCCTGGAGTAGCTGGTGAAGTCACATCGCAGTTGGCACAGCTAGTTACATTCGCCGGGTATGTTTTGCGTCCACTTAAGCATCACAACATCATCTCTACCCATAGCCAGCATTTTCCCAATCTATAATGGCATATCATTTCCGAAGATGGCGGGATTTGCCCTAGTGCAACGGCAGGCCCACGGATTTTTCCAGACCTCTGGCCAAGACAAGTACGCAGATGTCGGTAAATATCAAGCCTCATCTTATCGACAAAGCATAGATCACGGGTGGCTCAATTTGCAGACCGGTCTACTAGAAGCCGCCAAAATGACTTTGATCACGCAATATCGTGGGTGTGAACATCAGATAGTCTCAGCTTCAGCAAGTGCCCCATTATGCCCAGAGGTGAGCTCGGCGAGGTCAAAGTTCCTTGGACGCTTTCCCTAGTGATTGGGTACATTGTACATTAGATCACATGTACATCTGAGAGCCAGCGCTTGAAGACATCACAACAGCCATGATGCATGCCTGCTTCCCTACCGTACCCGGCAATCAAGCGCTGGACATCTAATCATGGAAAGTTTAGCTCTCCTGCTAACTGCCCAACATGAAAATACATCCAATTGAGGAATGTTTCCGGCATCTCTAGTGTGTCAACGGTCGGCTAGGGTTATCGCGAGCGGGCCGAAAAGGTCGGCAAGATCGATGATGCGAGTATCTGGCATGAACGACGCTGGCATTCATCGCCTTCGGGACCTAGGCAAGTGTGCGCCTCTAGATTAAGTTTCACTATGCAGTTTTAGTAAAAGAGCAGCAAACGCCGTCTACCCATAGCAAAACCTATGCCAGCCATAACATACCTAGGTTTTTCATTACCAGTAACACGGTAACAAACAGCTAGCAAACGGTCTGCGTAAGCCAAGTTCAAAAGCTATGACTATCAACACCCGCGTAGCTCACGACGCCCAACCACAACTATACCCAAGTAGGCACGGTACCGCCAGCACGTACCTACCAATATGGTATACAGCAATGCAGAAACTCTACCCAGCCCACCCCTACCCAACAGACCCAATAGCCACATACACGATCCTGCACGCAAAACCCCCGTGTTTATCGGAGCTTTCTTGCACCCACGCACAATCTCCACCTGTACCCAAAGAAAAAGCAATAATCCCCCACGAGCCAAAAACTGGTCCTCGAGATGCCAAAAGCATGCGATCAAGTCCGACTAACGCATCCAACGTAGAAGGGAAAAAAAAAGCCGGCGCGGCTCGGTTAACGCTTCCGTGGTCCCATTGGAGGAAGCTGCGTGCGGCTAAGTAGATCCGCGCCCTGGATCCGCTACGCACTGGTTGGCCGCCTTAGATCCGTGGCTTGGCGGGGAGGGGGGAGGAGGGGGAAAGCTGAATGCGGTTAGGTGTGTGGCTGCAATGCGCGCGCCGAACCGTTCCATCATAATTGTCGATTGATTCTGGGCCACATGCGCTTGAATGGTTGTAATGGATGGGTGACATCGTAAGGGGCTATCGACTATGTTGTGGCTGAACTTGTCGTGTGCGAATGTGCCTGTGACGACGGTGGCATCGAATGTTTCAAAAGGGGGGAACCCACAATTGTTTACATCTGCTATGGGGAAATCGCGCCATCAAGAAGATTGGGCGGAGGTTACACGCTATCGCACTTTTTTTTCTTTCTCCGTCTTCGCAGCGCCGATTTCAGTGGGCCCCTGTGTCGCTAGAACTTCTAGGGCTACTCTTCATGCAGCATCAGCCGTCGCAATAATCTGCGGAGAATCACGTGACAATGGGTGCACTATCAATATCTCCCACAAAGAGTCTTGCCAAGAACGGGATCGCAAATGCTGATATAACCACCCCTGACATATCTTCGCGCGTGGACCGGGGGCATCTTGCATGACGTCGCAACAATACATGCCCTATGCATAGACCTGACAGCCTAACCACATATGCTGGTGTAGGTATTCTCGACAACGCCCAGTGACTTCGGACTTCACGACTCCTACCTGCTTCTCTCTTGGGCAGTTACGCGCCATGATGCCCGCCAGTCGCGTTCGAAGCCGTGGTTTACATGACGATTCCATCTGGCGTGTTGGTGGGGCCATGTCTATTCTCCTTGGTGGCTTCAGGTTCCACATGTTAGGATATATCGTTCGGTTAGACCCAATGAACCCGTTACGTCCTCCGTTCATTTGATTGTCAAGTGTGTCCAATGGCTTATCGAATCAAACGGTTCCTTTGTGCTAGCGTCTTTTTCATCGTCTTCACTTGCACTATCGTACCTGCAAGGGGTTTGTCGTAGACTCCGCCTTTCTTCCTCAAATTCCACCATAACGCTTTCCAAATATCTTTCCTGTCATACCTCAGATCACATGTCGGTCAGCTTGGCAAACTTGACTCATGTTTTCGGGAATCTCCAAGTCAAATAAATCGATGACGCTAACACCCACCACCCATGTTAAACGTACTTGGAAACTACCCAACGCCTCGCATATGCATTGAGAAAATCAGCCTCCTTTCTCAGCAAAACTTGCATCTCCGATACGGAACAAGCATTAAAGTAATCCTCATCCAATTTTCCATTGCGTTGTTTGAACAAGGGTGAAACCCACCTCAATCTATGACGTCTTTGATGATTGATTGAATCGATAAAACTAAAGCATTGTGACACAGCCACAGCCTTGCAATCCGCGGAATTCCAAAACTTTCGGCATCCTGGGTCTTGAAATATGCATTTTAGGCAGGTGGGAATTGCGAAAGAATTCCATATTGCCCTGCCGATTTCTCCGTTCGTTGATATTGCCTGCCGCGGCGTCCACAGCAAGCGAGACGAGGCGAGGCGAAGGAGGGAAGGAAAACGGCCCGGTTGGAAGACGGAACGGAACACCGACGTTGACACGTTGGATAGGGACGCAAGGAAGTACATGTGACGGGTGAGAGGGAGGATAATTGTTTCCCATTTGTAAGTTACCAGTATTGAAACATGCGTCTGTATAGTACCCAGGTGAGATCGGTGGATAAGTAGTAAGGGAGTTTGTACATGGCAGATTACTCGTTACCCCGCCTATGCGTATACTGAAATAGGGGAGAAAGAAGAGAGTAATGATAGAACTACTCAGACAGCAGGTATTCTCTAGTTCTTGAAGTGAGACAGGCTAGGAATATGGAGGTAAGATCCACATAGGCGTGGTTGTACAGAACTTTATTCCCACTCACATGCTCTGAACGAGAGCGCCTTGGTCGTTTGGTGTGTCAACTGCATCGGTAAGTAGCATCACAAAAGTGGACTCTCGATACGAGAGAAGGACTAGATACGTTATTAAGTTTCGGGCAAGGCTGGAGCGGGTGTACAGGAAAATGTGCGGCTGTAACGGATTGGTCCATCTGCGTGACGATATTAACCGCATTGCCGGAAACCCATGGAGTCATGAACGTGTTGTCAGATCCGCATCATGAGAGGCATGGACTTTGCGCTTGGGGTTGCAAGGCCATGCAAAGGGACACTCGTTCTGTGCCCGAGCACTTTCGCGCGTCTCGATTAATAGATTGCAATGCCGAGGATATGCCCAGTAGACCCGCTTATGTTACCCTGTCGATGACCCCTCATTACAAGTTTCTTGACATTCCAGGCTCGACGAGAAATCGACAGGTTCATGGCTATCCTGTTCTTGGAGGGTGCTATGGATGCTGTCGCTGCTGTCGTGTTTGCCCTACTATTGGACGTCTTCTCTCGGCCGAAGGAAAATAATAATCATCGCATGTAGCTCTGACATGAGATTACAAAATACATATTCCGACATGTACGTATCCTTGATTACGCAGCCAAGGATATGGAATGGGCGCCACCAAAAATATCTCTTTTCTCTTGAACCAAGCATTCGGGCCTCCCAAATGCATGGCCATGTAACTATGCCTAATTTCGGCATACATCTGCCTCGGCGGTAACGCTGAGTCTGAGAACCGGATATAATCCCTTCTCCCACCCCATCGGGTTGTGCATATGCTCTTCATTCAGCTTTGTCATCATGCAGCGTCACCCCAACGTCCAACTGATGAGCTCATCAAGAAAAGAAAAACGGAAAGGCCATGGAAGGGCAACACATGCCCTTCTCCTTTCTGCTGTGTAACCAAACCAAAACCATAAAGAAAGCGCTGCGTGTGGAGACCCGCGTACGACATGCCCGTACTACAGCTACACAACCTTCAAAAGGAAAGAAAGGGGCACATCACCTGATACATACTACCGCCAAAACCATGCACCGCTTCTTCGGAAGAAGGTACCTATAGGCTGGCCTTCTCGTATCGACTTGCCATGAGCTGGGGAGAGAAAAGGCGAGATCCGAAAAAAAGAAATGGACATGGTAGAAGCACGACATGTTGGTACCCTCGACGGGCACGTGCGGCATGACAACGCACGAGCGCACACCATACTATACACCGCCGTGATCATTTGACACGTTTCCAATGTGTACCGAAGGCGAAGCAATTCAAGATTTGTAGCACATCGACTTCCTCTTTCAGCCGCAGTAATCCCGTCTCCATGTGTCTTGGGACATCGCTACCGAAGCGACGTTGCATGCGTGCGCGCGCGAGCGACCAAACTTGTCCGTAGTACGCGATCGTGTACGACGGGCAGAATATTGCGTCTACTGGATATGTTTATCGCGCCTTGCAGGCCTTTGTGACGCTGCGGGAACGCAAGAGACACGTGAAGAGGTTGTGCCTTGTGTACGGGCATAGCGCAAGTCAACGCACATGAGACATTGGACCACGTTGAAGATGTGCCTAATCTCGTGGTGCATAACCTAGCCTGTGGAACGCTCGTGCAAAGTGTACAGCAGCGGCACTTGACAGCGGAGGGTGACAGCGGAAGGTCTCGTTCGTCCGACCGAACGTGAGTTGAAGCTCTCTATCAGCTCTGCGTCTTAGCTAGATACTTGGGTATCTTGTTCGTTCTGCTCCGGCCTGGGGGCGTATTTTCATCTCTTCTAGCTTCTTTGTGCTAAATCAAAGTCCTTGTTACTAGACTGCTACCGAAATACTTAGCTTAAAATGGGGCGTTAGAGGAAGATACCTATTGGTGAAGAATGATTGAAAGATACACCTTCGGCTGGAAATACCTAGGGTATTGAGCAACCATAGGCCTTATGCATGGCTTTGAAGTCCATAAAGGGTCCATTTCCCGCCGCTTAAGGGATTACGAATGGTCTTACTACAAGGGGTCTAAACTATCATTATTATCTTCTGCCATGTTGCGGAACGCATACCGGCCATCCAATGAACTCTTTGGGATATGGATAGTAGGCGTCTAGACGACCAGTATCCTGGTTTTGCACGCCTCTTTATCGGTACCTAAATTACATTAAATCTCTTCCAGGCTTGTTGGTCAGGTTCGCATCCTACTAGAGCTTTGTGATCATTGGAGCGTGAAGCGTTCTGCGACATGGTGTTGAAGCGGAGACGGTCTCGGCTGTACGCGGGAGCTAAGTAAGAGTGTCGAGCGCCGGCCCAACTAGGCTCAAAGACCTACTACGGCTTAAGTCGCCGGGTTCGGGATACTTACCTCAGCTACTCGTCGGTGGAGCACCAGACGATAGGAAAGTAGCATGATCGTGTTACTACATCCAGGGCATATGTGGTCCAGTCAAACCGTTCGCAGCCAGCGTGTGACCATGGTGCAGAAGGCGTTATTGCACTGCAGATTAGGCTCGACTCGTGGTTCATTACTAAACCAACATGTTCTAGGTCCTCTGCTTAGATGAGGTAGGAAAAGACCCTGGCCCCAGTGTGTCTTAGCGGGAATGAAACGGTAGACGGATGTCGTGACTACATACAAGAAAGGACGTGACTGCGGGGGTGTGTATTACAGGTTACGATTGCCGACCCGGCGAGACTCTTCGGTCCGCGTCGAAGGGACCATGTACGGAATAATGAAGGAAACGTTATACATGGGGATCGCTTCCGTTGCATTGGCATAGTCCCTGCACGGAGGAACACTAGGTCGGCGCTGCTTGTTATTATGCCACGATGATGCCTAGCAAATCAACTGTTTTCGTTTGCAAATGCTTGTAAGAATGACATGACGACTGACTCGACACCTTCGGGAACAGCGACGGAGGATAAGACATCAAGTGGAGCGATCCATCAACCCGTGGGGCTTCATGGCACGTTGCGACGGTGCATGGCGTTATGAAAGCCTTCCCTGGTTATGCACACAGTTATGAGGAAGACGATAGTCTCGGACTTTTAAAGCCTGATAGCGAATGGCTAGCATTGGAAGGCCAGGCTCGGTCCTCGTAGCCTGCCAAACTTGGGTTGTCTGTTCAAAGATGGGTGCCATGTAAATTACGCATTCGCCGGAGTTGGGCCATGAAGCTCTGATGTCGCAGTCGTCGGCCCTCGCCGTTCAAGCGTTTCACGGGTCAGTTACCCAGCGCCCCTATACAGTATGCCAGTAATAGGCCGCAGTTGAGTCGAGTAGGATATATCTATGTAAGATCATGCAAGATCAGGAATGTTAGCGAGCGCCTGGCAGCGGGAACTCCCTTGCAATGCCCTGCCTTTGCTGAGAAATGGAAGGTTGACTGGGTAACGATGCTAGCCGATTCATGGGCCGTTTTCTCTCCACGTTTTGCATGGTAAGGCAGTCGGGCAGATTGTGGAGTCTAGTGCTAGGCCCGAGGCAGAGGCACAGGAGGTAGGCCTAGATGCGCGAGGAAGGTACATGATAGTAGGTAGTGCCAGCACGCGGGGCAGGTGTAATTCGATGGCGCGTATGGACGAGGGACAGGCAAGTCGTCGTGGTAACAGCGCAATTACGCAGTATTTGGTAGGTTGTAAGAAATGAAGCGTGACAAAGTGTTACGGTATTCCGTAATTCTGACGGAGTTCCTTGGACTAGTGGCTGAGCAATTGACCCGACCAGTCGAAATCCTTGCGAGGAATGCCCCGACAGCGCGGAAGCCACGGCGAGTCTTGTCACGTGTGAGCAATCAACCTGCTACTCTTACTGTTTATGTAGCTGGACCAGAGACCGTACTGCGTAAGTGAGGGGATGGATTCTGGGATGGTTACGGCAAGCGTTGAGCTCGATCTGTCTCGCCTACGGAGTTGGAGCCTCCAATACTCCCTGCATGATTGTTGCCACAGGGCGCTGCGAATAGCAGTGCAAAACTCGAGATGCTATCGTTTTTTTGTGGAACGATGTGAGAAGGTTGTGGTGGTCGTGGTGGTCGTGGTTCTTGCATCGAGACTTGGCCGTATTGGCCGTACTTAATACCTGCCGCACGGGGCTCTGCATGCAGTGAAAGACTTCCGCTTGCGCCAGCCAGTCAAAGCAGTCAGCAATAGTGACGGAGGGGCGGCCGACAGCGGGATCTCTCGGCAGACAACGAACCATGCCCCGCCGCTCCCCGCTCTAGCTTTCCGGCCAATGGGAATAGCCGGAGATTTTCTCTTCTTTGGCTAAAGGCCGTTCTAGAAGGGCCAAGACTGGCTGCAGACAATTCAAAGCTCCGCCGAACGCGTTAACATGACCTGTCTAGCAGCTCCAGCCTGGAGGAGTCATACGGTAGTTTTGACATGTAAAGTCGGCCGTCACTGCAGCATCCGTATCGTCCTGATACCTGAATGCTCTCGCCCCAGTGGTAAGTGTCATCAGCAAGCTTGGAATAGGCAATCGGCGGGCCCTAGCTGACGAGTCATAGCCAGTGGTTCGGCGTGCTCGATGTGGCTCGCCCCATCACCTAGTAACGTGCATGATGCAAGTTTCGGCTGGATCAAAAATAGCAGCCTGTGCTGTCCTTCGTATACGGTCGTGGGGAATGTCTCAGGGTCTGAAGAGCCGGACTTCCTAGCTACTACCGCGTGCTGATGGGTCTCGGTGCCGCCATGACATACACCCATTGCACCCACCCAGCCTGCAGACTACGAAACACGATTCAGGCCTCCCAGTTACGAACAGAAACCCCCTCACACGTCATTATAGGGGCGCGGATGCGGGTGTGGCGGAGGCTATCGCTTGCAAATAACCACTAGCGACGATACCGGTAGCGACAGAGCTGATGGAAAACTTTCGTACAACCTCAACCGACGACATGTGCGCATGTCAGCTATAAGCAGAGAGTCCGCCTAGTGATGGCTGCTGGCCAACCACCATGGCTGGCCAATACATGCTACATGCTACACACTACACGCTACATAGTACGATACCGGGCGGGGGGAAAGCTTGCGCTGGTGGTAACTGAAGTTAATTTGGCTCTTTGCATCACGGGCCGCGACGATCAGGCTCCATCAGGCGGCCAAAGTGCAATAGCATTGCCAGATGAGGCGAGGTCGGGCTTTTGTGAATATGGGCAAAAGGATTTGCAGTCTGTCATGGGTGCAGCTCGGCTGTTTGCTTGTGCAGAGCAGAGTGCAGAGTTGGCCGTCGTGAAACAATAGTCTCGTATTGGCCGTGCTCGAAACATCAGTGGGGTTGGCGATTCACGAGCCGCGTGCGAGAGCTATAAACACCACGTGTTGTTTCAGCAGCCACGGCAGCCTTTTGCCTTGAAAATTTCTAAATTTCGCACATGCCGTTCTTAGCACACTCTTAGCATTGCTAGCACTCGTTGCCATCCAGACGTCAGGCGTCGCGTACTGGCCTGGGTACGGTAACACAACAACGTCTGGCGCTGATGGTTACTTTTCGTCTTGTCGCAGCACTATCCCCATGTGGCGCAGGCCGCGAATATCTACTGCCTACTACAGTACACCCTGGTGGGCGTGAGCCGGCTATATTTGTCAACATAGGCTTTAGGGCTGGTGTGGGGACGGCCAAGGACGGCTGTGGTTCGCTACCTTGACGAGCGATTGTTGCGGCATGCTTCCAGACGCTGACTGGGCATCCGTGTTTCGTGGTTTTCGATATCGGGTGCATGGTGAACGATGAAGTCGCGGGCAGGCGCGGGCAGGCAGGCAGGCAGGCAGACAGTGGATTAGCCGCTGACCGGACGGTACGGTAGCCAGGTGGCCGTAGTCGTGGCCGTAGTCGTGGCCGTAGCCGTAGTTGTGGTCCGTGCAAAACTCGGTGACGGTAACTGGCACCGTAGTTGCATTGTTGTTGATGATGGCAAAGGAAAAAGCAAAAAAGCACAAGTGCAAAGCTGTCAAGTTGCAGACCGCAAGTGGCAGACCGCTCCTGATCGCCCGCAAAGCAATTCACTGTTGAGCACACACAATTCAGACGTGTCAATGGGCGCACCGCCATGGCCATGCCCTGCGTCTGCCCAGCACTTGTCGCTGCAACGGAACCACTGACCACTGGTGTAGGCGGTCGTCACGTGTGCGCGTAGTATGTGCGAGCGCCAGTGACGCAAAGCCCTCACCGTTCACACAGCCCAGTTAGTTTGTCGACAACTTGGCCCACCAACGTCCGGGTCGACGACGAGGGGGTCGACCCCAGTAGCCGACTCAATGCGGGTGGCGTTATTGTGTGCTTTCTCGCGCAAACTTTGCTGCTGGCCTTCAATACACTTTGGACGACAATGGCCTGCGACGGCGGTATGGGAGAAGCAAAACGCATCCGCAATCCCGTCCACACTCGCGTGCTCTCGGACCCTCGGACACACGGCTGCTATTGAACACGACTCAGCCGGCAGAGTGATGCTGACAAGTCGTCTCGGCTCGAGTATGAAGACGCGAGAAGGGCCATCCCTCCATGCATCCAGTCATAATGTCACAATATTCCCCATCATCCATGCCTTGCACGGCGGCTGAGGCCAGCTCACCGCTGCCAGGCGACAACTGGTACCATGTGGTGGGTGTGTGGTGGATATGGTTCTATAGCCCGGACGTGTCTGTATACAGACATTGGTGTGTGTGTGGGGGTGTGTGTGTCTCTCTCTCTCCAGTCTCTCTCCGCCTCCTCTCCTTCTCCACCTCTTCTTACTAGCCTGGTCCCAGCACGCACCCCCCGCCGCCGTTGATTGGGCCCGCACCCGGGTGCCGATCGGAGGCGCGTAATATTCTCGTATTGCAGAATACATTACGCGCCTACTCCGTACTGCTGCTAACCCTGTTGTCTTTTTTCCCACACGCCGTGCGCCCCTGCTCAGTCCGCGGGCTTGACCGTCTTGTGGCTGACGCCGGCTCGGCGCCCATCCCCGTCAACCTGCAGCACGAACTTCGCTCCACCAGCCTACACCAGCCTACACCAGCCTACACCAGCCTACACCAGTCTAGTCCGCGGTGCAGATCTCCAAGATGTATCCCTGTTGTCGCTGAGTCTTATCATCAACGCCATGCAGATGCCCCTGGTCGCTCAAACAATCCTGGAGCTAGCCCGCTCAGGCTCGCCCCACCCAAGAGCCTGGCGCGCGCTGCAGGTAACTGCGAGGCACTAGCTCATCGCTCTCATGCAGCTGGATCCCTCCTCAATTGATGAATTCATCGTCGCTCAGATGCATAATCATAGCTCCCTGTTGGGAATCGCCGCCAGTCAAGCCCGCTCTTACCTCTCTTACCTGAAGACATACTCGTGCCTTGATTACCGTCACTCCCCACGCCAGAACCACTGCCCGTGATTATCTGACATCTTTACCCGATACCTCGCCCTTCCCCTCGAGTTTGCTCACCCTGCGGAACACCACACGTACCACTGCGCCTGATCTTGGCCTTGTCTTTTTGACACTGCTAGTCAACTTCTTCTGCAGTCAGCTCCACAGCCTTCTTGACACACACACTGCCCGTCTGACATCCCAACCGACCACACCTAGTCGTCGACCTGCCCTTTTCTATATTCACCCTAGTTCCATACCGACATCCATGTCCCTTTCATATTAGAGACGCTCCGAGACTATCACCATCAACTCTCCGCTCCATTACTATTCTCCGTCCTCGCCCAACCTTGCCAACAGCTGTGTCAATAGCCGCCGAGCACAAACTCCCCGCATCTACATTTGAAATTTGCAACTCCGGCACACTAGTCCATGGCATTGGTCTCCTCTTGACACCTGCTACACAACATCATCGTCGGTTCCTCCAAGACCAGTCTCTGCACCATTGGTGTCGTAACGGCGAATTCCCAACTGTCCCACTCTTACTGTGGTAGCCACCACAAACCCCGCCCATCATGGTCTTTTGTACGTACTGTGGACAGTCGTTCACACGAGACGAACATCTAGAACGACATATCCTCACCCGTAAGTCACCCCCTCTTTCTCCCTTGCCATCACTGGTCCCAGTCAATTCGCGTATCAATCGTCGTTTAAAATGTTTGCTGACCACTCTGGCCCAACAGACACCAATGTCAAGCCTTTCAAGTGCTTTACTTGCCACATGAGCTTTGCTCGTCGGTATGTCATTACTCCTTGTCTCCCACCTGGTTCTGCTCTTCCAACTACTCAAGATTGAGTGCTGATAAACCTTCTAGGGATCTGTTACAAAGACATTACACCGTCCACGGCCGCAACCAGAATAACGAAGAGGGTCTCCCTCCACAGGGGATAATACCCAAGTCCGCTGGCCGTACCCCAATCGCCTGCAGCAACTGCGCAAAGACCAAGACCAAGTGCGACAAGAAGTTTCCTTGTACACGCTGCGCTCAGAGGAACCTGAAATGTACACTGCGCCCGACCCGCCGAGCGTCGAAAGGTGTCCAGCGTGTGGGAATTTCAGCCGAAGTTGCAAGTGGCGACTCGAGCGAAGGCGGCAGTACCACGGAAACCCAGAACACTTCCGGCAACGTCTCGCCGAGCCACGAGGGATCAATGCAGCAAGGCAATGCACAGTCATCTCCTGTCCAGATCTCTCAGCCGTCACAAATTCCAAACAGCCAGCCTCCATCGCAACGGCAATCACAATCACCGTCGGCGACACACTCACGGCATCCTTCCATTTCACACCCAGTGCAGGCACCACCTCATGTCGGCCCAGATGAGAAGAATCTTCACATTTCGCTTTCCAACACTCCGCCATTTTTCGATACTCAGTCCGCTTCTCTCCTTTCACCACTGCCTACACCTGTCACAGGCATGAGTGCTTTCGTTTCGTCAACACCCATGTCTGGATACGACGACTTCGTAAGGTCAGTACGAGATCATTCCGACAATGACAGCCCGCAATATATAATGAACCCCTGGAATACCTTGCCTATGGATACAGGCTTCGACAACATGCGATTAGATCCATCGTTGATGCTCACCATGAGCATGGACATGAACATGGGACAACCCCAGGACGCTATCCTTGGCATGATCCCAGAAATGTCCCCTACACAGACATTCCAGCCCGTACCGACACCCAGAGTGGACGAATCGTTTTCTGATCTGCAGATTGGCAGTTCAGCCTCGATGTTTTATCCCTCAAATAGGCATTCGTCAATCGCGGATGCCGGCATTCCCGATCTCGGTGCAATCATCGCGGCTCAAGACGGCTGGACTGTTTTCCGTTGCACCCCTTCCATTCCTTCCAGCTCATGTCCACGCACTGCAAGACTCAACCTCGAGCGATTGGAGATCAGCCTAAAGAACCACGAAGGCTGGAGCAACTGGACGCCGTCATGGGACGAAACCGACTTCCAACAAGGAGGTCAAATAACAGTAGCGAAGCTGCATGAAGCAACACGCGATAAGCTTCTCGCCATTACCCAGAGCTTCCTACACAAGGCCCTCGACATTCACAAGGATGGCAGTAACTCGTCCAGCAGTGGCGAATCGCCCGGATCCACAGCTTCTCACTCTTCTAATTTTGTTCTCCTTCCGCCAGCTCGCGTTCTTGAGTTCTTTCTCCAGTCATATGCCAACTCTTTCGAACGTTATTATCCTACCTCTGCTAGGGGCGTCCTGGACACGAACGAGCTGATGCAGAACTACAACGACAAAGCATCGAGTTTGCTGATCCTCATGATGATTGCTCAAGGTGCCATGACGATCCCGTCGATAGAAGCCAGATGGCTGACCGGTGGGTTTACCGAAGCATGCCGAATCTCACTCTTTGACCTTGTAGAGAAGAACATCATCATGGCCGGCGATCCTATCGTCTTGCGTGCGGCTCTTCTCTTCACTGTTCAAGCGGCGTGGAGTGGCGACAAGTGGCAAATGGACATTGCCATGGGCCAGCGTGGTATGTATTTTGCGATGCTCCGGCATTCGGGTATCCTTGACGTTCAACTACCGGCGACTCCGCACATGAACGGAAACGTGACGACGGAAGCGTTGTGGAAGGACTGGCTCCAACAAGAAAGCCGCAGTCGGTAAGTGCTGAGAATCCTGTCAGCCAGTCACGTGCAATTCTCTTACTAACATTGCCACAGCCTTATCTACTCATGGATCATGGTTGACCAAGATCTCTCACTGTTCCATGACACGGCGCCACTGATCTCAGTAACGGAATGTCTTGCACCCATGCCGGACTCGGATCGCCTCTGGCAGGCACAGACCGCTTCCAAGTGGTCAGAGATGTTCAACCAAGTGCACGAATTCTCAAACGGCTATTCGTCAGTCGGCTCGGGAGCAAGGCCTCCAAGTCTTCGAGATCTCTTTCGTCACTTCTTAGTTGACGAAATTGTTGTCCAGGATGTCCAGGAAATTCACCTTACACCCATGCACCTGCGTCTGCTGCTGCACTCACTGCAGGGTCTCGTCTGCCAGTATTGCCAGCTTCTCAGCTGCTTCTCCGATAATGTCACTTCTTCGCGATCACGCAACCGGGCGGTCACAGCAGCGTCGACGCGTGTGCGCCTCGAAGAAGTACAGGGTCTGTTGGGTCGCTGGTACGATTTGGCACAACGCTACATGAAGTCCAACCCAGTGTGTCCGATGATGCAAGCCAACCTGGTCATGTTCCACCTCATTAGTATGAACGCCGTCACCAACTTCCCCGAGATTGAGCGCCTTGCACGACGAGAGGGTATGGACGGCTCATACCAGCAGATACTATGGATGCACAAGAAGTGTCTGTCAGACGTTCAGGAGGCCATAACACACGCTGGCCAAGTACTTCGTCTTGTCCGAGAAATGCCACGAGGCATTCGTCCGCCATGGTGGGCAGGCGCCATCTATCGCGCCTCGCTTGTGATGTGGACCGACTCGCTGACTCACAACGAGTCCTTGAGCCCCAACCAACAAGGCGGCTTCCAACCGCCCAACGCCGCCTTCTCAGTGGATCGTCTCCCTGCCGACCATCCAACCATCCTGCGATACATGTCTCGAAGGGAAGGCATCCCCACCCTCACCAAGCGGGACGGAACCCCCGTTCCCATAGACAACAGCTTCGCAGTCTTGTCGCATTGCATCGAGCTCATCGATGGGGGTGTTGCAACCCGCTTCTCCGATGGCATCCGCAGCAAGCTCGAAAAGCTTGCGCGTGGCTAAGCCTACGGCCCTTCTCTTTGCCTTTTGTTTTACTTCAACAAGCGTATGATGGAATAGTGGGAGTTCAGGAACCCATGACATATTCCTGTCTCCTTTGCTCCTTTTGCCAATAGAGATTCTTTACTCAATAGCACCGGTATCGCAAGGTACCTGGAAGGTGTACGGGTTGTCGGATATTTTTAGGACACCTTTCGTCCTGGGGTTTGGGGGGCATAGCGTTTTTTTTTAACGACCGGTGGTATAAAAATTGGGGACTTGTCAGCGTTCGAGTGATGATCGCCTCGACCGTTTCGACATGCTCTTGGATGGGGGTACAGCCACGGAAGATATCTATACTCTCCGGGGCTTTAGTAATATACAGTGTGTAGATGTGATGATTCTTATATGGACATCAACCATGCAGGGGAATAATACATGACCGTTTTTGTTCACTACAAGAAAGTGTTGATAGCGGCGGAGAGTGGGTCGTAGGCTGTTTGTCGTCATCGTCGTCGTTGGTCCATGGTATGGTTTGTTCAGTAAGAGGGAGGTGCAGGCAGTGAGTAATATCGTGGCAAAGTCGAGTTTACGCTAACACTCGACCACAGGCTCGTCGTCTCTTCTCTTATCATCTCAAGTAAGTTGGATGGCGACCATCGAGATGCGGGGCTGCTCGGTAACACCAACGCCGATGGGCAAGCGACAGCGACGGCAAAAAGCGTTTCCAAGGTTCTCTCGCCAACGGCTGATGTGCACCCACGCCCTGACCCTGATCCCAACCTTCTCATTCACTCTTGCGTAGCCCTTTCGTCATTCCCATTTCACCCTGGTCTATGCACCAGTCATCTAGTAGTAATTATTTTTTTCTCGCTCATTCTCTTTGTTGCTTTTTATCCACCATCCCACACGCGTGTTTCAGGTGCAAGTCCGGCGTGGGCTGTGCTGAAGAGGTCTTTGGTGTCTTTTGACCGTTGGAGGCATGAAAGCGGGGTTGGGCGCTGGTTGGACGGGAGTGGGCGTGTACGATAGGGTTGTTAAGGGCGGCACTGCGATGACGGGCGGGGTGTGTGTTCGGGGAGGGGAGGGGGCAATGTGAGGTATGATGGGATAGGTTGGTCTCTTGATATGCCGTTGCGTTACTCCACTGACGGGAACGGAACAGTCCAGGCTCGAACACCCCGGTACAAAATGAGAGAGGAGAGAAACCATGCGGAGAGTGGGGAATCAAAAACTTCGACTGCTTTCTGCCGGGAAGTGGAGACGAGAGTGAGTCTGTTTAAACGATTTTCCCTTTACTGGATATCCGTGGTGGTGCTTATTATGAAGACGACGAGGATATAAACAGTTTGTTCGCTTCGGTAAATGGCAACTGGAAACACGGCGAAGTAACAACTGAGGGGCAACAGCATGGCACGCACCCTTAGCAAGTTCCATTACCCATCAGTAGTCCCCTTCGCTTCTCCTCTTTCCCCGTACGCTACGTGGCTTCCCTCGTCACACCATGGAGGCGCCGTTCCATCCTGTACATACTGCAGCCCTACACTAAGCTTTGTAAATTCAATATGTCCGGCCAGTTAAATTAGCTTCAACAAGCTCTCCTAGTCGTGGTAGTAGCTCTCCTTGGCTCCTAAAAGCAGCCCTGACATTCTCCGAACCAGAATGAGGCATGTACGCTTTGTTCACATACCTCACTACGGACATTGCTCTCGTTGCAACCACAGCATTTCGGTTTCCTTTCTTTTTAGAGAGGAGAGGGAGGGGGAAGGGAGTGGTTGCGTTGTAAGGGTTGTGTGGTTTTTGCCCCTGGAGGACAGGCGAAGATGATTTGGGTGTATGCATGGAATCTGGCACCGGCATCACAGTGAGTGAAAAAGCCCGGCACCCATTACGTGCCTGGTCTTGCATGTGCATTGCCTGACAAGCTTACGCGTTCCAGTCGGGCAACGACCTAACCGCCGGCCAAGCATGGCTAGATACAGTCCAGTCAATAAGAACAGTATGTCAATGGCTCCTTCAGGATCACGATACATCAGAAGCGGCAACTACTGCGTCCCAACTTGAACGATTCCTTGCTGACACTGATCGTCACCTGGTGTCCTTTACCGAAATGGCCTACGACATCAAAAGGCCGCGTCCAATAATGGCCATGGCTCTAAAAGGGGGAAACGGCATCAAAGCAGATGCAGGTGTGCATGACTAGGTAGCATAACATGACTGCCAAGTGTACGGATGCCCGCACGACAGCCGTAGAGCAAAGCTGTGAGGGTGTAATGTGCACGGTGCCGGCCATCGGACTTGTTGCGTGGGTCCCTCCACAGTCCCCCAGGTGTGGTGAAGAGACCCTTTGTGAGTTCCATGCCGTAGACGTACGTAGGGAACGGTCGGAGAGTCGGAGTTTCGGCGTCATCATAGTGATGTGCCATGGAGCACTGCTCGCAGGAAAAATGTGCCCGAGTGCGTCTTTTTGCCTTGCTTTGGCCGTAGGAGCCGAGCAAGTGTGCATGGCTAAGCTTCGGGGACTTGCTCCCGGGTAGTATCCGAACGGTTCGTGCATCATGAGTGGACGTGCTTTGCAATTGTTTCCCTTTCAGACGCATAGTTTCGCTCATGTTGCTACATACGGTGCTCATGTTTGAACTTTACTCTCCGTGTTTACTGTCTTGGTATCCGTTGAAGCTTCGGCTTGGTCCAAGCTTAGCTGCAACTTATTGTGAAGGAAGCTTGACCACCTGGGCGCACACACACACACGACACCAACTCCAGGGTCAGCGGCTATGCAAGACTTCAATGATCATCACCAAGGCTGCTTGACGGGATACGGACTGAGGGGAAAGCGATGGCCATTCAGGCATAGCCCAAGTAACTCTCGTCAAATGAGCTTCATGAAACGCACCGTGGTTCATCCTTTTGCACATGTCGAAAGGCTTGATAGCAATGTCCCACATGGCTAGCAGGACAAGGAGTGGACGTCACAATCCAAGCGACCATATCCTCGGTGAGACGGTCTGGTCCGCTACCAGTGATGCCGCGATGCCATGCTGGTCAAGTGCCTGTAGGTACGCAGCGGTTCATCGCAACTTCCGATAGCCGACTCTCCGCCAGGCACTCACGCACTGTGACTCCATCAACCACTCCCTTTGCAGCCACCATGACGCTGGCATAACGTTGGAGGCACAACGGTTGTGGCACAGCGGACAAGACCTAGACCGATGCCGCAGTGCCGTCGAAAGGCAATGCCAGCCCCTTTGTCCGCGTCTACTCGTACCGTACCTTGGAAAGAGCACGACATGGCAGCCAAAGACGCGTTTGGAGCTTACAATACACCACAATGTCAGCGCTGAAGCATCATGCCGCCGCCCAGCTACGCGCTCGACCCATCATCAACATGTAATCTGCATCGACCAGCGCCCTGGACCCTCGTCGGTGCCCTTGTCTCGCTTGAGTCCGCCGTCTGCTCGTATTCGAATCTACGTTAATATAACCCCGGAAACTCGTACCTCCAGCCGAGAACAAATGCTTGGATCTCGTTGTTGAAAGATGCAGTCAGCTTGCGATGCAGCGAGCTGAAGCTGTCCATGTCCATTTTCATAAGTATCACAGGGCAAAGTTGAGAGGTGCGAAGGCGGCGCGAGCGGTGTGCGTTGGCGGATCCCCGCTGTCAAAGGCCGAAAAACGCAAGTAGGTGACTGCGACACTCTGTTTCTTGGCCATGCGGCGAAACAAGAGACACTCCCCGTTTACCGGATCATGTCCGGACTCTAGAGAGACCTATGAGCGTTGGGCATGGGGAGCCATGGGCAACTTGACATGCTCAAAGTCGGTCTTGTACATGATCATGTGCTCCCGGGGTCCCGAGGGAGCCGGCAGATCTACCTAGCTACTTTTGGCACATCACATGACGGCACCTTTCTGCATTTGGACATGTGCTCCACATTCGCAACGCCCGTCATCAACAGCAACAACTTTGGATACTCATCGTCTTACATGGTGAGGAATGAATGAGCTCCAAATACCATGTCTACGATGCGCAATTCTCATTTCCCCATGTTCTCTGCATAACATAGTAGTGCAAATCGCACTAACTGGAACTGTGAAACGGGATTCGCTTAGCTATCACCGGTACAATGACAATGCTATTTTCCACCATGAACCGCCAAATCATCTACATAGCCACCCATTCCACGTATAGCCGGAAAATGTGCGTCTGCTATTTTGAATCAAAACACCAAGAGTTTCACGACGAATGAATGCTGCAAACATGGTGTTGTGTAGTCCGGCCACATCGTAGTCGGCCGTAGTTCGGCCCCTCAGTCCGGCCGTCCCTGATGCGGCTCAGTACCGCCTACGGGGCCAGACCACGGAAGAGGAAGCGCAGCGCAGGTACACGGCAGTTTCAGCCCTAGGAAATGGACATGTTTTGGGGGAGAATGGCAATGTGCCGGACCGGAGAGCAGTGAGTTGGGGGGAGGGACATGTGTGGACTCGAGACACGCAGAGAGAGTATAGTGTCTACACAGGACGAAAGTCCGCTGGAGTCCCGCAGAGTATCCCGAATAGACAGGTATATATATATGATTATTGTTTGAGCAGTAGAAAAATATCCATCAACACATCATCAGCTCTCACCACCATCAGCATCAGCATCACTACAACATCCTCGAAACTCCTCTCCTCAACCAAAAACACATCTACATCACATCAACAACATGGCCGCCAACATCGAGCAGACATGGAGCCTGGCTGGCAAGGTTGCCGTTGTCACCGGTTCTGGTAAGCAAAAATCCTGGCCCATCACTCTTCCATCTCGAACTAACCAACCCATTACAGGCCGCGGCATCGGCAAAGCCATGGCCATTGAACTAGCCAAGCGCGGCGCCAAAGTCGCCGTCAACTACGCCAACGCCGTCGAAGGCGCCGAGCAAGTCGTCAAAGAGATCAAAGCCCTCAACAACGGATCCGACGCCGCCGCCTTCAAAGCCAACGTCGGAAACGTCGAAGAGTCCGAAAAGCTCATGGACGACGTAGTCAAGCACTTTGGCAAGCTCGACATTTGCTGCTCAAACTCCGGTGTCGTGTCCTTCGGTCACTTCAAGGACGTGACGCCCGAGGAGTTTGACCGCGTGTTTACGATTAATACGCGCGGACAGTTTTTCGTGGCGAAAGCGGCGTATAAGCGTATGGAGATGGGGGGCAGGATTATTCTCATGGGGAGTATTACCGGGCAGGCGAAGGGGGTGCCGAAGCATGCTGTTTACTCGGGGTCGAAGGGGGCTATTGAGACGTTTACTAGGTGCATGGCTATTGGTACGTTTTGCTCTCCTCTCCTTCAAACCCCCTTTTTTTCCCTTGACTTTTTTGCTAACCTTTTCACAACAGACGCCGGCGAGAAGAGAATCACAGTCAACTGCGTAGCGCCCGGTGGCATCAAGACGGACATGTACCACGCCGTGTGCCGCGAGTACATTCCTGGTGGTGACAAGCTGTCCGACGACCAGGTCGACGAGTTCGCATGCACATGGTCGCCTCACAACCGTGTGGGACAGCCAGTGGACATTGCCCGTGTTGTTTGCTTCCTTGCTTCTCAGGATGGTGACTGGGTCAATGGAAAGGTCATTGGTATTGATGGTGCGGCTTGCATGTAAAAATTTAGAATAGAATAGCTTTTGTTTTCTATTTGGCATATAAGGATGTGTCAGGGGGGATCTTGTATGACACAAAATGACATTTTCAACCTTTTTTTCAAATTGCTGTTGGCTATATCTTGACCTAGTTCTGCGAGTTGCTAATCTCATCTGTTCCGTAGTTCACCGGTAATACTACTGTGGTTCGTGATTTGTTCCACTGACAGGCATTACCTATCTTACCCCACACGATGACCGGAACGATTCGTCCATCTGACATCTGCAGTCTTTTTCACCATCCCACCCGCTTGCAACATTAAGAAATGTTTGCCTATAACCTCTTCGAATAAGAGGCGGTTAGCTACAAAGACACGCATGACATATACCAAAGGCACTGACTCCTTCCTTCGTGTGTGAAGCAGCACTGCATAGTACAAAATTTTGGCCAAAAGAAAACGTACAAGGCTACCCTTACCCGTACAAAACACCAATGCAGGGAATAACCACATTTACTTTAACCCTATATCAACAACAACAATAACTACCTATCCGCCTAGTTACGTATAAAAGAAATATTCAAAACATCACACATCACATCACATCACACATACAAAACCAAAGACGTAATTATTGACACATGGCATGTCTCATTATGGTTTTATATACAGTAACTAGCCCAACTCTCTTTCCCCCTACCACGAAATTACGTACTGCTTCCCACTTCATCGTTTTCCTCCAGGACGAATCCAATTACGACTCAAGATGACTCAAACGGTCGCACTCTGGACACAGTGACTTCACATTGTCCATGAACGCTCAATATCGTCGTCTGCCGCAAAGGCCCTTCATCTCTCGTCCCTTTCCTTTCCCATGCTAATTACAAAGAAACATTCAACGTCCAAATACATATAAACCATAACGACATGTAGAAAACCTGCTCCGTCATCTGATTAAATTGAACAATCCACATTTTTTACTGCTTTAAACAGAGATCTTGAGACCACCATCCGCAGATGCAGCAGCAGGGGCGCTGCTGGAGCCGAAAAGATCAGTTCCAGTCTGCGCCTTGACGTACTCGCTCATCATCTTGGTGATGGGGACACCACCACCCCATGTCATGGCTGACGCCATATCGTCGATTTGCTTCATGGTCATGATGACAGCGCCCTGGGGTGCAATGGGAAGACCGTACTTGTCTGTCTTGCTGTCCTCCCGGCGTTCAGCCTTCTTGGCAGCTTCGGCCTTGGGAGCCTCAGGCTTGGCGGACATGGTGCTGTTGGTGCCCTCCAAAGCGGGCTTCTCGCCTTTGGTCGCGCTGGAGCTGGTTTGCGGGGTAGCGGGGGATGCAGCGGTACCGGCAGCGGGAGAGGCAGCTTGGGGAGCAGCTTGGGGGGCAGCTGCGGCCTGGGCACCACCACTCATGAGCGTCATTGTGAGAATGTACTCTCCATCTACCTGCTTGACGGGGATAGCGATACGCATGTTGGCCTGGTCGAGAACAGCAGTGGCCGCGATGGGGGTGAAGGTAGGAGCAAGGAGGAGTTGCTGGGCGACGGGGTTGGGGTTGTTGCCGGTAGTAGATGTACCTGTGTTTGTGTTTGTGGTTCCGGTTCCCTGAACCTGGCGGGCGGCAATCTTCTCCCTGAACTCGCTGCGGCCGTAAACGCTACGGCGGGTACCAGCACTGTTGAGGTTTCCTGTGGCACCACCGGGGTTTTGGAGAACACCACGTTGAGCGACGGCAATAGCGACCTGGCCGTTGGCTGGGACATTCATGGCTTGCATCATCTTCTGGATACGGATGGCGTTGACGGGCATTTGAACAACGGTGACTTGCTGGTTCAGGTTGGGGGTGACGGCGGCCAAGTTGGTGACGACCGAGTAACGGTAGTCGTTGATTGAGGACTGTCCCTGGAGAGCAGCCAACATACCCTGGTCGACACCCTTCTTGACGTTGACATTCATGGTCATGGGCTGGGTAGCGCGGGTAGCCATCCTGAAACCGTCCTGGAACTCGTTCTCTTGGAGACCAGTACCCTGGATAGCGACAGAGGTGCTGCCATCACTGCCAAAGGGAACAACGAGTGTGTTGGTCTCAACAGTCTGGCGGCCAACAACCATGTATTCGCCGTCCATCTGAGTGCGCTTGACCATGCGAACAGTCATATCAGTGGTGTTGACACTCCTCATGGTCTCCTGAATCATCCAAGATTGCCTGTCAGGCGAGAGCATAGCAACATAGGTGTTTCCGGGCTGGACAGCAACACCCTGCAAGTTCTGCATCGTCATGGCCATCTCGATTTGTCCACCAACAAGGTCAGTAGCGCCATTGGTGCTAATGGTCATCGACTGCGGTGAGACAGCGACGAACGGCTGACCAGTGGTACCAGTAACCTGGTTAGAAGGAATTGAGGGTGTTTGCTGGTTAACAATGATCTGTTGCTGCTTCTGGGAGAATGTCTCGACCTTGGAGCGATCTGGGAATTGGAAAGAGTTGAGTGCCATCTAAGCTTATTAGCATACGATACTAGATGTCATGGAATGGAAGGTTTGCTTACGTCGCCATTTACATTAAGCACCTGGTTGTACTGGACACTTTGTGTGTTGACAGTCTGAGCAAGCACGTTTGTGCAGCTCAAGAAGAGCACGAAGAGGGAGGAGACAGTACCGGACGTCATATTGGAAGTTAAGGAAAAGCCACCGGGGCCTTTGAAAATTATTAAGTATAAAGAGAAATTAAGAGAAGAAGAGAGAAGGAGTGACTTGTAGATGACCAGGCTTGCTGAGATGGAAGGGATTTTGAAAACGCCGTGGCGCAGAGGTCAATATAGATTCCTGGTTTTGCGCCATGGCCTCGATTGTAAGCCCGGCGTATCCAGTTCCCGTCCGTAGAGTTTCGGTCCTGCTACAGGTCTGGATGGCGAGTTGTGCTGTAGCACCAAGTCAGGGTCGCTCGTCAGGCAAACTGAGCCACTCCATATCCGAGGGGTCCACCTGAAGCTTGTTCTTGAGTGGGTCATTCGACGATACCTGCCAGCAAACTCACTTTTCTTACACATGTGGTGTCGGCCAAGGAACTACTGGTGATAGGAGTGACGTTTCCCGGCATATTTCGTTTCGAACATAAGGCAAACATCTGTTTTGCGCCTTACACGGATGCCGGGAAGCTCGGCCCTAGTGTTTACGAGACTGTACAACGCATGGCGAGACTGTCCGATGACATCCGGAAACCGGACTTTGCTCGAATATTCTTATTATGCGGCGACTTAAGCCCGGTACTATGGCGGGCACATGCTCTGAATCTCTGTTCCACTTCATTGGATATGTATCGTGCCCACAAAACTGCACGAATAATTCCGTTGCTCGCGATGGTAGGTTCGATGATCAAGCGGTGAAACAAGTCATTCGAGCAATAGTCTAATTTGCGATATGTTCCGGGTCAAGCTTTCGAGAAAGCTTATTGAAATTCGACTCGAACGAAGCGGGATGGTCAAACGACGAGGTTTGGAGTTGTGTTTCGCGAAGCGGCGGGTGGCACGAACATGATGACCTTAGCTCCCGCCTAGTCTAAATCAACCAAGCGCACCGCAATTGACCAAGCCTCCTTAGGTAGCTGATCGGCAAGGATGTACTTGTACTAGGTATTATAGGTGTACCACAGTAGGTTTTTGATTCATGCAACTTAGCTTATTCGACAGACTGTGAGCCCTGATCAGGGTACATGCGGGGCAGCCTTTGGCCTAAGGATCGCGAGAAAAGCAAAAAACAACGACATGCTATGTACGAATATTGACAAGGTGGCGGGAAGTATAGTCTCCATTCATCCTGCATGGGCTTCAGGCTTTGCAGTGAATCTGATGTGAGCACACCGCCAAGGTTCCTGCATCATTGGTAACCCCGTCCACTGGGCGCCTTGACGCTGCCACTCGAGAAAGTCGCTTTGTAACTGCCGTCCATGGCCTTCGCCCTCTGCTTACCCAGGATACCAGTCCGGTCTGTGGTTGGTTGCGCGGCCATGAAGCTGTCAAATTCGTTATCATTCTCATCGCTCTCGGCAGGCTCGCTATCATCCTCGCCTTCGGCCTGTGAATCCCTGGGCTCAGGTTCAGTCCTTGGTATGCGCTCCGGACCCTTCTTCTCATCCCCACGATCGTTTTCGTCGTCTATTTGTGTAGGGTTGGTGAACGGTTTCGACGCGAGGACTCTGCGCCTTAGCTCTGCCATCTCCTCCTCATCATCTGATGATTCCGGAATGTCATAGGGATTCCGGGGATCGATCTTGTCCTCATCCTCCTCCCCACTACCTTCACCGTCTTCATCGTCATCGTCGTCATCGTCGTCAGACTCGTCGATGACTCGCCTATTCATGTTCCCCCCAGCCCACATGTCCTCTTCGACGCCATCCTCCTTGTCTGCACGACTCGTGTTGTACTCGCGCTCAATCTTCTCTAGCCACACTTCTTCTGCTTTCTTGATTTGTTCCTCGTTCTCGCACGCCATATACCGTTTTAGCAACGCGGCATTGATGTCTAAAAACGCTTGGCCATAGGAGAAGGTCGACAGTATTGACTCGGCCCACTCCGCATGTCCGCAGATGTAGTAGCATGCCGCAAGCGCTTCTACGCAGTTCAACCGCCACGGTCGGCCATAGTTGGTAGGGTTCGCGGCAACGAGGTAGGGCAAGAGACGCTCACATTTGCCTCCTATTCGGCCAAATGGCACCTCGTCTATTCTGTTCCAGCTCGCTTCTACCACGGCAGCGCCGTATTGCTCCACAAGATGCTTGTCGTCGCGACTCACAATCTTCTTTGCCTTGGGGCTGACTACCACACCCGCAAATTTTTGCCCTACGTGTAGCTCGCGCATCATGCCGAGGCGCATCAACCTCTTGCCTGAGCAGCGCTTGGCATCGCAGTGACCAAGGTCCCAGCATGCGGCTTTGAACTCGGGTTTTGCGCCTCTTGCTTCCGCGCCATCGTTCTCGTCAGCAGCATCGGATGCGCGGCGGGGGCGGGGAGGAGCGCGTGCTTTGGCCGGGTTTCTGAACTTGTTGTTGCCCTTGAAATCTTTCTTATGGCGGACCATCTTGATGTTCGGCCTTGGCTTACTGGCAAGGATAATTCAGTGCTGGTGCTGGTGCTGTTGCTGTTGCAGATCAGTCACAAAGCTGGAGGCGACAAGAAGGCGACAAGAAGGCGGAATTGCATTGGAGCCTCGCAATCGATAAGTAACTACTGGTTGGGGTGTTGGGGTACGCTAGTGTTATGACGTTGTCCCCCTCCGTACCATACCCACCACTTACAGCTACACCCTACAATACATAGTAGACAAACTAGCACCAACTCTATGACTCATGAAGCGGACGCGCATATTGTATCCCCCCAATAACAATACTACTATAGCATTGATGCGACGACAGACGCAAATCAGAGCAAGACCAAACTCATCTCATACCTCGACGCTACGGATACTCACGTCCTTCTCAATACCATATCCGTGGCATTTGTATCACGGACGCTATGAAACACCAAGGCTTGCAATCTCCCCCATCTCGTTCTTTTGCTGTCCTCCGACAGAGTATGATGCCTTCCACCTCATCTTGACACTATTACCTGATCCTCTTTGGACATTATTCACTCGAATGTTCTGGGTAATACCAAACTTTTGATTCGGCCCAAGATTGACACCTGACTGCGGTTCCAACTGTAACTGGGCACCCTATCGGTTGTTAGCTCATTGCATTTCCAAGTTGTGGTTGGGAATTGTTCTACCTTGGATGCAGCAACCTGCAGTGTTAAAGCAGATATTGGCAGTGGGGTGTTGTTTGATATTCGCGACTGAATTAAAAGGGTAGTGTCTGTCTCTCGGGAGATGTTGAAAAGAACGTTCACAGTGGAGTTGGTGACGGTGATTTCTTTGGAAGTATCTGGCACAGACGAGGCAAAATCCCATTCATCGTCGTCATTCGAGGCATCGGTAGTTTGCACTAGGTTTGTTGTCGGCGCAGAGGTACTGCCTCCTAGCAGATCAACAACGTTGGATGCTGGTGCTGGTGGCTTAATTGATTGTTGGTACTGGAATGGCGAGGCCTGTCGTGGTGTGGAAGCAAGTGCTGCAAAGGGATCTGGAGTGCGAGAAGGTTGTGGTGGTGTCGAAAACGTGGATTGTTGAGGCGATTTCATCTGAGGTTGGTTGGACTTGGGTCCTGCTGTGAAAAGATCAGTGATAGCTTGGTTAGTGGCCTTTTGCTGGGCCTGTGATTGTGGTACAGCCATGCCGGACATGCCCAAAACTAGTCAAGTCAGTGGATGGTTAGGAGCGATATGACTACAAACAACTGACCTGAGCCATTCGATCCACCCAGGGATATGCTTCCGGACTGGCCGTATGTTTCTCCACTCAATGACAAGCCCAACAAATCGTCAACGAGTGCATTCTTCGCAGCAGCTGGCTGTTGGGAAGCCTGCGAAGTTTCCGATGGTGAAGGCGTGGGCTCTGCGTCCCCAAAGTCGATCAGGTTCAGAGTGTTGTTCGGGCCCTGTGACACCCCAGCACCACTACGGCCCAGCGTACCCTGGGGAATATTGTTTGCGGCTTCCATGTCGCCCTTCTTGAAGAGTTTGTATCTCTCTATCGTCCGGTGAATGCTGTCGTTGATTTCAAAGAGTTTCGCCACGGCTTCGTGATCTTCGGAATCCTCCTCACACATTTTCTGGATCTTGGGGTGCGCGCTCTGGAGGGCGTTGGCTAGTTCCTAGGATGCACTTAGTGAAATAACACCAAATTGCTATGCCACGTAGCCTACCTCAAAGACATCGCCCTCTTTGATTTCGTCGCCAGGTCTGTAGCCCTGGAGCATCTCCTCGAGTATCCTGGCTTTCTGCTGTATTCTCCCGACCTCTTCGGCAGCCTTTGCGCGCCAATCAGTTTTGTTCCGTGTATCGTATCCGGCCATGACTTTCATGAGCTTGTTCGCTTCCTGGAGATCTGCAGGTCCTCCGCGACGGATCAACTCCTGCAACTTTGCCGACTGTGCCTCTCGTTCCTCCTCGGCCATCTCCTCGGCAGATCGGAGGTTCTGCGCAGTGTCAGCAACATGGCCAAGCCGCACTCCTCAGCACACATACGTCGCTTGGATTCAAGACTGCTGCGTCTTCCTTGCGTACTTCCGGGAAGATGTAGCCTTTGTAGCTAAGAAGCCTATGCATGTCGCGTATGAAGCCCAGATCGTCCTTGTACCGCGAAGTCTGACATATCGTTTGCCGCCATTCTTCTATCAGCTCAAGTATCTTGTTCTGCACACGGGACGAGTGGACGGGTGGGCGTTCGGGAAAGCGGCGCACAAGCTCATTGAGGAACTCCTTGGTGCTGATCTGAAGATGGAATGGGTAGCCGCAGTTCTTGACGCAAATGTCCAGGAGCTGTCTGATAGTGAGCTAGCGATACGTGGGACGAGGCGGGGCAGTACGGGCGTACATTGAGCGCGAGAAGGGCCACATTCTGATTGCGGTGGTTGACGTAGTGTACGATGGTGACGGCGGCCTCGCGAGGTCTGCAGAGCCATTAGTATGCCGTCTGTGGTGGTGCGGTAGCCTGATCGTACGCGGAGCCTTTCTTGCTGTTGATCAAGTCGGCGATCTCGAGGTTTAGGGCGAGATTCGGCTCAAAGTTTTGCGGATCGCACGCCTGTACTATTGCCTGCATGTTAGCAGCGTCTATAGAGCCATGCCGCCCAGTGCTTACATATGAAGCGCTGCAGTGGTGAGCTTGGGGCCTCCCCGAATGCGCCGTAACGATCCCGGGCGGCCATGCGCGCAGATGCTGCCTCCATTGCGCCGCCGGACAGCCTCAGCTCGGTGGGTGGAATCCGATATGGATACGAGTTCACGAGGGTTTGGCGGGGGCACAGGTGCGTCGGTCGGAATCGCGTGTAGCAATAATGTCTATGCCCGACTTCACGAATGGGCGGGGAGTCGGATCGGCCAACGGGCAGCGGGCAGCTCGACTCAGGTTCATACCTACCTGCCGGTACCTACCATGAACGCCTTGGCATCGCGGCTGCTACCTACCCACTTCGCATGCATGTTCGCTGCCTGCTCATGTACACAGCTACATATATGGCCACATAGGTATAGGCAGCTAATGTTGCATTCATCAATTCTTAACATATACGCGCAAGCTTACTCGCCTGTCGTAGCACTAGCTATCTACAAAGTATTGCCGCAGCCATTTTCAGAGATTTTTCAGATCATCCAAAAGTCCTTGATCAGATACGCAGCATATCCGGCCAAGCCGGCCAGAACCGTCTGCGTGCCATAGTATCCTACAATTCTTCCAGGACCCTTGGTGTCTTGGATAAGTAAGCCTAACTCGGCATGGCCGACACGCAGAGCAAAGAGAGTGCCTAGTGCATAGTTGATGTAGGACCTGGTACAGCTGTTAGACGCGTCGCTAGCTACCAAGCTAAAAACATTACCTGTTTGCTCCGTTGAGCTCAGCGAGCAGTGCAATACCAAGGATCAATGGAACGTTCTCAGTAAAGTTCAGCTGTGCGCGCGTCGAAACGTAGAGAGGATCTGTGCCACCCTCCGACTCCTTTGTCTTGTCGCCAATGAAGCTGTTTGTCATCAATGTTAGTTGGTTGTTGCAATTGGCCGACCCCGAACTACCTACGTCTTCGTGCTCAATCGGTGGTATACAATGCGGTTTTGGAGAAAGATGTAGTAGGCCGCAAAGGGAGCTGCCCATGTAGCAGTTGCAGGAGCGAGGAGCGGCATTGGAACGCCGAGACCAACTTTAGTCGCCATCTTCTCTGCAGAAACAGATACGTAGTTGACCATTTGATGCGGAATCGAAGCAGAGGGGTTTTATAATTATGTGGGGACTTCAGAGTGGACAGGGTAGTTATGCCGATTCAAACTATGTCGTCATCTAGGCCTCTAGTGGAGACAACTGACCCGAATCGACGTTTCCGAAGGACCTCGTAAAGTTGTATGAAGATTAAGCAGAGTAAAGACTACAGTGCAGATGCGTGAAATATATAGCAGTGGTAATCTGGAATTATAAATGCGCAATCCTGGGTGCTGACTGCAACTCCCGTCAGCCTTCTCACCATCTATGCTTGAAAAGACTTACTGCAGCTGAGAGTAGGGTACACAACATGAAAATTGCTGATTATATCTGATTACATATACGAACGGAATATCTACAAGGCCATGTGGAAGAAAACGCGTGTCCGTAGTTCTGCTTCATCGATGCTGCAGACTAAGTGAGCTTCGTTCTTTAGGGTGCATCGAAGACTGCGCTTACCGGCTTCATATGCTCAGCATCATTTTCCTTATTGTCATCTCGGACTTCTTTGAGCATCTTATCGATACCTCGCTCGCTCAGGGCTTTCTGTGCGAGGGGTTAGATGGTGTAGGCCATGTTGGGCAGGCTGACCAACTGAAAGGCATTTCTCATACTGCTCGAATATCGGCTTGCACTCATCGGTAGTAGCAGTACCCCTGAGAAATTCTAATTACTGTCAGCGTCTGCGGCTGCACATGAATAGTTGGTGCACTGCATACTCTCGCTGTACCATTTGAGGAAACAATTGTCGTAGCGCCTATGTTATATGAGCAACATGTCGCTGGCATACTCGGAACATACAAACTAACTCTTTTACTTGGTTGCATTCTGGTGCTAATGAGGCCGACATGTTGATGGGATATTGGTCAGGTAGGCGTACGAGGCACGACCGAATGAAGGTTGCGCGACTACCGGTACCGTGCCGGTAACGTTATCGATAGCGAAAAGCGCGCTAAGGGAATACGGTAATAGTTGAAGGTTTCTTTCTACAAACACATGCGACACGCGCATTTTTCCTACGCGCACCATCTCCACTACCCCGAGGCGATACGCCACCCTAGACCGCGTCATAGATCATTATCCTCGAGGATGAGTCCGCAATAACAAAGTCGCTATGCACTCCTTCACGACGTTCCAGAAAGACATCTCGGCTGCCCTGAAATCGACGACACACTCTGCCTCGTGCATCGGGAGCGCAGACATAGCCTTCCAACGGTCGCTCAATCCCAGTGTTGGCACCCAACTGGACGCCCAAAATGCGCGCCTCCTTCACATTGCGCAACGGCTTCTCGAGAATGCTGCAGCAAGCTCGGACGCTGTAGGTCCCAAGCTACCCGACGTCGAAGCTATAGACACCAATTGGAGGGGGGTTGTTGATGTCATCGACAGCTTGCTTGAGAAGGCCGACACTAGCCTGGACGAATACACGGGTCTTGTGAGACGGCTGAGTCCGGCAGGCGAACAGGTAGGACAACACCGACGTCCGGGGGCACAGTGCATCGTCTAACCATACCACAGGCAGCTGTGAAGCCTCGCCCGAACATTGCCGACAAGAAGATCATCCCAAAGCCTCAGCTCAATTTTGAACATGTACCGACCAACAACGAGACTGGCGGCTTCCGCCCACTGCTCACGTCAAAGCCGCATGCAAAGATCCCGCTAGAAGAGTGTCTGAAGACCTTCAAGGACAAGCGGGGTCGAGAACAGTATGATTCTCACGCCTGCAATGGTGCCATGTGCTTACTGTGGACAGATACCCGCATCCCTACCAAACCGAGATTGAAAGTTACAAGTACCCATCGGCCGTATACGAGAATGCCGAGCCTCAACAGTATCCCCCCTTTGAACATACTACCGCTACTCTGGTTGACACTCCTGAGGCGCTAGCGGCCATGCTCTCGGAACTAAAGACTGCAAAGGAAATCGCCATCGACCTGGAACACCACGATAACCGCACCTACATCGGCATGGTATGTCTGATGCAAATCAGCACGCGTGACAAGGACTGGATAGTCGACACACTCAAACCCTGGCGGCGGAAGCTGGAGTGCTTGAACCAGGTCTTCGCAGATCCGAGTATCCTCAAGGTCCTCCACGGCGCATTCATGGACATTGTATGGCTGCAACGAGACCTCGGGCTTTATATAGTCGGCCTTTTTGACACCTTTCACGCTGCCCGGGCCCTTGGCTACCAAGCTGCCAGTCTAGCCTATCTACTCGAGCTACATGTCGGTTTCAAAGCACAGAAACAGTACCAGCTTGCAGACTGGCGTCAGAGACCACTCAGCAAGGAATTGTTTGAATATGCGCGCGCAGATACCCACTTCCTGCTGTACATATACGACAATATGCGTAACGAGCTAGTCAACAAGTCGGACTTCTCTGACGCGCAGAAGAACAAAGTTCACGACGTACTTCAAAACTCCAGGGATACCTCCTTGAAGCGATACGAGCACCCTATATACGACAGCACAATGGGCCTTGGAACCGCTGGCTGGTACAAGTTGATTTCGAGAACGCCCGCTCAGTTTACACGGGAACAATTTTCCGTCTTCCGAGCTGTGCATGAGTGGAGAGACACGCTTGGCAGAAAGAAGGATGAGAGTCCGCTGTTCATTATGCCGAACCACGCCGTTTTCTCTGTGGCCCGTGACATGCCTTCAGACAAGGTTGGCCTATTTAACGCTATCCAACATGTCGGCCATATCATCCGAGCCCATGCAGACGAGCTTTTGGGTGTGGTTGCGGAGGCCAAGGAGAGAGGTGCGAGTGGCCCAGAATTGCACGAAGTACTACAAGCGATCGCGGATATGCAAAGAGCAGAAAGAGCCGAGTCGGAAACTGCGACCAAGATAGCAGAAGTTGCTGTGGCATCAGTTGCACGGGCTCCCACACTCACTAGACATATAAGCACAAGTACCCACCCGACATCAATTTCTATTCAGGCTGTCCGGGCCCCAGCATCTGCATTCTGGGGCAAACTATCAACAGATATCCAAGTCTCGCAAGAGAGGAAGACGTCTCCGGTTGATATGGACCTTGCTCTGCCGTTGCCGCCTCTTACCGCGCAGATCTTCGCCCATGCGAGTGGCACCAATCAAACTTCACCAAAAGCCGAGAAAGCGAAGCACACATTTGTTCCCAAGGACGAACGACCCGCACAAGACGAACGGACCGATACATTCGTCGTAAAACACCTAGGTGGTCGCAAACGAAAGCGAGGCGACGCCCCAGAAGAACCAACAGCTTCAACATTAAGCCCGAACGCCATGATCAAGGACGAAATCATGTTGGACGCTCCTGAAGAAAGCGCAGACGCAGTACATGCTCGCGAAAAGGCGGCCAGAAAAGCTGCACGTAAGCAGAAGAAGAAAGATGAGGCTGCGGCTCAAGCTGCTGCTGGTAATTCCGAAGCAGTGTTTGACTATGCAAATGCAAAGTCGGTCCTGCACGCTGAAGACGGTGATGATAAGAAGAAAAAGAAAAAGGACAAGAAGAAGAAGAGTGCAGGGTTCGCACCCTTCTCGGGCATGACGGATGCGCCCAAGGGGCTACCGAGGGCGCAGAAGGAGATAGCGGGACGAAGTAAGACGTTCAAATCTTAGATAGCGGGCAGGAAAGTGAAGGGGAATCTTGCATCTTTGCGACTTTGCGACTCTGCGTCTTTGCGTTCTTGTATATTCTACCACGTGCATTGTGACAGCATTCTGACTGATAGTTCTGGTATCATAGCATCCATTGAGGAATGATATTCCCATGATGAGCATTGTCAATCATCGATAGCTCGTATCTGTACTAGAGATGCATGTGTCTCGCGCTTTCCATAATCGTTTCCATCACGCGCGCTGTTACGCACGTGTTTGGCATTCAGAAGATAGCGAATCGTGAGGAAAACCCAAAGACCGATATAGACAAGGGCTCAGACAGGAGACCAAGTAGCCAGTATCGGGACATGGTCCGCATATCTTGTGCAGTGGTGCAGTGGTTCTAACCAGGGGTCCTTCAGCCCTACGACGGGCCTGTGCATGTGCCCCACATTCGCGTAACGTACCCAAGCGATGGTATGGGAATTGGGGGTCCCGCGCTCTCGCTATCCCCGAATGCAAACGACAAGACCTTTTGATCATCTACACAAACAAGCATTTCTGCCCGTCAGCAGTCCCCATGTAATTCTGGCTCCCCCCACTCCACCGGCGAAATGCCCACGCAACTCGCGCACCCCTCGCCGAAGCGCAAGCGCGACCAACCTCCGCCGGCTCCACTGCTCAACACCGCATTGGCCCTGCGTCCTGCATCGACACCATGGCGCAGCGACCATGGGCCGTCATCAGGCCCGGACAGCCCGCGGAATACAGTCGCTGAGCAGCTGCGAGGCATGACCCTGACCACCATTGCCGCCATTCCCATGTCCCCGCTCACACCCACCGACGACACCATACGCAAGAAGCCGAAGCTAGATGCGACGAGAGTCGACAGCACCACATCGCCAACAACATCAACAGAGGCAGACACCACGACACACGAGCGTCCAGCAGCAAACAGCAAGAATCGGCGCATCGTTATTGCTGATACTGTACATGTCACGCCTACGTCCGACGACTCTCGGGTAATACCAGAGACGCCTCCAGCGTCACAACCCCGCTTGCTGCCAGATATCGCTTCGTTTACAACACAACCCACGGCATTTGTCTCGGCGCCGTCGTCATCGTCGTGCTTGTTATCCACCACCATCCCCACCACCAAGACGCACGTCTTTGCATCGACGACGGCACAACGCAAGCCGCGCACCCTAAATCGGCCCTCTTCGCCACGGCCCCGTCCGAGGACAAAGTCGCCCTCGCCTCCACCGTCGCTGTCGGCCCTCACGTGGCAGGACAGCGAGATTACGGGACATTTGGCAGACCCGGCTACCGATCCGGATGATGATGGCACGGGTCTTAATGGTATTGGGTTCAAACCGACGCCTGCTCTGGCATATGCAAGGTCCCAGAAGCGTCGACAACAGCTCAACGAATGGAAGATGAGGGAAATGAGAGATGCGAGAGCGAAACGCAGTGAGCGCCGACGGGGAGGTCTGCGGGGCACGCCGTCCAGGGAACCCACTGTCGAGCGCGAAGTCATGTCCATCAAGGACATGGCGGCTACTAGTACGAAGCGAACGGTCAAGTTTGCCATATGAGTGAGGGAATATTGGTAATGGTAAGGTAATTGTAATCAAAGGGGGTCGGTCATCTTTGGAGCATGACTGGCTGGGTGACGAATGTTACGAGACTTATGAAGTGCAAGTGCAGGAAACCAAAGGGTACATGTTGGATATTTAGCGCCACGCTTGGAGCTATGGCGACGACGACCATGGAGAGTCGGGTTTTACTTTCGTATCTTATACTTTTGTTTACTTTCAAGCATTTTTTTTTATTTCTTGTTTTATCTTTCATTACAAAGTCTGGATGGAACCAAGGGGGAACTTCTATACAGAAAGAGAATCTATACTCAATCACATCTCATCAAATCAGTAGTACGGTAGTCATGCCTTCACAGCATAACCCTCTCTTGCAAATCCAATCAAGATGCAATAGTGAAAAATCACAACTCCTGCACCCCTTCCTCCCCCTTAGCCCCACCACCGCTAGCCTTTCCCCCGCCAACCCACTCATCCCTCACCAACCTTGCCACGTTCTTCCCACTCAACGCACTCGTCTCCATGGTACTAATAAAACTCTCAATCCCACTCGTATACCAAAATCCCTCATCCAAGGCTATCTGCTCAAACGTAACCCTCGGATACTCCCTCGGATACGAGTACCAGAGTTTATGATGTATCCAACTCACCGTGCCATTCACGCATCCCTCTTCAGCTTCCTTTTTCTCGACGCGCTTGCCCAGGATATGGGATAGGAATGTTGCATTGACGCGCTCGGGCGAGAAGATTTTGTAGATGTATTCTAAGCGCATCGGGGTGGAGAGGGGGTTTATTCCGGTCGCAGAAATGGATACACTGTAGAAGTTTGGAGAACCGGCGCTGTCGGTGGGTGTTTCAGAGGGGGGAAGAGTAGTGAGGACGTATTGAGGAACGGGGGTGTTGGCGGCTAGGTTGAATGCTGCTGGGTCTAGTTGATATGGGGAGGCGAAGAGTGTGGTGTGGAGATGCGTGTATGGTATTTCGTCTGGCATGTGGTGTGGAGCGGGATCGATAACCAGGTTACTGTATTGGAGGGGCGCGGCGAGGATAACTTGGTCGAACAAGGTGGTCTGGTTGGCGTTGGTAGTGACGGCGTAGGTGCCGTTGTGTTGCTTTGAGATTTGCGATATGGTGGTGTTTAGGTGAAGGTTTGCGCGGGCGGCCTTGAGCATGTGGGCGAAGATTTGCCAGTTTCCGCCTGCGATTTGCATGGCACCATTTGTGGCCATGCAGACCATTGTCTCCAAGCCGTGGATGTAGGGAAGGTTCGAAGCGTAGTTGACGCGTGTGCTGGCTTGGATAATCTCCTTTGAGAAGGCCTCGCCGATGCCGTTGGCTTTTAGGTACTGTTCCCCTGTTACGCCTGTAGCTTGTAGTAATCCAACTCGCTCAACAACTTCGCTCAAGCTCTTCCATGGGAAAACAGGCTCCTCGTACATGGTCAAGAACCTGCCCACTGCACTTTTCATCAACCGGTTCGTCCACAGCGGCGCGGCCCCGTATCGCCAGAGTAGCTTCGCCTTATCCCACCACGTATCCCCCGCTTTTGTCACAATCACAAACTCCCGTCCGTTCCAAATACCCAGATCCGGCATCCCAAATGTCTCTGCAATATCGCCCCCTGCAGCAGAAAGGTTGAAGTCTTCCATAGCTTTTACCATGATGTGATTAATTTGCACAAAGATGGATCCACCGAGCTCTACGGCAATGGATTTTTCGCCCCATGGGTTTACCGTGGTTGTACGACCACCGACATAGTTGTTACGCTCAAAGACGGTGATATTGATCGGAATGCTGGCTTCGGCGGCGTATTGGGCAAGATGGTATGCAGCTGATGAGCCACCTGCACCGGCACCTAAGAAAGGTCAGCTAAGAGGTAATTTTGGCCGGAACATTGGATTACCTATGATTGCAACTTGCTTTACACGAGGCGCATCGTTATGAGCAAGAGCGCCCACGAGCGGTAGCAACGAAGCAACACGCAATAGCAGCATGGTGTCAAAGGATGCCCACGCAAAAACACAGATCATGTAGTGTTATTTTAGGGAGGAAAGATGGAAGCGTGATAAGCTTCAAGTGACACCAAAGGTCATGATGGTGTTGTGGAAGGCTGGCGGAATGCTGGGGAGGTGACGTTGTTGCCGCATGGGTCAGCCACCGGCCGGGTCCCTGTAGGTACCTGAATAAGCATCTCAATAGCGTGTCGCGTTTGGCTTCATTGAAACATCAGCTGTCAAGTGACGCGGTATTGTGTTTTCACATGTTGAGTTTTGGAAGTGTACAATGCGTGATGACGCGCTTTCACGTGATTTGGGGTTGGTAGCTGCGAGGATCCACCGTACCCGGTACCCTTAACTCCGTACTATGGAGAATACGAGAGGTCGACTGAGCATTGAATTGGTAAAGGCACTCTTGTTGGTACCCTTTCCGGGAATAGTATCGAATACTTGTCACTGTTTGCAGCTGTTTTGTTTCAACTATAACTATTCGCCAGAGTATCTATCATTCAAATGGTGGCCAGTCTCTGTCTCAGCAACCCCCTATGCCTCAACTCACCCATAACCTTCACGGCTCTCTTACCTTCGCACAGCCTCCACCTTCTCCCTCGTCTTCTGCTTCTCTGCCTTCCTCTTCTTGTCCACCCTACCGCTCAACACCTTGTCGACATCGCGATCCAAGGCTCGGCCCTCTAACTCATGATCGTCGTCTTCCATACCCCTCATGTAGCTGGCTACATCGTCGGAGACTTTTAGAGAGTATTTAACAAGGTTTAGGACGCTGCGGCGGATAATCTTGGGCGCAGTGATTTGTCTTTTTGGCCCCAATGCTGATTCTGAATCAGATTCTGACTCTAACTCAGGCACTAACTCTGACTCTGAAGTATCGCTGTCACTGTTCGTAATAGCTTTGCGGCCGTGGAGTTTCTTTGCTGTTGCTGTTTTCTTTGTTGCTGCCTTCTTCGTTGCTACTTTCTGCGCTGTTGTTGTCTTTTTGGCTGGCTTACTAGTGTGACCCTTTTCATAGTTCCTAACAGAAAATAGCCGACCCATATTCATATCCACCAATTTTCGCCGTCTTGCGCCTAGGATTACATTCTCTTCAGCCTGTGGGTTGCCGACGATGGGCCTATTAGGGACTGGTGAATGGGAACCCCTTTCCCAGCCCTTTCCTGATTCTTTCGCGGCATTTTTTAGGGTAGATTTGTCTTTTGGCGAAGACACTTGCACTTTACTTTGTTGGTTATTTTGGGACGCAGTGGAAGCTGTTTTGCTACGGTTAAAGTTTGATTTTACCATGGTGGAATTGAATCTGTTTGCAGTTGGTTGGAGATTGAGAGAATGCTAGAATATGGAGAACTAGGAAGATGACAGTCTTATATGCATGAAAAATTCCGGCGGTTTGCTGACTGAAGGGGTTGGAAGGTGCATGTAAGTATGAGTGTTGCGGCGAGCTGTGCCGAGACACACGGGCACAACCTAGACCTGTCATGAGTCATCTCATCGTGTTACATACAGACTCATGGATATAGTATCCTGATTCACTATAGAACATGGAGCATGGAAATCGGCAGTGCCTGATCTGCGCTGTTCTTCTCTCGACCAAAGCATTCCTCATTTCTTCGCAGCTGGTTTTGCGGGTGTCGACGCTGACGCCTTTGCAGGTGAGGTCTTGGTGGCATCGGTGGTTTTTCCTGAGGACTTCGCCTGCCTACTTATCAGATCCAAGAGATGGTCCTCCCCTTGCTTGCCCTACAAGTGTCCAGTCAGCCAATCTTATAATCATATACAACTGCAACAGAAAACGCCAAAACCACTCTCTTGAAGACGCACCTTTTCCGCTTCAGTATCCGCATCCCATCCTCGCCCAAACCTTGCCCTGAACCCGGCCAATTTTCCTGCCTCGTCCTCCTCTACGTTCAGCAGCTTTTGTGAAGTCGGGTTCCACAGAGGCGAGTTCCTTATATCCTTGGCGCTCTTGTATACTGGCGTTGGGTTTGTTGTGCGTACGGTGAAGGAGCTGCCGTCGGAGAGGGTCATGAGCTGGGTGAAGGTATATGGCCGCTTCGGTCGGCGGAGGAGCGTCGCATGTCGGACTTGATTTGCTGGTCGTATCTGAGGTTGTATTGATTGGCGGAGGATGCGCAGTGCGCTCATTGAGGGGATTGGGGATGCCATGGCCGAGCGTCTGGTGTTGCGGTTGGTGGTGAAAGTTGCGGAGAAGAGACGGAGGTCTGGGCGGCGCTAGGCAGGTACGGTACGGTACGGTACGGTACTGGTAATATTTTCACGAATCTTGCACGCGCAACACCATCATTCGCATTGCGTCGCTCTTTGTTGTGGTGCCGTCACTGGGGCTCCAAATTCAATTCCCCGCGCCAACATTGCGCATGCGACACTAAAAGACTGCTTCTGGCTGTGGCCATGTCACTTTCACAGCGCCCCGCCGCCCGCTTCTTTGCCGCCTTCTACAGATGGAACCTGCACACCCGTGAGATAGACTCTATGATCACAATGAGCAACAATTGATACCAAGCCAGAACGCTCCCGGCCTTGTGCTCCAGCGTCTCAATGTGCCCGAAATAATGCACATGTCCGCCATGGCATTTTCATCCCAAGGTACTACCACGCTACTCGTCTCCTGCAACAAAGTCAGGATGAGCAGGCGGCGACTCCTACCGAGGATGCTCGAGCTATACCACAAATAGGGGAAGAGCAGATATCTCAGCCAGCGAAGAGCATACCGGTACAAGAAGCAGAAGAAGTAGCCAAGACCCAGCCAAGTGTGGAAGAGCAGGATATATTCCCTGAACCGTCCGAGGCAGAGCTTAAGAAGCAGGCACTGAAGACTTCGGTGCGCAGCTTCATGCGCAACGTTCCTAGCTCCGTGGCTGTCATTACTGTGGCGGGTATCGACGCTAGCAAGAGGCATGGCCCTGTGGGCGTCGCCGTATCGTCTCTATCCACCGTGACACTAGACCCTCCAACAATTTCCTTCAACATCAAGCAACCTTCGAAGACACTCGATGCCATACGAACCGCCAACGGCCTCTTCCGCGTTCACTTCCCAGCGGCTGATAGAGGCGGCGCAAAAGTCGTAGACCTATTTTCTCAAGGAAACCATCTTGATGCTTATAGCTCGCGGTGGAAAGAGTTGAAGATTCACCATCCCAAAAAGAATACGTCTTCCAATGCTACCGCTCTTTCTTTGATGCCTTCCAATGCTACTGCACTTTCTTTGGCGCCGCAGATCTGGGATGACTTCATACTAGCTGCAATGGAGTGCAAAGTTACTCACGAATTTCCTGTTGCAGATCACGTCATCCTCGTTGCACGGGTCGAGAGCCTAGAGCACAAGCTATCTACAGATCCAACAATGCTTTATATTGATGGAGGCTACAGAGTACCGAAAGGTGAAAAGATTTACTCGTCTGTAAGAGCTAGAACACCCATCGGAAGCGATCAAGCCGTTTGGTCGGTATGGGACTATCCTTTATTTCCTGGGGAAAAGGAACGGCTGGATTATCTGGCTCAAGTCAAGGCTATCGTAAAGAAAACTCCGGCTTATTACAAAGACCCAACCAAGGAGACATACCGAGAACTCGATTCAATCTTGCCGTATCCCCCAGCAAGCTTCGGTATCAACACGGAGCTTCTAGTTGCTGAATGCCGACGAGAATTAGGCCTCGACGATAAGCTCCCACCTGAGCTCAAAGATCAGCAGGTTCTAGCCGACTTTTATGGCTCGCTTACGCCGTCGATGAGGGAAAAGATTATTGAGCGAGCGAAGAGGGCAATCACACTAGACCCGCGTTTCCTAACCCAGAACTACCGGCTCTTTTTGCAATCTATAGGTGTTAGTCCCAACAGCCGCGATCTGCTCCCCAGCGACATCATGCAGCCTCTACGAGCCGCCGGATTAGTGCCGCCTTTCGATTCGCGAAGAGAACAAATAGAAAGCAGATCATACGATATCCGAAAGGTCGAGCAGATTGAGTTTCACCTACGTGAGGAAATGTCAAAGATGAAATACGCAGCCGCGTTGAAAGAACCCTTCGATAAAATTATTGAGGCCATGGGCGAAAAGAGACCTGTGGTTTACGTTTTCAAGAAAGCTCGGGCACGTCTCCTCACCGAAAGCCACCCAACGCTCTTTAATAACCTCTGCATCGACATTTCCGGTCACTTGACTGAGGCAGAAGTTCGCGTAGTCATGTGTCGTCTCATTAACAGCCTGGACATCTTCTCCATGACGTTCCGGAGGAACATTACCCAAGACTGGTGCGAACTGTTGCGTCGTGTGGGCGTAAATCCGACCATCACAGGCATGAATGTGGAGTTCATGATTGGCAAACTCAGACACATCTTCTACTCCACTCGACATTTCCGCGACTTCCCTATCGCCGTAGAAGAGATGTTAAAACCATGGTTTGTGTGGACTGTTAGCTGGGACAACCTCGAGGAACGTGTTAAGCAATTCGTCCAGAAGACTCCTCTACGCGCAACGGGCTGGTCAAGCAAAGACCGGCTGGCTGCCATGGGCTTGCACTGGGAGGCTGTTGTCACACTACCCAAAGTTGACAGCCTTGGTGAAGAAGTAAAGCAACCGCTCTGGGAAGGCCATATACTGGATACTCTCGTAGCAAAGGAGTTGAAGAACTACTACGGCAAGGGCACAGACGAAGAGAACGAGGGTATCGCAAAGTACCTAAAAGAAGCCTACGACTTTGACGTCACACACAAGTCAATTGTATACACACCCGCAACATCACCAGATCAATCTTCCGGTGACGACATGCAAAAAGCCATGGAAGCATATCTCCCCACACAGAAAGGACAGGTCAAGTCATCCTTCTTGCAGCGCGTCACGGGCCCTCCTCGTCCCCGCACTGAAGTTACTGCGGCTCCACGTAAACCGCGGCATCGATCATCCAAGGATATGGCTACAGGCAAGCCGCCCGTTCGAGTAATCACGCCACAGCGCACCATACCGCTTGTACGCCGCTATCGCGCGAGTGACGAGAATAAATTAACCAGAGTTGGTAAAATTGTAGAACGCGCGATAAAGCCGCCTCCTGTGCAGTGGAAGACTTACACGTTTAGCAAAGGGGATGATGAAGGGTCCTCGTAGAAGCGAGAATGTGTAGATTTTTCTAGAATTTGCGTGACGGAATATGTAAACAGTAGTTGAAAAACAGGACATTATAGTTCTGTCTGTATGATACAAGAGCTTCTCAAGTCAAAGGTTGTGTGACACATCTAATTTCCTTTTCTTTCTTCTCACCCAGCCCAACTGCTTTTGTATGTTTATTAGTACAGTTCTGGGGTATCTACCACACTACGGGATTGAAAGTCACCATGACCGGTCTTGTGGTTTGCAGCATTGCGGGTATCCTTTCCCTCTCTCGCGATATCATGACCATTTTTTCATCCTTCATCATGTCTACTCCACTACCTTCTGACTCAGGCTCGGTCTTTACTCCATCATCCCCTTGCTCCTCCTCCCCTCTGGTCGACCGCGTCTTTCTTTTCTGCATCGCGCGCTTCCGCCGGCGTATTGCATTCTTCTCTCGTCTCTCGATGACATCACTTTCTTCGGCAGACTACTTGTAGTATATTAGCAGCTTTTTCATCACCAGCATTGAGGATGTATGAGTGAAACTTGCAGAGGTGCATTCAGCAGAGTCGGTGAAACTAGACGTGCGTTTCGGTGTATACCCCGAGGAGAGCGACGAGGCGGAGTGGTGGCGGGTGCGCGCTGGAGGATGTGTGTGCAGAGGATACGTAGCGGTAGACGTGACACTGTGGGAGGAGCGACGGGAACTCGTCTAGGCAATATATATGTTAGCAAGAAAACCACTCGCTTCAAAAAATAGCACGAGGACAAGAACGAAAAGGAGAAGGGGGAAATCTATCAATAAAACTTACTGCTCTCCTCCTCTCTCCCCCTGCTTCCTCCTCCAACAACCGCCGTCTCGTCTGTTCATTCATTTCCCGCCGTTTTCTGGGTAACACGTCGTCTTCCCTCTCTTCTATCTTTGCCCTCTTCCCCCTCTCCGCCTCTTTACTTATCCTTCCTCTCTTATCGCCCCTGTTTTTATCCCTTTTTCTCGTTGTTACCCGAGAGGAGGATTCTAACGAGGAACTTGCGTCGAGCACTGCTTTCATGCATTTTTCTGCTTCGGTATATCTGGAACCGGAGAGGTTGGAGAGGGAGAGTTGGAAAGTTAGGTAAGGGCGGAGGAGGGAGATGGGAAGGAAGGCAAGTGGAGCGTTGTGGGCAGTGGGGGTTGGATGTGGGAAGGAGCAATCGTCTGATGCGTCGGATGCGGAGTCTTCTTCTTCGGAAGATGCAGACCTGAACTCCGAAGCGGATTCTGGGTCAATGGCGGAGACGGTTCGTTTGGTCTTTGTAGCGGAGCGCGTCATACGTCTAGGTAATGGGGGTGTGGTTTTGCGTTTTTTGTTACGAGGAGGGGAGGGAGAGGGGCTAAGCTGTGTGATAATGCGTGCGCGTGTGCGAGGTCGTTTTTGGGGGGTCTTGAGAATTGATGTCGTCTCCTCGTCCTCTTCCTCCTTCTCTTCCTCATCGTCCTTGTCTACCTTGTCCATATCCTCATCATCATCTTTCTCCCTTTTCACTTGGACATCAATACCACCACCACTACCACACCCACTCTTTTCAATTTCCATGGTTCCTACGAATACGGAATGGAATTAGAAACAATAACTCTTTGCCCTTTCACGGTTGTTCGGGAGAACCTACCAATCTGATATCGTGCCCATCGGTCCCCGTATCCCCTCTGCACTTCACCACCCCCCGTCCGATGCTCATCCCCATCATTCACAAGTCCTAATTCCTCAACCGTAGATCCCCTATTGACCTCCTCCCTACCAGTCTGTATAACGCGACCAGGAGGTCTAGGACGGGCTTTACAGGCTCGTGTTCGCGCCATGCTGTGCTTGCTTACTCTATCCTGTCTTATATTTGTTCAGTTACACAATATCTCCCTAGCGCGCAGAGCACAGAGCGAAAGACAGAAGAGGTATCAGAGGGCAAATTGTAGAAGAGCAACGATCCAAGTAAACACAGGTAATAAGCATCCGAGGAAGACATGTAACATGTAATGGAGGTAGTGATATACCAGTATTAGGAGCGACGCAAACAATAGATATCTGTTTTTGTCTTTGGGTTAGCGTCGACCATGTGCTTTGGTGGGATGCAAACACCGGGATTGTTGCGTTGCTTAATTAGTGCATTGCTTGCTGGGATCAAACTACAAAGTAATTGTTCGCATAGTTCTCTCTAGTTCCACATGGGACTTTGTTTGCCAAGAATAGACAACAAGCAACCTGGACATGATGAGCAAACACGCAACATTCGACCCCTCTTTTCATCTAATCTGTGTGCGTGTAATCAGACAGTGGACTTAGTATTGATAGTAAGCTTATCCATATTCTACATGAAAGTTGAACTTGGCGTATTTTGTCTAGTTATACGAAACATTTAAGAGAAGAAAAGAGACAGAAGCAAAAAGAGTATTGTAGTACACAGTCATACAAGGAACAGGAAAAAGAGGAACAAAAGGTGTCGCTTTCTTTCAACGCAAAAGATGCCATTCCATCTCGAAAAACGTTAAGCTTATAGCCCACGAACCAACCAACCTAACCTATACACATTGAGCGAACCAATCCACTCTAAATCCGCTCCAATGCTACCCCGCCTACCCCCAAATCCAAATCCAATTACTCACTCATCCAAATACCCAATCTTGCAAAACTGATTCAAACTACGCGTATCCAGTTGCGCAGTCAGGAGCGCGCCAAGAAGTGTCTCTTTACGTGGTAAGATGTCAGCCTTGACTTTCCAACTGCTGCCGTTGAAATTGAAAATCTCCATGTCGTCCTCATCCTCATCTTCGTTGTCATCTTCGTGATTCGTATTACCGTTCATCTGCTGTACGTTTTTTACCAATGGCTCACCGCCCTTTGACTTGTCGCCTAAGCGCTTGAGGGTAGACAGCGCACGGTGAACGATAAGCTGGAAGCCTTCCCGATCATGATCCATGGGTCGCTGGCCGCGGTGGTTTGTTGGTGGGGGAGGGTGAGGAATAGCAGCGTCGGTAGCGGAGAGAGACATAGCGAATTTGAGCAGACTGTGTGCCCAGCCGTCTTCCGATTCGAGCCATGCGCGGCAAATGCCAGTTTCGGATCCTGGAGCCAGACCAGCAAGTATATCTGCTGCGAGCATACCTTGCATGAGGTAGGCCTTCCTTGACTCTGCAACGCGCGCTTCAAACATACGTACTTCCTTGGGTCGCGGCTCCTTCATTTGGTACATCCTGTTCTCAATGTAGTTGCGATCAGGTATGACCGAAATTGCGAGGGCAAAAGACCGTGTTAGAAGATCGTAGGCCGGTATGGATGTTGCTTCGTTGATGAAAATTTCCTTGTAATACATTCGGTTGGGATCATCGCGGGCGAGCAGTTTTGCCAGACTGTCAACGGCAGAGGGGAGATAGCGGTGAATCTGTGGGTTGAATGGTGTGAACTTGATAGGCTCGGCGGGTCGCGGGACGGGCGCAAAGGCGCAGAGGAAGTGCAGCACCGCGTATGCATCTTCACGGCTTGGTAAAACAACTTTTGCGCTGGTATTAGAAAAGAATGTAACGACGTCCTTCATAAAGTCGAACGTGTTAATATGTGACCGAAGGAGTAGTACCCGCGTACCAACGAGCCGAATGAAATTTGCAAGAAATTTGAGAACCGGAGCGCTGACCAAGGAGTCGTGGTTAACTTCGAGGAAGGAAAGGTTGCGGAAAATGGTGGTTATTGCGATCAGCCGGTCCGCGGTACGGTCGAGACGGTGCTCCTTTGTCCCAGCTTGTGGAAGCTCTTGCAGTGACGCGGCTTCTTCGCGACAATGGTGCAGGACGTCCTCGTACGGCATAAGATCGATGATGTCGGTGACTTCTGGGTTGTCGTTTCCGAGTATTTCCAAGAGATCTTCTGCATACTCTACCAGTACTTCCGTCAAGTCCTCGCAATGAGACAGATTGAATTGGACAGTATTATCGTACGTTATCCGTGTGAGTGTGTCCAGCCCCAAACGCGCCTCTGCATGCAACCCTGACTTGATGCTCATCGTGATAGCTCGGACATCAATGACACCCATCTCTGGCAATAATGGGACATTTGGTTTGTAGTTTGTGATTGTATCGATCATGTTCTTGAAATTGTCAGAGTCGAAATCAAGACCGCCCCAGGTATCCTGTGTTCGATAAGCGGGCTGGTACACCCTGGTCCCATCATCTTGTTCGATCACTGGTTTTCGTTTCTCAAGGTCATCGACATCGACGTCATTGGGATCCGTGGTAGCAGCGTTCTCTTCTTGTTTCATCGGTGTAGTTTGCGCCTGGCTAGGTTCTTGGCTTCGTGTCGGTGTCCCTTCTAGCTGCCTGCTGAGGCTCTTCCGCGCATGGCTGTCTGGATGTGGTGTTGTGCCATTCACGCTTGGAAGGACTGCGTTACCTTGTAAAGGTGTCGCCTGTTGCGGATATGGAGAGGGTTCGAGCTGTTGATGTGGTGGCTGGGTTGGCGGAAGCGACTGCCGTTGCTGTTGCTGTTGTTGCTGCTGCTGTTGTTGTTGTTGTTGTTGTTGTTGCTGCTGCAGCTTCATCGCAGCCTCTGTTCTTTGCAGTTGCTGAAGGTATTCCTGCTGTACAGGGACGTTGTTCTGTTGACCCGGCATCGTCGGTCTTGTCGGCGACATCTGCTGGCCCATGGAACCCATTTGCCCCATCTGTTGCTGCGGAGGCATGCCTTTTTGTTGCATTTGTCTTTGAAGATATGCGGTTTCGTAGATCAACAGATTCGTCTCGTAGATTTGGCGCAATTCGTGGGGGGCGTTTGGATACTGAGCTGGGTGTATTTGCATCATCTGTGCAATCCGTCCCCAGCCATTCTGCTGGGTAACGGAACGACAGCCTTTGAAGCGCATGACGGCCGAGTAGAGGTTCTGGAGATTAATGATGCGACCAGCGCATTGTGGCTGGGGGTTGAAGGGTCGATTTTGCTGGGCCATGAGCGCAGCAACATTCTTAAGGAATTGCTGATACTGGACCTGTGGATTTTGTTGCTGTTGCTGTTGCTGCTGCTGTTGCTGCTGTTGTTGTTGCTGCTGTTGCTGTTGTTGCTGCTGCTGTTGCTGTTGTTGTTGCTGTTGCTGCTGCTGCTGGTTTTGCATCATGTTCTGCTGCATGCCCGGATGTTGCATTGGATGCTGCATTCCGCCTGGCATCTGCCCTCCTGGCTGTTGGCCCTGTCGCGCGGCCATGTTGCTCGTGGCTAGATTGCTCAATTGCTGCTGCTGTTGTAGGCGCATTGCGTACTGCCGTTGCGCTTCCTGTTGCCGGCTTTGGAGGTTTTGTGACAATTGCACCTGCGTGACTGGAAACTGGCTCCCTGTACTTGCGTTGAATGCCTGGTTCATGCCCGATTGCTGAAAGGCCATAGGCGACATCTGCGGCGCATGAGGGTTCTGTGCGGGTGATGCCGTCTGCATTCGCTGGCCGCCCATTTGGCTGGGCGCAAAGTGCTGGCTCTGCATAGTAGGCGATGGCGTGTTGGTGAAGGGCTGCTGGTGCTGGAAGCCGAACTGGGCTGGTTGCGACGGCGTCTGGGAGCGCGATAGGGAAAGCGCGGCGCCAGTCGAGTCCCGCTTCTGGGGCACCGAGGGCATGGGGTTGTAGGGGCGCGCGCCGTTCATCTGCGGGTTGGCGATTGCGCTGGGATCGATGAAGCTAGAAGGATCGTACATGGCGTTCTGTGGGGATTGAAAGTCCATGGTGATGCGCGGCTACGGCTCGCAGCTGCGACTTGGGCGGGCCCGAGATTTATGCGCGTGTACAGAAAGCGAGTGGAAGGGGCGATGGAGACACGTGATGGCTGGATATGCACCTGGCTAGCGACCCGTCAGCAAGCATGTTGGTGTTTATGTCGATGGACGATGGACAATGGGACGCGACTCTCGCAGCGGAGCAGCAGCAGGCGGACGAGGCCCAGGACAGACAAGAGACACGGGGCTGAGTCGGTAGGCAAGCAGAGAAGATACACACCAGGCGACAGTAGAAACACGGCTCGTCTGCTATGCTCGTGGCAGGACAGGGCGGGAAATGGTGGGCTTCAAATGCGGTCGATAGCTTTCACGTACCGCAGACGCGCTTTGCGGACTATGCGTTGCTGAGAGCGGAGGAGCGAGAAGGCAGTTTTGCTTGGCAGAACCCCAGCCTCTAGCCTTGTCGGGCATCACGAGACCCGAACAGCGCGTCCTCGACTATAGAAGCAGAGGGCCAGCAGCCGCAAGAAATAGACGTGTGCAAAGTCACTTGAGCCTCCAAGCAAGCAGCCAGCATCCGGGAGTAGGAGACGCGGTCGCGCCTTGACAGGGCCAGTGGAGTGCCTGCGTTGCCGGCACCTCACAAGCCTAGCCTAACTCAATTGGATTTCTCCGCGTCTTCTGCCCGTCGTGACACGGAAACACATGTCTCTCCACTTATTGCATGGCAGATGGCCGACTTGATGCAGAAATCGCCCTGTTATCGCTCGGGTGTGCGTCGAGAGTGGACACGACCCAGACCGCCGCTCGTCGCTCGTCCGGCCCAACCGTCCGACGCACAGCATGGCATTTTAGCCATGGTATACCGTACCTATCATGTTTGCATTCTGGTACCGTAGCTTGAGTTGCCTGGTAGGCACATGGTGGCCAGCCCACCATTCATCAATTCCTGAATGAATTCATGCCATTATACCTACTGGTGCATGATCGGCGCCCGAGCACACGAGGCAATCTCCCGCCCTCTGACTTGGACATGTCGACATGAACAAGCTCAGACCGCGTGCTCTCTACTCCTACGCAGTATCATTTACTATACCCATTTCCTTCAGCCAAAAGAAAACGTCACACGGGTGAAGCACGTCGCCACCCGTTATACATGTCCCAGTCAGTCAGCCAGCCAGCAAGGGTCCACGGCTTGCAACCATGCATCTACACCTACAATATAATACTATGCCTAGCAAACCGGTATCGATGCGGGTGCATGGAATACCAAACATGTTTTGGCCTGGCCCTACCAACCATGTGCCGAGTATGAATCATCGCACAGCGCGTGACCGCGCATCGTAAAGTTGCTTTTACCACTCGGGACTGCGACGAGTGTGGTCTGGGATCAACCTGCTTCCTTGAATCACGTGACGTCGGCGTCAGCGCTCCATATCTCCGACGGCCGCCTTCCGTGAGCTTCATCGTCTACAGTGCGGCAACCAACCATCGCCTCACCATCACCATACCATCCCTTGACCCCCAGGCCCTGATTCCACCACACCGCACCGACCTTCGCTGCTCACTTCTATCCCTTGACTCGCATACACCACACCACTATCGCATAACTACCGCCATGGCTGACGTCGCTGTCGAGAACCCGGCCAACACAATCCCGCCGCATAAGAAGCAGCTGCCGTCGTCAATACCCAACTTTGATGCCCTAGAGGGCTTCTCGACAGAGGGCAACGATGACTACTCGACCTTCAAGAAGCTGCAACGGCAATTGGAGTACGTAGTGCTGAGAGACAGGATGAGATAGCTGGCTAACTAAACACCGCCAGATACATCCACCTCCAGGAAGAATACATCAAGGATGAGCAACGGAGCCTGAAGCGAGAGTTGGTACGAGCACAAGAGGAGATCAAGCGCATTCAGAGTGTGCCGCTGGTGATAGGGCAGTTTATGGAGGCCATCGACCAGAAGTGAGTTGCAACAAAAGCAACGCGCCCGCGCCACGAGGCTAACATGAACAGCACCGGCATCGTACAGTCATCAACTGGCTCCAACTATGTCGTCCGCATTCTGTCCACCCTCGACCGCGAACTCCTCAAGCCATCCTCATCTGTCGCGCTCCACCGCCACTCAAATGCCCTTGTCGATATTTTACCACCAGAGGCCGACTCCTCCATTGCCATGCTCGGCCAGGATGAGAAGCCCGACGTCACATATGCCGACGTCGGAGGTCTGGACATGCAAAAGCAAGAGATCAGGGAAGCTGTCGAGCTGCCCCTTACACATTTCGACCTGTACAAGCAGATCGGCATCGACCCACCGCGCGGTGTGCTGCTATATGGGCCCCCGGGTACCGGAAAGACCATGTTGGTCAAGGCTGTCGCAAATAGTACAACGGCGTCGTTTATTCGTGTCGTAGGCTCCGAGTTTGTGCAAAAGTACTTGGGTGAGGGTCCACGCATGGTCCGTGACGTCTTCAGAATGGCGCGCGAGAACTCACCATCAATCATCTTCATTGACGAGATTGATGCCATCGCTACAAAACGTTTTGACGCGCAGACGGGTGCGGATCGAGAAGTACAGCGTATCTTGCTCGAATTGCTCAACCAAATGGACGGCTTCGACCAAACCTCCAACGTCAAAGTCATCATGGCCACTAACCGAGCCGATACCCTCGACCCCGCGCTCCTCCGCCCCGGTCGTCTTGATAGAAAGATCGAATTTCCTTCGCTACGAGACCGTCGTGAGCGCCGTCTCATCTTCTCGACCATTGCTTCCAAGATGAGCTTATCGCCCGAAGTGGATCTGGACAGCTTGATTGTGCGTAATGACCCATTATCCGGTGCTATTATTGCGGCTATCATGCAAGAGGCTGGTCTGCGCGCGGTACGCAAGAACAGGTACAACATCATTCAGAGCGACTTGGAGGAGGCATACACGAGCCAAGTCAAGGGTGCTGCCGAGGCAGACAAGTTTGACTTTTACAAGTAAGCTTGTTGGTGCCTGTGCTGGAGCAGAGAGGAGGCGGCAATTGTACAACTACAATAGATCTGGGCCTTTTTTTTTAGGTTTCCAGGAAGTCTTCATCGGGGGTAGATGATCAGGTTTATCCTTGATAAAACATACAAACAAACGTAAAACACGTCTGCAACGTGGATGTGATATTGTAGACTGCACTAACATGCCGTCATGTTTTGCCTCGGAGCCTTAGGCAGACCAATGCATGGAAAATAAAACCGCAACCATCACGGGGACATATATGATATACATATTGAATTCTTTTTTTGTTCCTCCATCTATCTACCGGATATCAGTCCCACTAACAGCACGCCTGCATCGCTTCTAGCCAAACACACACATAAACTTGAGTAATCAACGACAAGATTTCTCACCACTCGCAATCAACTATTATCACCGTCTTGCCCCGCCCGCCCTTCCTCACTGCTGTTGATGCAGAACGAAGCTAATCCCACAGAAAGAACAGAGCGCTGCCGCTCAGGCCCGAGAAACAAGGCAGGCTGCAACAGTCCAATCGCCAATTCCCCAAACCCATGAGAACCCCGCAGCCAAAACTAACCGTAAAAGAAGATGAAAAAATGTAACATGAAAAAAAAACACACACCAGGGTTGATGATAGGAAAAGAAAAAAAGAAAGAGAGAGAAGAGAGAGACGCCACCTTTCTTCCCAACAAAGGAAACTTGTAGAAGAGAAAAAAACAAGAACAAAAGTAACGAGCATTATGTTTTCCCGCCAGCAGACCCTCTGTTTTTATACACAAAAGTCCGAGAGGAGGCGGGGGAGGGTAAGGCGCGAACAAACGGCTATCTGCTCATGGTATCATTGCATTTACGACGCAAGAAAGAGTTTGCTTTGGTGAATTGGTAGAGGTGCTTGCTCAACAAAGGAGAGAGTGAATAGTGGAAAAAGGGAAAAGAAGAAATGTTAGATAGCCAAAAAGGTGAGAGGGAGCTACACAGCCAAAGAGGCGGGGGTGGGGCTATGGCTATACAAAAACACACTAGGTTCTTCTTTCTGTCATGTTGGATTAAAAGGGATATTCGTCATGCCCTTTTTCCGGAGACGTGTTCCTTCTAATTGACGCGAATGGTCGTCTCTAGTGGCGTTCGCGGTAGATCTTTGTCAAGCGATGCCCTGGGTATGCCTCCTCTGCTCTTGTCCTCTTTTGGAGGAGTGGGAGGCCCGGAATGCCTGTTAGACATGTACTCATCTTTTGGTGGAGTGGGCGGTCGGCCATCGTTACCCGCCGTTATTCCAAACTCCTTTGGCGGGGTTGGTGGCGCTCTTCCACGTGCCTGTTCCCTATCTCTATCTCCTGACCGCGATCTCGCTTGAAGCTGTGGGGGCCCGAGATAGGGCATGCCAGAAAGCTGTGGTGGTGGTGCCTCTACACCCTTGTTGTTCGAAGTTGCAGCAACAGCGGCATCTGAAGCGCTCCGGTTGCTGTGTCCACCAACACTCGAAGACTCTCCAGCCTCCTCAACTACGGGGAGGGTTGTACCTATTTCCCCCCTCTCTGCAGACGGACTACGTACTGCTCTCATGTGCAAATTTGGTACATTCTCCTCTGTGTGGCCATGTCTCCGCGAGCGATCAGCCTGGTGTTCAGCTTTCTGCATGACATTACTGGCACCATCGAGAGAGAGGTTGTTGAGGTCGGTTGTGGCCTCTTCCCGCTTCTCACGCTCAGCAGCTTCTCTTGTCTTTGTGACAGCACTGATGAACTTGATGAAGCGGTCTCCGTATCGTTCTGGAGGAATTGCGGATATTTGTGATTCTGTGTTGGCAATGCCTTTGATAAAGTGCTCCATACGTTTGATGAGAGAGTACTAACAAGAGAGTTAATTCAGTGTGTATTAAGCTGATTACAGCTGCAACTTACATGTGTCAAACAGTCAATGATGCCGAGATAGTAGATCTCTTCACCGGGCGCATTGTCTTCATGAGTGGCTCGGAAGCCACCATCGTCAGAGTAGAAGTAAAAGTTCCGGTTAGGATCTTCCAACTCATCTGGCATCTTGCTTGATGTTTGCCCCATTGGTACAGGCTTTTGTGTCTGGACCATTTGCCTCAGTTCTCTGGCCTTCCGTGCGCTTTCTAGTTTCGAAGGTGTGCGCAAGAGCTGATGTGGTCCTGGTTCTGGCTCCTCTTCACCACCTGGCGAAAAGACCTGAAGTGTCTTGTCTCGCAACTTCTCCTCGTTGCCCTTTTCCAGGTCGTGGATACCAATCAGCATTGAGTAGTCCATGATATGTAACCGCTGCAGCAGTTTCACATCCTTTTGCATTTGCTCGATGAACATCTTCTTCTTAGTGGGTCCTAATTCGAGATGTTGGTTTCTGCGCAGCCAGTTGAGGTCCTTTAGTGTTGCACGGGGGTTGGCGTCGAGGTTGTCTTCCTTGAAATCCCGGCCAATGGTCGAGCCCTTTAGATCAAAGGTGCGGTGGATATCGCGATGTGGGGGAAACAGGTTGTTCATGACAACGAAATGAATCTTGCGCCCATAGGGTATCTTGACACGATGCAGGCCGTAAAACTGAGAAAGGAGAGTATTTGGGTTCTCTTGGACATGGTTATAATAGTCCTTGAGGATCTTGCGGAGGAACTTGTGCTCGGCATGGTGGATGGTCTTGATGATGTACTTGTAATCGCGGGAGAAATAGAAGAAGCTACCGCTCTTGCCAGGCGAGCCAAGCTCGGACAGAATGTATTTGCTTGTTAGCGATACGAGGTAGTCGGCAGGGTCGAGCTGGAAGGTGTTGCGGAGATGGCGGAAGACCCAGGGGGCATAGTCCTTGAACTTGAAGTCGTACTTGGCGGAGGGTGTGAGCTCGTTGCCGGTACTGGAAGCTTGTCAGTATGATGCAATTGGGGTTGAATACAAGGGCTGCCAGACGACATGAAACTAAACTCTAGCAAGAGCTTGATGATGTAGGGGAAGTCGGACGGTACGTACATGTCAAACGAGAACTTGTGCTTCGCGTCGAAGTCGGCATCGGTGAGCTCTCGGTCCATCTTGGCGTTTGTCCTCGACACGGTGAAGCGGATGCCCGTCAGCATGTTGTAGGCGGTGACCCAATTGACATGGTTCTGGTCGACCTTTGTGCCAACTACGACGCGGTCCTCATCCTCGTCTTCCTTGCGCTTCCGCTTACTCGCCCGCTTCTGGCGGATGTGCTCGGCCCAGCGCGCAGCCTCGTCGTCCTGTTGCACATCTTCGGGGGGCATGTCGGAGTGTATGGAGCGCGTGGTCCTGCGCACAAGCGACATGGAGCCTCGCCGCCGGGTGGGCGCCGTGGGCGAAAACCTTCCGCTCGCGGAGACAAGGTCGTCGGTGTTGTTCTGCTGGGGCTCGCGAGCGCGCGACGTCTGCAGCTTGGGAACCTCGAGCGTGTGGCGCTGCTGCAGGCGGTAGGGATGCTGGGATGGACTGGGGCTGTTGTGGTTGAAGGCAGGCGGGGAGGAGACGCGCTGCGCTTGGTTGGGTACCTGCAGGGCGGACGTGCCATTGTCGGATTGGGGCATGGGCGACGCAGGTGCGGCATGGAAGTCTCTGCTCGCCTCACGGGCGCCGTCGACTGCATTCAGCTGGCCCATCTCGACGTGGGTGGTGCTGCCGCAGAGGCGGTCCTTGGTCTTGCTGCTGTGTATCGAGGCAAAGTAGCCGTCGTCTCTGCCCGGCCGCTCGGCCGACTGGCGCTGTGCAGAGGTGCCGTTCATGGCTTGGTGGGTGCCATTGGCCGGCGCGTCGCGGCCGTCGTGTGCAGGCGCAACTCTGTCCAGTGGACTGGGCGCGGGTGCCGGCGCCGAAGATTGTGCGTGTGCAAAGGAGAGGCGGTCGGACGAGTCGGCGCCATACGAGGGCATCATCTGCGACTCATGGATGGTCACGCTCATCAAAGAGGCAGCCTTCGCCGAGCGCAGCGGAGGAGGCGTTGACGGAGCGTGGGAAGCCAGTGTGTGTGCGGGTGTGGTGTCGCGGGCTGGGGAGGTTGACTTGGTCGTCGTACTTGGTCGTGGCCGTCGTCCGGGGGATTACGCACCGGGTCCACGGGCAGACACAACGTCAACCAAGCGGGCGACAGGCGCGGCGTGTGGCTGGCGTGGTAAGAAAACGGGCGTCGCAAGAATGGATGGGCGTGTGTAGTGTTATTGTTGTTGTTGGTCGGTCGTCCGTCGTCCGTCGTCCGTCGTCTTTCTGGTGGTTCTGTCGGTCTGACTGTCTGGCTCCAGGAGGCCAAGGTAGTGAGTGGCAGTAATGTTCCAATAGGTGGTGCGGGCTCCTCCCTCTGCCTGGCGCGCTGCATCAGTGCACTGTGCATCCTCAGCCGGCTTCCGTCTTGCGCTAGCCTTGGCGACTGGGACTGTGCCTGATTGCATGCCGGCCGACAACCGCACAGTCCTAGACGAAGAATCACGACGCTTCTACAGTATGTAACGCATTGCATGCCCCGGTGACCAGTCAATGCCTGCGCTGCAATATCACCGCGTCCTGGCTGACGACGTCGACGCCCTGAACAACAACTCCTTCTCAGTTCTGCGTTGCGGCCCTGCACCAGCCACGCACCCGCCACGCCGCCCAGGGGAGATTGCGCGGCTGGATTAAGAAGCGACGACAGCTCTCAGCCACACCACGCCAATAGCTTCCATGCATGTTGCATGTTCCCAATGTCCGGCTGCGGCGTCCTGCTGTGGCTGCTCACACCCGCCCCCAAGCTTATTGCTTATTACATAGTTACTATTCCGTACTATTTTGTTGACTTTGAGCGTGCACGCCGGCAGGAAAGGAGGGCTATTTTACACATAGCTAGCCGCTCCTTGCCAATCATGCTCGAGCCCCCCCAGTCCCCCCATCCATGCCCGCCCACGTTGTCGTACGGACCACCGGGCAACACAAACTGCGAGCCGGTCTTGGCCCTACGCCGCACTGTGGATTCTCGTCGGCAGCCGTTAGTTTCAGCTGCTCCACTCCCCAATTTCCTGCCTAAACGTTGCCCTGTTTTTCGTCCGTTCACTACACATGGACGCCGCGGCCCTTCTCGTAACAATGGCCTCGCAGACAACCATTCACGTAAGATTGGAAGAACAAACACCCGACACAATCTAGACTCGTCATGCGTGGATGCGACTGTGTGGCATATAAGTACTACTGCTACTACCACCACCCCATGTTTTGTTTCTTGACAAAAGATTTGCACCCTGTAAGACCATCGTCACCATCGCCGCATGTCAGTGTTTCGATCGCATACTGGAATCTATGTGACTGCACGCAGAACACCCAGGGATCCACCATCGACCCCCGTGAGCGCAAGAGGCGCCAAGAATATTACTACATATGCCAACAGCGCGGATGGGAAGCGCATATTGGAAGAACTATATCCAATCAAGTTTGAAACGTGCAAAATGTTGCCAAAGCCTTGGGTATCCCGGTATGCAAGCAAAACAGAAGGAGAATCGAGAACATGATAAGAAAAGGATAAGGTAACCATCTACAGCTCGATATCGATGCGCGAGCACTCTGATACCGGCGGTGAAGGAGGATGCGAGATGTCCAGGTACTGTCGTTTCGCATCCGGCAGCTCATCTGCGTCTTCGTGTGCACGCTTCTGTGACCCGTTCATCGATTCTGTCTGCGCAGAGACAACCTCGTCGACCGTCTTCTGCGATTCTGCATGCTCCTTGTTCTTGGCCATCACCCGCTTCCACTGCCCTATGACGCGCATGACGGACGTCACTCGCTCAAAATGAGATATGGGTGGCGCGGGTTGCATGTCCATCCAGTCGATCTTCCTTAAGCCGATCAGTTCCCTATTGTTCAAGGCTTTGCTAAGATGCTTCGCCATATAGTCAATTTGAACTTTATTCAACGATGCATCACGGAGAGCAAACCGCAGTGTGAGGTAGCCTTTGGGTCTGCGCCGAGGTAGGTGTAGAGCATCGACCTTCTCGGGCTTGAGGGGTGTCAAGAAAATATGTTCCTGGTTGGCCCGAGAAACGTGGTTCCGGCCCCATAAGTGTGAGGGCGTATCTGAGCGCCTGGTATCCCTGTTGATGCGACTTGTAAGGCTGAAAGTCGATATAGGCCGGTTGGGATCGGTTTGAAGAAAGTGCTTGAGAGCGTCAATGAGGGCACGCGTATACGAGTTCGGGCCGGGTGCTGCCGTGGTTTGGTTGATTGCACAGGCGCTCAGTAGCTCAAACTTCTTCTCCTCCTCTCTGCTGGACTTGACAAGGTTGCTCGCATAGCACGTATCAAGTATCGTCAACACATCGCCTTCAACATCTGCGTGTCGAAGCTGCTCTTCTGTTTTGTTCCATGTCACGCGTGCGTCTTTGCGAAAGCCCCCGCCATTTGCGGGATTCAGACTGCCTGTGAGCCACAAAGTCTTGCTGTCGTCATCAAATTCACCGTGTCCAGTGTAGTACACAATGAGCAGATTGTGTTCCCCGTCATTTTCACATATGAAGCTGCTGACATGGTTGTCAAGTTGAAGCTGTGGTTTCTTTCGTATGTTAAGCTCGACCGTCTTGGTGTGGTAATGAAAGCTGTCGCTGAAAAGCGTCTTTAGTTCTTCAGCCTAGGCACTTGTCAGCAAAGGGGAACCAACACGCCTTCCTCCAACCTACTTCTTGCCCTGTTCGCAATTCATCCAATTCGTCGGCCCATTTGATCAGCAGCACTGCAACTTTGGAGTAGCCACCAGGAAGGCCCATGTTTTCTTGGATGGCTTCGCCCCACCACGTTGCTTGACACTCTTTACTCGGTGCGCGGTTGACATGTTCCTCTGCCGTGCTATCCACGAGAAGTCCGGAGTTTTGCCACGCAGGCTCTGTGTCACTCGGCTTGTCGCGAATATTTATCTGTACATCTGCATTTTCTACATGTGCATTGATGACCCGATCAGGGAGTGGGTTTGCGTTGCGAGGAGCCATCGCTGTCGCGTTCGCTGTGCGTGTCGCGGTCGCGGTCGCTACTGAAAGAGTGATTGGAGAAACCGGCTTCGAAGATGCGAGGCTGAACGAGTTCGCAGGTATCTGCCATTATAAGCAACAGGTTCACAGCAGCTTGTAGCCCCAATATTGGGCGGGACATGCTACACGGCTGGAGGGTGCGGAAAGCCCAGGCGTACCGTGAGCCCACCAATCATGGCCCCGCCAACTTCCTTCACCACATTTTGGGGGCGGAAAGCTGAACGCGCACTGATGCAGTCTCGACGTCCCTCTTACCACATCTATCTGGCGCCATATGCGATTGCTTCTTAGGGCAAGAAGTAGTCGACCGCAACCGTTCGGTGGGCAATAGCGTACCCGCAAGGCGGGCTACAAGGCATCATCGCGGGAGACAGGCGGCAGATTGCTAAGCGGTGGCCGTGCTTGCATATGAGCGGCCCCCAACCTGCAACTAAGTACTATAAGCAACGCTGGTCACGAACCGGTCACGGGCCTGTGTTGCCTGGGGCTGCAACAAGTACATGGTCAAGGAGGCCAGCAACAAGGCACAGTATAACAGCATACGCTCTTCTCGTCCTGAAGGGCATCATCCACAAGGCTATTCTGCCTCAGTTACGAATCCCCAGTGACCATGGCCACTAATGGTTTTGAAGAGCAGCCCTCTCAGGCTATTGCAGTGAGTTGCGCATCACTGACGCATGTGCCGCACAAGGCTGACAATCAGCAGGATGAGCATCTCAATGTGGACTCATCGGCGGAATATCATATTCCCGAGACCAAATCAAGCGTTTCCAACAAGAAGAATCCGAACGTGGTAGGCCAGCTCTCCTCTGGGTGCACGCAGTGAGTGCGTGAGTGCATCCTAACAATACCTCAGCCGGACCCGCGCTTCAAGAAGGGCGACCTTGTTCACAGGCCAGCCATCGTAAATGGCAAGCGAACTAAAATTGCCTACACAGTGTATGCTAGCAGGTACAATTCTGGCGGGTACACCGAGTATCAGGTCACAAACGTCTACACGAATAAGCTGGAGAGTGTGTGGATACGTGAGAAGGAATTGAAGGCTGGCGGCTGATGCGTGCAACCTTGGCTGTGGCTCAGCCCACCCGTGTGCAGCTGGCGGCAGGCGGCAGGCGGCAAGTAGCCGGTAGCAGGCAGCTGTAATTGATTGAGGCGAATTGCAACCAATCGTGGAAGGCGCATAAGGCGCGTTCGGGGCGGAGTCAACGGAGCGTGCGAAATGCCTTGTCCAGCATCAATCTTCCAATACTACATACATCCCTCTGCCGCCACACTTTTCGAAGCCACACTTCAGTTTGAATGCCCCCGAGCGGTCAGTGCTTGTGCGCAGAATCCTCTCTTCTTCTTACTGTTGCTGCTTGTTCGCTTGTGTACGGGTCGCGCTTGCCCTTCTGCCTCAAATGGCCCCTCCTCGCGCCATGACCGGCGATACTTTCACCGATGACAAGACACCTCACTCGCCCATGTCGCCTACAGGCACGGATGCAACCTTGACGGGGGATAGTGATTGTCACTCGACTATTCGGCCCTCAGTGCGAACAAACTCGATTGATATTGAGAGTGCACAGCCTGGTACGTGATGCTGTACGCCCCGGCCCCCAAAGGAAACCATTCACTATATGTGGCACTAAAAATAGACACTTTCCTGACGCTGCTGCTGTCGCTCATGCGAGTGGACCACAGCTAACACGTGGTCAGAGAATGAAAAGAAGCGCCCCAAATTCTTCCACAGATTAACAAGTTCTTTCCAATCAGAGCCAGAACCTGAATTTGTGACTGAGAATAAGACGCGAAAACGTGAGCACACTTCCCAGTCTGATCCCCACTGTTACTCATCATCACCAGTGGAAGAGACACCTAATGGCTTCCCAAGGCTTGCCGCTTTTCAGTCGAGCGAAACAAACTTTTCGCTCTACCGATCTTTCAGCTATCTACACTCACGTGTACTACTTGACTTGCAGGATGAGATCACCACTCTAGAAAAAGAATTAGATGACATCGACTGGGAGGATCACGATGAAGATCCCCGTCGATTAAAGTCGAGGGATTTTGATGCTAGTCAGTCCGACGACGAAGGGGGGCCTCGTAGTCGCCGCGTTATACTACGCGATATCAGAACCAGGTTGAAAGAGTATGGTACGTAATTTTCACGAGGAGTAAGACAGAAGGACGGAGTCATAGATCTGTAGCTGACAGCAAGACAGATGAGGTACTCATCAAGGCAAGAACTCTAGAGTCCTTCCAGAAGCCATCCGACCGCAATTACCGCAGTGTCAGACGCTACTGCAACAATGAGAAACCTCTTTTGGATGCCGAAATGGATTCTATCCGCTGCAAGGAAGACATAGTGTCCTTGCACAATGGCCGCGAATGGGCAACTTTCGATGGCCATGTAGAAACTATGATCAGTCAAACCGACCGCTTACTCCAGAAGATCTTCCGAACCGAGTCACGACCACTACAGGTATGCTACTGCGCCCACTGGCCGTCATTGAAACTTGTGCTGACAAATACCAGAAGTACTTTCGCACTCCAGAAGCCCAGGAGAAGACGTCAGATCCGGCCGTATCCTTCTACAGCAGCTCTCGCATCGACAAGCTCGTCAACATACTCATCACCTTGGTCATATTCTGCCTGCTTGTCGTTCCAGTCATCACCATGTACCAATTGACCAACACAGCGTCACATGTCGAAACCGATGCCTCTGGGAACACAACCACCACGAAGGTGGATATCAACAGTAGGGACACTTTCAATGCGGTGGGTGTATTGGTAGTATTCACACTTCTTTTCAGCGCTGCAATGAGTCTATTGACCAAAGCTGCGAGACACGAGCTTTTTGCTGCGTCGGCAGCTTATTGCGCCATTTTGGTGGTGTTCATTGGAAATTTTACTGGGCCTGGAAATTAGACGTGTGTTGGTGAGGAAAAAAGTTACGATGGAAATGATGACCATGAAAACGACACCCGTGAAAATAATTCTCCATATAACGTATATAACGTATACTGTGTTACTATTCAAGTTCAGATTCCTTGAAATCGCTTACACGTGCCAGACTAGAAGCTAGCATTACATATACCCTTCAACCCCGCTCATCGGGTCACTGATAATACGTCCAGAGTGGGAGATAACGAGCTGATTTGTAAGCACCAGTCCGAAACTGTCAAGTTGTACTCAATTTCAGCCCTTTGGCATGCAGTAGTGCCTCACATAAAGTCAGCAAACTAAACGAAACGAAACGAACGCGCATCACCACTCCGCACAAGGCGTTCCATGCATGACTCTGTTACTCTTAGTCAGGCCGAGAAGCATTATACATACGTCCCATGGCATGCTCGGGACCAAATTTGAACCGAACAAACACAAATTATATACTTTCTAATACCATCATCACCAATCCATATCTCTAACCTAACCGTCATGACGTACCCTTCTCCCCAGCCCATCTCAACAAATCATACCACGACCATCATTCCCCTTCACAGCCATGACGACACACCCGCCAACCGCGTCAAGTCCATCGAGTACACCATGCTCTTTCCTTCCGTGCTATCCGCCCCCCTCCTTGCTTCCTCCCTATCCACTCTTCTCTCAAAACCCGGCTGGCGCAAACTCGGCGCTCGTCTCCGTCTCAATGCCTCCACTGGAAGACTAGAATACCACATCCCAACCTCCTACACAGCTTCTTATCCCCCTATCAACTTTACACAGAAAAGTTATGACATGAATCTCGCAGATCATCCTATCGGCCGCCAGTTCCCTACTGTTGATAAGGATAGTGAGCATGTCCAGGTTTTCGATAATTTGAACTCACTACGCAGTCTTACGCAGACGCAGGGTAGTACGGTTGTGATGGAGGACTGGATTGGTACGGACAAGGCGCAGCTGGGACTGCATGTTGTGAATTTCAAGGATAAGACGCTAGTCACGCTTTGTTGGTTGCATACACTGCTTGATGCGATGGGACGGCGGGCTTTGCTAGAGGCGTGGACGGCGGTATTGTCGGGAAGAGAAGGGGATGTTAAGGATTTTTGGGGGTGGGAGGAAGATCCTTTGGAGAAACTTGGGATGGTGGAAGAAGGGAATGAGGAGAGGGAGAAAGTAGCAAGGAAGGAGCAGCAAGTAAATGGATGGCTGGCCTGGATCCCAAACTTCAAACCCGCCTTCAACTATTTCTACTCTTGGCTCTTCGCTACAGACGATAAAACACAAAGCGGGCGCATGATCTACATGCCAGCCGCCTACCTGACCCGTCTACGTACCCGTGCACTCCACGACCTCGACTCGCTCCACCCATCTCAAATAACCTTCAACACCGCCTCTTCCCCACCCAAACCATTCGTCTCCGACGGCGACATCCTCTGCGCGTGGCTAACACAGCAGCTGGTGTCATCCAGCCTTGCACGCCTCAACAACTCCCGTTCCCTCACCCTCATCAACGTCCTAGGACTGCGCGACGTACTGTCCAAAGCCTCAGGCGCGTATGACGTGCTACTGCCAAAAGACAAAGCGTATATTGGGAACGCTACAATGGGTATCAGTAGCAAATTCAGTATTCAAGACTTTCTCGGCATGCCATTGGGTCATGTGGCCGCGAGGATACGGAAGAGTCTTATTGAGCAAGGGAGCAGAGAAGCTGTGGAAAAGGCCCACCGTGATATGAAATTGAGCAAGGAACGTGTTGCACCAAAGGAGAAGAATCAAGTGCAGCCAGCGGTGTTTGTGTGTACGAATTGGGCCAAGGCGGGGCTGTTTGAGATTGATTTTGGGGGCGCTGTTGTGTCTGGTGGGAATGATGATGCTGAGAGTATGGATAGGGCGGATAGAGGTAAACCAGAGTATATTCACGTGTACGGTACGGACACAAGGGGTACCGGAACTGGATCTGAGATAGAGGGTATAAGTTGTGTTGTAGGGAGGGAAAGGAAGGGGGGGTATTGGCTTGCGGGAATTCTTGCAAAGGAGTTTGCGGCTAACTTTGAGAAGCATGTGTTGGGTGCATAGGATAGTTTGCTTGAAATTTGGGTATTCTATGTTACCCCCTTCCTATATGCGCTTGGCCTGCAGGTATTATAATAGTTTACTAGTTGTTACATCATTTCGTCTTCATCGTCAATACCATCACCACCACCTTCTTCGCATTCGTATTCGTACTTTTCGTTTATACCCAGATCGTAGAAACTATGCTTGTCTAGATCAATCTTCGTAACTCCTTCCTAAAATATAAGATTTGATGTATATTGCTCTCCTGCACATCAATTACTAGCTGGAAGAAAGATACCAAAACAAATTCAATGACGGTGCTCAACGATTGCTGACTGCTAAACTACTTCTCATAGCGTCTTGAGCTCTCCCGCACTAAGACCACTCCCAAATACCTTGTCTATACGCGTTGCTCTCTCCCATACCACCTCCCCATTACCGCTATCATCCTTCCTTTTGAAGTACAGAATACGATGTTGTGGAATGAACTCTTCGTCCGTTTGTTCTGTCTTCCATTTCTCAAGACCAGTTTCCTTTGCGCCTAGGAAGCGATCTTCATACCCAATGATGTAGTCACTCGGGTCGAGACTTGGATCCCAACGTAATCGATTGAGAACATCAGATGCCGGGCGTAACTTGGTCTTTGAGAGAGGAGCTGAAGTCGGCTTTGGGCGTTGAGGTATCGCACGCTGAGGCTTTGTGATCTCGGCGTCTTCAGCATCTTCGTCGGGTTCTTCCTCGTCATCCGAGTCTGGCTCCATCTCCATAGCGTATTCGCCCCATTCACGGGCATCTAGACGTAATCCCTTGACGTCACGAGACCTCGCCAACGAGGCATCAATCCAACAACTACCTGCATCGTAGTTCTTCTCGTCGGTTCGGAGTTGTGTTAGAAAGCGGTCAATGACTTTCTCCAGGGCTTGCTTGGCCATTTGCTTGTCATCAGGGCTATCGACGGTGATTGACCTCATGGGTTTCGAGAGACCAATGAGGTAACAACCATGGTATTCTTTGCTTTCATCGGCAATATTTGAATCGCTATCCGTAAACAGACCTGGCCAGATCCGCACTTCCGATTTTGGTAAAGCCTTGTAGATTTCTATAATTGTTAGTATAAAGTGATGTTGCTACAATGTTGCATGGTGGCTACTTACCCACTACAAGTGCGATGCATCGAGACTCAACCCAGCCAACCAAACTCTTACCCTTGGCTAGAGTACGACCCCAGAATTGAATGTCAACCTTGACAAAATCTTGATAGCCCTCTAGAAATCCAGCAGCTCCAAGCGAGAGGCTTGATACTGGAGTTGAGGCCGACCCTGCGCCGAAGAATGCATCCCATGTCATTTCTGGTTCACGTAGTCGTTCGCCTGCAGCCTTGAACTCATTGATTAGGATCTGCAGACCAGGAACAGTAGACGTGTGTGCGATGTTTGAGTTAGGCGCATGGAAGCCTAGGACCACCATCGGCTCTCTGGCACTACGGTGATAGCGCGGCCTCTTCTTATGGAAAAAGACATCGTAAACCATGTCATCTGCCCAATTAAACTGTGCGTAATGATCGAAAAAGCTCAAAACCAGATCGGCGGCGCTGGCTGAACCGGAATCGTACGCGAGTCGCTTGCAGACCCAAGAGAGCATAAGCGTAATGTGGACACCACCGAGGAAACCAAACTTTGCAGAGTATATACCGCGTTGAACAGCCCATAACTTGATGCAGCGGTATGCTAGACGAAATGAGGAAAGTGACGGTAGCGTGCGCTGGATGTATAGTAGATCACGGTATGGCTTGAGTTTGCGAAGTGAGAGGAGCGAAAGGTTGAAGATGGGGTCAGATGCTGGAATGTTGCGGAATGCAGACCACCTGAGTGAAGTTAGAAGAGCCAAAAATAAAAAGGTAGTAAAAGCCTACCTCTCGACAACTTGTGCTGCGGGGCAATATTGGAGATCCATCAATACCCCGTTGATGGAAAGCTCAAGCATGGTACCAGTGCTAGCCTCGACCTTCCTCAAAACTCGCACTCCACGATCCTCGGTTTTCATGATTCGTTGCCGAGCAAGTTTGAAAAAAGTCTTGGAGCTGATGGCACCGATACAAAGACAGTCAATGTCCGAATCCGATGTCCAAACGCCCAATGCGTAGGAGCCTACTGGCACCATGACAAATGGTATTTCAGGCTGTACTGAGCCATCTGTAGCGTCAGGTGTACCAAACAAGATTTTTTGGAGGGTTTCGAACGCATTCTGCCGCTGTTCCTTTTGCTCATCATTCGGAAACATGCCGTGGGTTGTAAGCGCTGAACTCATGCTTAAGGACTCCGACAAGGTCGTGCTCACACGCTTGTGTTCAACAACGAATTTATCCAAGCTGTCAAGGTCCGTTGGGATTCTAGCGGCAGTCCCATCGGCAACCTTTAGCTTTGCCCTGACTCCATAGTGATCGCTAGCGAACATCTGAGATCCATCAATAACCTCAGAAAGCCCGAAATGATTGAAGCGGCCAGGACTGAGTACATCTTGTGGGCGGACAAGTATCCGGTCATAACGCTGTGGTCGATCGTGGGAAGTAGTAGTGGTTCCTGCAGCAAGCTTGTTGTTCTGCGGGTCGAATGTAGCTCCTTCTTCACCTTCGTATAGAGCATCCCAATCAGTAGAACTTGTCTGATCAGCTGCTTCTATTCGAGCGACTGACCACGCATCAAGTAACCCGGCATTGCTGATCACTGCCTCTATTGAAGACAAAGTATCTATTGTTTCTTCGGTGATAGACTTGTCCGCAAGAGCGGCGTCGAGGGTATATGTCGAGGTGACAAGATTGAAATCTCCAGCGATGATCCATGGGTCAGCACTGTGCTGGTGTTCCAGATAGCTTATGAGATTCTTCATTTGAGAATTTTTGGCGGCAACGGCTCCATCTGTGAGTCCGGCTGTCAAATGGACACCAGCAACCAGCAAAGCCCCTGATGTGGAAGAGCCAGGTCTTGAGATGCCCCCAAAGCTTGCGACGAGAGCGCCTTTATGCTTGCGATGAAAAGGCACAGACTTCCAACCGAAAGCATAGCGGCTGAGGATGACAATGTTCCGCAGACTAGGTAGAGGTCCCACATCGGGCTGATGAGGAGGTCCATGTGAGGCAAATGGGTATCTCCGTTGAATTTCCGAGTCCCCCAGCAGGTAGGTGAGAAATTCATCTGAAACTTCTTGCAGTACTAGGATATCGGCCATTGCTGAGTCAGAGAGTATGGTACTCACCAGCAATGAGTCGCGATCGTGTGCCGGTGGATATTCGGTATCTATCAAGACGTTGTAGCTTGAGATTGTTAGGTTCTTTATCTCATAACCGCTGTTATCTTCATCCGTGCAGATTGACCACTTGTATTCGTCTGCATCAAAACAGTAAGCCGATCCAGCTTCTACGCCGCGATCATATACTAGAGTCTTCTGCTGGTTTGGCTGGTCTGTATCAGCTTCTTTTGGGTCCAGTTGTGGCACTTCGGAGTGGCTGGATTCAATCCAATAATTCGAACTGGGGAAAATCCAGGCATCGCTCGAACGACCAAGGTTGATTACACCGTAGAGATGCATGTGATCAGTCGTATCCGAACCGGCTGTTCGCTCGCGTACCAGAATAGCAAGCGTTCCAACGCGGAAGTTTAGTTCTGGCAGCAACTTTGCCTTTTCTAGTAGGTACGATCGCGAGAACATCGTATTGTCTTGTGATTGACCGATGCTCAAATGTAGAGTTGACCGAGCAGGACCCTGACCCAATGCTTGCAGTACCATTGTCCGCAAAGATTCGAGAGGCGAGGGTGAGGTATTACCATTCTCTGTAAGGAATATGGTATATTTGTTCTTCTGTGTGAAACATCCCGCTTGGTTTAATGCCACGTCGATGGCCTCAGCTGAATCGTGATGCTCTGCCAGATGCTCTTGAATCTGTTGCTGAGCTTTTGCAAGATGCTCGGGTGCAACAAAGGGATATATGAGGTTGATATGCGGTGGCCATCTCCCATAAGTCTTGTCGTAGAGTTCTCGCAACTGATCTATGTGACCACATTGTGACCTAGGCGGAATGATACATAGTGCTGTGTCATAAGACGTGATTGACATACGAGTCGATGTCGAGGAACTGTTGCTAAAAGCCATTATCTGGGATACAGTAAAACGTAATGAGAGGATTGTTGAATGATAAAGTCTGCAATTAGGTATCTTGCGTGCGAAGGAAAAGTAGTATCGAACTGCAATACCTAGGTATGCGTGTAGAAATACTTATGTTAATATACGATGAACATTATGAAACCTCAAATCCACTTCGTGCATCAGTCGACTTCCCAAATAGGCAATGCATATGACTCCAAAAGGTGTTGAGCTTATGCGCAAGGCGCAGGCCAAATGAGCGAAAGTGAGTCATCCGCGCTAATCAGTTGTGGCTCTTTCAGAGCTGCGCCACATGAGACGGGCCGACAACATGGGTCAGTCATGCATGACCTGGTAGTCACCAAACGCAACACCTTGTTAGACACATCATACGACGACGTTTAAGGATCGCAAAAGGGATACGGGATAGCTGTATCATACGATTCTTCACTAAGAGCCCGTGCACGAAGCGGGGTCAAGACGTCATGACCTAAAGCAAAGAATCGCCGAGCTTTTGTCCCTTGGTCTCCACAACAGGTTTCTCACAACATTACATTCATTCCAGCTATGGCAGGAATATTGGACCTCCCGAGCGAGCTGCTCTATATAATTATCGACCACGCGCTGACGACACCTGTCAACTCCCTCGCTAGCGGGATTCGTTACCGGGCGTCATTAGCACGCGGTGTTTATTGTTTTCCCGATCCAAAAGTCAAGAAGAAAACCACGCCTATGAGTCTTCTACTCACGAGCCGAAGACTATCCTTGGAGACCAAAGTTTACTTATCAAAATCAAACAAGTCACAGACCCTGGAAATGGACATCGCAATTGTGAACGATCATTGGATTTGGCCAACAGCTCGACAACTGCTAGTATGGAAACACGACACCGTCTTGGACAAATTTGAGATTGATCTCCTGCCTTGTTGCACTGAAGATGAGCGTCATCTACAGACTGGTGGATACCCATACGAAGCTGCTTCCTCGCTAGTGACTCTGTTGTACGAATTTCTTAAGAACAAACAGGCGAACTCTTGCACCGAAGATGCAACTCACGATTGTCTGGCACATCCTTCTTTAAAAAAGCCAACCAAGATTTCGGACGTCACTCGAATCAATACATTGATAATTCGTATCAACACGACCTGCTATGGAGACGGGAACAGACTACTCAGTGGAACAGAAGTCCCACATCGAAAAATTCAAGGTCTTGCACATCTTGATTTTAATCTCCTCTATTCAGTTGACCCTAAGAAAGCCGAGCGCTACCTTGACGCTATAAAAGATCAAATAGATGCGCGGTTGAGGTCTAGCAGTTTGAACACAGCTTCGATGAGAGTGAGGAAAATCTTGTTCTGCATTGACCAAGCAGTATGGAAAGAAGTCAGTCTGACAGGATGATGTAGAGCTGAAGAGCCAATCAAGCTACCGTTAACACGCCATTCATCTGAATCAGCTGTCAAAACATGACCAAATCCTCAAGTATCCTCAATATAATAAAAACATATGAACACAACAATACTCATCGCACTTTGGGTGACGTTGTTACACTAGCCTGCAAAATCGCAGATCGAAAATACTCCCAACACGGCCTACTCCATCCTATCGAATCTACGCAGACAAAGAAAATAATGGAATGGTTGGCAGTCATTGCCGAGAAAAACTAATTACATTTAAAAACGTACAGTAATTTTCGCTATGGAACTCCTTGGCCAAATCGGAAAAAGTGTTGGTGGAAGCATCATCGAAACAATGAAGGTTTCAGATTATGTAACTTGAGAGGACGAGGACGTCGGCGAAGATTTATCACAAGTATCACAATGGTGAGTGAGGTTGTAGAAGGCTAGAAATGAGCTTAGTCTGTAGTCATATCGCTATGGAAAATGCTGAAGGTGAATATCGAAGAAACAGTAAGCAGATTCAAGGGAAGAGCATCCGCATAAGTGATATCATTGAGATAAGAGGCTCTGCGTCTTGAAGCATGGCTAAGAAGCAAAATATTGGCATCGTCATTTGGATGAGCGGGTTCACTGAAAGTGCCATCAAATCACCAGCGTACAAACAGCAGTGTTTTTAAAGCTGTCGGTCCAAGTGGTAGAACTACGATAAGGCTGCCACAATCTCTCCAGGTTTCTGCGAATGGACGGAACTGACTCAAACCGCAGATTGTTGTGAATGATCTCGAGTATCTTCAAAACACATACCCGGTGTGCATCCACAATTGCATGCGCACCGGCTACGTAGAGTGGGAAAAGAGCACAGTTCTGGGCTTTCGATCTTGCGTCCATGGCTTGTATGCACTCCAAGCAAGCATGGACGTGCTGTTGCACAAGAACATGTTTGGTCGGCATGTTGTAAATGGCGCTGTACAGATATATGAGGCCAGCATGTTGGAAGGCACGAACCAAGGATAGCGTCGCAGTAACCCCAGGGTCAAATGGCTCTTTCCCTGCATTTCCGACAGAGTACCTTTCAGCCGTGTAGTCCATCATAGGGTAAGCTGGTTCGAGCGCGCGTTCGAATGCCTTTACTTTTTCGACACAAGCTTCGGCCCCATTCTGACGCTCATGCCGGTAGAAACTCATTCCAGCCATTGTGCAAAAGACAGAGGTAAGCGATTTGGTCCCAGGTACTGTGTCCCACCAGACAGAGCTTGCGTCCATGTGTTCCCAGATAGTAGTAGGGAAAGAAGGTCGTCTGTCTTGAAGCAAGGCATCGGTTAAATCCGTAGATGCCAGTTCCGAAAGCAGCATTCTGACAATCCTGTCCGACGATGACCATGCAGATTCAAACCCTCCAAGTACATCAATGATAGCCAATGCTCCCGCCAAATGACAAAGTGTGGAGGCATCATCATTAGTACATTTGACGTAGCCTTCTGAGAAGTACAGCAGTAAGACGGCCACAAGAAGGGCCGAGAGAGAAGCGCGTTCAGAATGTCCGCCAGCTAGTTGGTCGCGAATAGTGGACAAGCAATGCAGTCGCCTCCTCTCGATTATCTGATTCGAAATGGTTGATTCTTGAAGCGCGCGGTGTTCTTCTGCAAATACACATAATGCCTGGAGGACCGGCTGAGAGCGGAAAGCAAGCGCAAGCGGGGGCGGACATGGCTCATTAACAGTGGAAAGAAGCGGCCATAGCCGCGCTTTGAAGTAATCGAGAGCTCTTCGCTCGTTTACCGGCAGAGGAACTCCACAGAGGGAACGACCCACGCCAGGCTGTGGTTGGAATTCGAGCGGTACCGTTTTCGCAGGCCGCTTCTTCCAGCGTAAAAGAAGCTTATCATAACTGCAATCTTCTGTCCTGGAGATGATGCAACGATGACATGAAGGCTTCTGGAGGTCGCATTTCACGCGCCTTTGTTTGCAGGGCCAGCATGATCCTTCAACCGTACGTCGACGTTTCGGCGGGCTGCTGCCAGACGATTCTGGGCGCGACATCCGGGTGCATGACGTGGTAAGAGTGACGACTTGATATGAGTTTGACGGGCAAAGTGCGCGTTGGCCAAGGCGACAAGGTCTAGAAGCAGTAATTGATGAGACTTGGGATGGAAAATGATGAGAATGGCAATGGCGTTGATGCAAGAAGATGGAGACGTAGAAAAGCTTCGTTTCCTCCGCCAATCGGCAATTTGATGCCGCATGCCAAGCCGTTACCGGTATACCCTTGCCCTTATCCGTATTGTTTTCGCCCTGCTCGATGCTACCTTCAGAGTCTTCAGACATACAACGCTTCGGACAAACAACATTGTCTGCGGCAGCATCCTTTTCGCGCAACAAGTGATTAAAAAGTTGCTTTGAGAGTATTTGAGCCAAATGGACAGAAAGAGACTGAAGGATGCGAACTACGTATGCACTAGAATATTGACTGATCTGCCAGTTGTTACCTCTGTTAAGGTGGGTTGGCTGCAGCACGTCTTATCAAGACGACATGGCCTTAAGCAAGAGGAGGATGCGAGACGAGGCGATGCGATGCGATGCCAGCGCACGTTGTAAGTGTACTGTATGTACATACTTCTGGCCATCCATACACACGACCTTGGAAGAATTGGTCGCCGGTGCTTACTGCGCCTCGCTCTTCAGCCCATTCCAAGCTACTAACTCGGGCTGCAGCTGCGATTCAGCGTCTCCACCATTGCGCGCCGTCTAGAATCATATGGCTCGCACTGATCGTTGTTAGCTACCACATGCTAAAACTCAACTTCGCCACAGTCCTTGCGCATCGGACCATGGCAAGGTGCGTAAAGGTTGTGTTGTAGCCTTATGAGCGCCATCAGGGACATTTGTTTGATCAGCAATCATCATACGACCATTAGCCAACCGGCGTCTAGGCGACCAGCTCATGGCGCTGACATCGCTTACAATGTCGCTATCTGCTATAGTCAATACGGTGGTGGATCCAGACTCCACCGGAGTACGCCACCCGATTATCGAGTCAACAGCTGTGCTCACTGCGTCTACTGCAGGTACCGGATACCTTACGTACTACATAGTACAAGAACGGATATTCACAGGAGCCCGGAAGCGGATGCTAACCACCCAGCACGCTGGCGAAGGTGTCGATGCGAATTGCGGAGCATTGAAATCTCTCAGGCACAGGTGAGGCTGAAAGTCATTCGCTCAGAATAGGTAGCGCCGGCTCTCCACACAGCGGCCCCAGGGTTATTCATTCGTATCGCGTGACTAGCGTAATTCATCATTGAGCTGTCAACGCCATGCGCATCTCTTGTGTTGAGAGCCACAAGATCTGCATTGTTTCAGCAGAGAAATGTAAGCCCCTTGCTATGGACAGCTGATTATGGGCGTCAAACTCATCGACCTTGATCTGCAGCCTGCATCGGCTCTTGAATGCCCCGTAAAAAGCAACTTGGTGCTTACTGCGTGCATGAGCATAGAATATCACTGGAATTTTAGGAACCTCATTCGTTCTTCGCGTCCAGCGGGTGGCTGTTCAGGGTCCAGGACAGTTATGCGATGGCAATGGAGTTTTGACTTGCCAAGGTGCCAAGCAACGACGCGAGCGAGACCAGCGCGACCTGGGCCAGCCACCATGCAGCTTAACACTCCACGAGACCATCGGTTCCTCTCTAGGAAGTAGGTGTATGTCTAACCCCTACATACCGAAACTTGCGATACGAGAGCGACAGTTTCGTTTCTCCGATGAGCTAAGGCTCGCCAAATGCGTTAGGCGCTTAACCTAACTGAATACCTCGATGCCATTATGTTTAGCATGGCATACGTTTTTTGAAAAATGTCCTATGCCAGCAGTGTTCAAGGCAGAGTCGGAATTCTCATGTTCACAGAAAATATGATTGAGACCTTTTAGTAACGAACCTCTACACGATTTCTTACACTACTTCTCACCTCTGTGGTGACAGTTGGGTCAAGGACGCTGCATGGGAAAGATTCTGAGCTGTTGATCAAATTCCGTTAGATCACACTTGGCTCTGCACACCACGACTATGACTCTCAGCTGGCATATGTTTGGCTCATGTTCCGCACTGATGGCTTCTCAACCCGGTCACTCTCTTGGCTGCAGCGGTGACTGCTATTTCGGGGTTGCAATGTTAACTGCCCTAGTCCAAGTGGCTCGCCACGGCTTGGACCCCCTTACCAGTTCGCTTCAGTGCTAAGTTTAATGGGCCATGTTGGTGCCCTTAGCGATATGGTACACAACGTCGTTCAGTATGTTGTTTGAGAATATAAAGTACTCAATACGCCTACCTTTGATTCCTCATCCACTCACATCATCTTGCTGTGCATTGCTTCATCAACCCGTCAATCGTTTATTTCTCTAATTTCAGCATTCTTACTTCCATGATGCTTCACAAGTCTGCGCGGCTACTTCCCTTGCTCACTCTGAGCCTCCTGGCTTCAGCAGGGCCCCTGGAGGCACGAAAACCTGTACCAGGCATCATTGATGACATACTGAATGGTGCCCTCCCTGAGATTGGGCAACTAATCAAAGATGTTCTCTCTGGTGTCAAATCGGGCATTGACGATACGAAGTCGGACAAGCCCCTTTCATGCTCGTTGCTTGCCAGGGACAAGTGCTGTGTTTGTGAGTCCACACTAAGAAGCCTTTTCGTATTCGAATACTAATCAAGTGTACAGGGTGGGATGTTTCTGCTGAGCTCACCAAGCTCTTTGTCAACCGGGATTTGACATGCAATGACAATGCTCGCGCAGCAGTTCGCATGGGCTTCCACGATGCGGGCGCATGGGATCAGGACCAGACACACGGTGGTGCTGATGGATCACTGTTGATGGACTTTGGAGAGATTGATCGTGTAGAGAACAAAGGTCTCGAAAGCGTACGTCTTTTGCTTCGTGGCGTACAAGAAAAGTACAAGGTCGGGTACGCAGACCTTGCACAATACGCCCATAACCACGCCAGTATTTCATGCCCAAAGGGACCTCGTGTACGCACATTTGTTGGACGCAAGGACGCTACCGAGGCTGCACCCACAGGCCTCCTTCCGGATACCCGCGACCCTGCAGATAAACTTATTGCTCTCTTCGAGCGCAAGGGCTTCACCCCTCACGACCTCGCCGCACTTGTAGGTGCCCATTCCACAGCCCGCCAACGCTTCGTCGACCCTACTCCAGGAATCTCTGGCAAGCCTCTGGATACTACTGATGGGGTGTGGGACGTCAAGTTTTACAACGACACGCTCAACAACCCGGCGGGCGCCACTCCCGACCAGAAAGTCTTTGTACTTCCCAGCGACAAGGTACTATCAGTGCATCCCAAGATCAGCGAAGAATGGAAAAAATTTGTGGGTGACCAGAAGGACTGGAACGAGGACTACGCAAAGGCATATATCAGGATGAGTTTGACGGGCGTGACAAAGGATCAGATGAAAGGCTTGGTCGACTGCACAAAGACGCTACCTCCTAGTCGAAAGGTTTTCCCATAGAAAAGAGGAGATGGGCAGTGTTTCTTTCTTGATGTGTATACTTTTTACTTTTATACTTTCCAATACACCAATTCGCAATGACTGTCTTTTGACTGTACAGTTTGAAGTATGTAGCGGGTGAAGATGGTATTGATGGGCGGGGTGCTGCTTACGTAAGTGTACAAGACCAGGGTCCAAGTCAGGCAAGGTCGAGCTTGCTTGTTTGTAGGTGCGGAGACAGCTCCAAACGTCACAGTCAGGGCACACGAGCGACACCACACCCTGCCCTCATACGTACGCTCCCTGCATACTGAGACACACGCTTTAATCACGACACCGTCCAGTTCAAGGGACCGGGTAAAACGATATACAATGGCGACCCAATTCATAAGGGCGGCGGCTCGTGCCGGCCTGACGCCGAACATGGCCACTGCTTCGCGAGGCTTTCAGACAAGCGCTGTATTAAGACAAGACACAGTCGTTGCTGCACCCGTGAGAAAGCCTGTTGGTGCATTTAGGGGAGGGTGAGTAGTGTTTCTCTTGCCTAGGAAAGAATGAGTCTAGCAATGCACGGCCGACTGCAACAACACGCTACCCGTCTGCCGAGAAAACGACAATAGCAAAGAGAAAGAGAGGGTCTTGTAGAAGCGCGGGGCCATGTCAGCTAACAGATTCCAGACTGTTTGGCTTTCTTCTCGGTGCGACAACATCAGGCGCGGGCATGTACTACTATGTCATTGACGAGTACCGCGTTTCCAACCAGCTCCTGACCGAAGACATCTATGTATGTTCCTTCCAACTGTCCTGACTGTATCCTCCTTTGCTAAAAGAAACACAAAAACAGGCCCTTCAGTCTGCGGTACAACGGATAGAAGGCTACGTCCGCACCCTCGAGGACAAGGTCGATGCGAAGAAGCGATAAAGCTTGATTTTCCTCCACAGAGTGACATGTATGCGCGAACAACAACTTAGGTGGGGTGGATATGGTGGTGGGCGTGTATATTATGGAACGACTTCTATTCCTGGTCTATGGGGATGCAATGCCTGGCAAATGTCCTAGTTATGCCAAATCCTTTTTCTGTCTGTCTTGATGATAATGTGACGGGTCTGAGCCGAGAGAATGGGCAGACGAGACTCCATTCTTCTCATGATAACTCATCCATCACTCTTCAAACACCATGAACTCCTCCATGAACTTATCAGCATCCTTCAACTTCTCTTGCTCCAATGTCCATTCCGTTTCCGCTCTACTCATCACGTCGCTCCATGCAAGTTGCAGATTCCTCTTGATCGTCTCAGTTGTCGTCTGGCTGGAAACTCTACCCTTCAACCAGGTGGCATATTCCTTGGCCATCTCAAGACACTGAGCCCGCAAACGCTGTATCCTTCCACTATGAACGTTCCACTCGCTGTTTCCTCCATCAGTACCCAGTGCGCCAGTTCCAAATCGGCCGAACTCGACTTCGCATTTCTCTAGCGAAGTCCACTCCGTTCTGAGATAGTGACCTACACACGATTGTTCCATGTACCCACTGTGCAGAACAATTCTCTTCTGGTCATTGCCAACTAGCTCTGCAAAGACGAAGAAGTAGTAGTCGCCAAACTCGTATAGGATTCCGATTTCGTCAAAGTTGATAGTGCTTGGGTTGATGCAGGACGGTATGCGCAAGTATGCCGATGGGGGGTACTTGACTCTGCCCTCACTGTTCGTAGGAGCAGTCTGAGACACGACCTTGTCAGCGATAGGCTGCGTGAACTTTTGGACATCGCCATCGGTAGCCGAGGTTGGGTCTGAAACAGAGTCGTTCGTGTCTACTACTCTTCCCTGATTGAGTGTGTTGCTTTTGGCGGTGACGGGTGCGAAGGGGTCGCAGCGCTGTTTGACTGCAGCTTCCAAAGCATATCGGACAAGGAGGTTATCTGCGAAGTATGCTAAGAGCTCTCTGTTGATTACTGAGTGGTGTGTGGCATACTCGTGCTCTTCGGCGTCGTAAATCTCGCGCGTCTCAGTCGCATATCTTGTTGCCATTTCTTGCGCCATTATAAGAAGCTTACTCATGATAAATGGATTCGAGTATTGGAATGCAAACAATAGCGAGATTATGGCAAGATTTTTCTCTTGTGATGCAGTTGTAGTGTGGAAGTTTTCAAACAGGTCTATACTTATAGTAGCAAGGATAGTAGTGCACAAGCAACTCGAAGTGAAGGTAAGATTTGACTATACTATGCCGGAACCACCGGGAACAAGGGTTTCTGCAGTGAATTGTGAAAGTTATAGTGTTGCCTATGCAACAAAGTAGAGAAGCGCACCTCATCAAATAGCTATGTTTCATACCTTGAAATCTGCATTCACAGCAACTTCTACTCTACATCCAAACTAATGGCGGTCCAATCTACTGCCGGCATGAGGGCTCATTGGAGGAAGTTGAGACTATGCGCGACACATGATTTCGATCGCGGTCTCATAATGACGAAAAGAGCGCGCGTAATGGTTTGCGAGAGCTACGCAAATATTACAGTGATACACTTGAAAATGAGGTTACGAGCTTACGAGCTTGTACTTATGGCAGACAGTAGACGTGCTAACGGTGTAAAGAGAGGGAATTAGGAAATCTTGCAGAGGTAGGGCGGAAGGCACATATTGGATGGAAATGTAGGGAATGGGGTGGAATCAGGACTCTTGTGAGAAATGTTGAAGTATGCTTGCTCCTGTCGGAAAATATGTGTGTACAGGAACCTAGCTGTGTAGTAAAAAAAACCAGGTCTTTTAGAACGATGAGGTTCTCAAGCTGCTTCAAGCTGTAAGAGAGAATCAAGATAAAATAAACCACACATTTTTCCCAGCAGGATAACTTGGTGACTGAAGTTTGGTACTCTTGAACCATAGAAAACTACATCATAACCCTGGTACTGCATAAGGATAGAAAAGTAGACTTCAGGAACTTAGCACCCGTATCAACCATTTCAATGGTGTTTCATCAAGCTCCAATGCTTCACTGGACATATGATTCATTAGACATTTGACATAATGGAACAGAAATACGTATATTCGTGCGGATCCGAAATGAACATGGAAGACTTAGGCAAGGAGCATCGGGTGAGCTTTTATGCAAGCGATTGCTGTCTTAGATTTTAGAATAGGAGAGATGTGATATACATGCCGTATCTTACATTCGTTGCCTGTGGGCATTCGTTCAGTAAGCATATGGCTCATGACATCGTATCTTCGAGAGGTTGCTAGCGAAACTCTTTTTCTCATATTGTTTACCACTACCGTAAAGCTGCTCTTCCTGAATCAGTTCTAAGAGTCGAGTTCAGAAGGATGATTCTCTTCTATTGTTGCGGAACCTTACTTCCGAGTAAAGCCATCTTGGCGCCCAGCGAAGAGGCTAAGGCGAAAACGCCCGTAGAAACGCCTTGCTGCGCATTAAGATACGTGGCCATATCCATGTTTTCGCCCAAGTTATGCGAATGAATGAAGTTGAGTTTAGAGGCAACCGGAATCGTCGAGTGTGTCGCGAATGTGTCGTCGCCATGCTGTCAACCCCGTCTCTTTGCTTAGTTCGTCGTCCGAATCTTTCTTGCTTTGTAGAAGATCCTCCCTGGATAGTTCGCAGTCGGCAGGGGTTTCGTCTGGCATGACGACCCGGTAATGTATAGTAAATTCGAATCCGGGGTTCTCTGATGGGCATGCCCGAGTAGTCTGCTTGTTACACTTCTCCCCAAGCATATGCCGCTTCATCAACGACAAGGTGTCTGCCATTCGGCATGCTTCTGGCCGATCGAACGTCCAGTTTATCTCTAGAAATTCGAGATTTTTTACTTTCAGTAGTGGCTGAACCCAAGAAGCAACCCATGGACGCGAACTCCTCATCTTCTGCGTCTCCCATGACACGCTTGCCGCGATGGAAGAGGGCGCCGAGATATAATGATGGTTCAAGCTATTAACGAAGTGTTGGCTGAGACTGTTTATGGTCAAATTAAGCCTGCGCAACTGCATCCGCGGAGTTGACAGCAAGGTGCAAAGGTCCGGGAAGCAGTGGTAAGCGTATCGCAATACGAGTGAGTCTGTCGACTTGGCCTGAATGGGATAATGAGCCCCAGTAGTGCCTATCATGTTGCTGCCTTCGTCAAAGGTGATCTCCATGGCCGATATGAGCTTGAGTGATTCAGCAGGCCTGTCGCATAAGAATGCAAATGCAGTCGGGATGGCTTCGGTGTCCGTAAAGCTGAAGAGGTTCTTGCTATAGAAGACCTCTCTAGCCTCTTCATAAATTTGTCGGGATGTTTGTAGTAGGCGAAGATCAAATTTGTAGGCCCAAGGTACATCGTAGTCGTCCTCGAGCTGGTAGGTCATTTGGACGTCAGTTGGTAGATCGCGTGGGTCGTACCGCGAGCTGGATACGCGTAGATCGAAGCGAGGTATAGCCCATGTGCGACGGTGGGCGCAGGTCTTTCTTAATGGGTATGTAAGGGTGACTTGTCTATAAAACTCAGGACAGCGGTTGCGCGATTCTTCTGGTATGTATCCTAACGCAGCGGCGGCACGTTGAATGGGGATAACATCTCGTACAAGTACGAACTCATAGATCATATCTCGGAGCTCTCGTGGAAGTTCCAGGAGCCGTGAACTCATTCTGTCCGGATTTTGACCTTTCTGGGTTCCTTACGCTGTTCTTGATTTCGCCAGGGGCAGCTGCAACTGATAACTTTGCAAGTTTTGTGGGCGTCGGCTTTAGGACTTTACAGTGCAACTGCTGTGGGGTATCACGAGGTCCGGCAGGATGCGGAGATCCTGTGATGACGTACTACATGGCAGAGCAGACTAGCCCGATCGGCTTAATAACTCATGCACACATTAAGTCTCCTGACTAATTCTGACTAAGATACATGTACACGTTATTGACGTTTCATCTCACTTTCAAAGTATATTGCTCCATCAATATGTGTTCTTCAAGTTTCAGTATGGTGCCGCGCGTTATGGTGTGGCGAGTTATCGAACTAGACAAGAAAGACTCTTACAATGATACGCCATACTGCTCCAGAAAGTGCTCGACCATCCTTGTGCTGACCTCCCGAGCATCCAAGAGCCCCTGATAATCTTCAGGCCCGTAGCTGCTCACATACTCGATCAAGGCCCTACCTTTGCGCCGCTTATTGACTGAATGATCCTTCAAATCCTCAAGGAGCATATCAAAGTAAGACAGTGTGTCAAACACAATATCCGGTAGTGTATGTCCGTAGCTCATTGCGCCACGGAGCACACAATACTGCGTGTCTCGATAGGTAGCTTCCAGGATCTTGGAATGAGTGTAGCCTCTTGGAGGAGACATCGTCCCGTCAAGCCAAGCCGTAATCCATATCGACTGGATGTAAGCACATGTAAAACCGCCAAGGCACATAAGTGCGCCTGCAAAAGCGACACTGCGCTCTCGGTACAGGTTCGGTGGAACCATGAAGCGGTAGAGACGGTAGGGCTGGGTTTGAGCTGGGGGATGCTGCGTATGTCGGAGTGAAGGGCTGGGGTGGTACACACGACTCGTGTCTCTTTCTCTCAGGTATGGAAAGTCCCTATAAAGAGACTTCTCTGCTGATTTTATGAGTGCAGATTCCTCGGGAGTCGGTGGGTAAGTAGTCGGTAAGGCAAACTCTTTCTCTAAGGTTGGTGGTTCAAAACGAAATTTATGGCCTTTTCGCCATCCTGTTGCGCAGACTACGGCATCGGTTTGCAACACACCGCCTGACTTGAGTAGTACTTGTCGCTCTGCATCAAGACTAGCTATTTCGTCGACAAGGATCTTGATCTTTCCGACTTTAACAAGTTCGAAGAAAGAGGTGGGATAGTTGTGTATAGAAAGTGCGTTTCCGACTTCGAATGCTCCTCGCCACGGTCTTAGTTTCTTCGTTTCAGGGTCGCTGTCTATTCCATTCAATCCGATGGCGTCTTCTCCAAGTACGTGCCAAAACCCTGCCACAAGCTTCCTCCCAAACCAGGTGCGATGGAAAAAGGCTCGTAGCCAGCCTTCTAGACCCGTGGTCGTCGCCCAAGGGCATGGCGACATGAAGCCGAAGAAACGTGTGTGAACGAGTTTTTCGAGCCAGAGACGGAATGGTGTGACATGGGTTGGTGTCATCCATATCGGCCCATTGCCATCTGGCCGAATGAGGATTGTTGCTGTAGAGGAGGATTGGGTCGTGCAGGCGTACGCTATATCCCAGGCGGATTTTCCACATCCGACGACAGTTGTGTGGGTGTTGGGTTTCACGATGGCCGAATAGTGAGAGGCAAAGTCTTTGGAGTGAATGACTGGAGGCTGAAACGTTCTAGAAGTACGATAAGAGGGTAGGAACGGAGCACTTGCTACTCCAGCTGCAATTACGAGTTTCTTCGTTTTGATCACTACCTGTCCTTTGTTTTCAGATGGTACAGAAGAGCTGCAGTGTAACTTCCAGCCCTCCTCGCTGTCGTCGTTTCTTTCAATGACATCAACGGTAGTATGTAGGCGTAAGAAGTGTTCGATATCAGCCCACTTCACAAATGCAGTCAGATAGTCGAACATGGTAGCCGCGGGTATATGTTCGCCTTTCTTAACACCAAATGCCTGCTCATTCATCGGAAAATCGGGATGTTCGTACATGCCCAGCAGATTGTTCGTTTTGAGGCCTATGAATGTGCGATGAGGAGCCCATGGTCCCCCAATTGAAGGTGCTGCATCAATAATAAGAATTCGGGCTGCTGGATGAATGCGGTGGTAGGTATGAGCGGTCGTAAGACCGTAGATGCCGGAACCTATGATTACTAGATCTACCTCGGACATTTTGGTTGTGGAAGGATGGAAAGGAATGAGGTAGAAAGAAAGTACAAGAGTCAGCGATAGGGAAGAGGAGTGCATATGAAGCGAACGGGAGGCCTAAAGCGTTAGCGAGGCGTGTATACCGAATACAGTATGATGCATGTAGCACGCCTAGGGGTCCACTAATAATTCTTGGCTAATATCTGGAAGAAGGATGTTGCGGCCATACCAACTTGGAAAGGCTTAAGGTGGTAACAGGAACTCCTCGATGCATTTACACATGCTTGGCAGGGGAAAACTTTTGTGAACAACAGTCGATAGGTTATTGCATGTGAGCTGGCGAATGATAGCGTTAGGAGATGTCCTACATGCGTGAGCATTTACATAGTTTGGTCTTACAAGGTAGTTCACAAAACAAACAGTGCTGGCAATCGGCATCACAATTTCGCTCTTACCGAGCCAACGCCAGCCTTGACCTGTACGGTACCGGATGAATCAGTCTCGATTGTAACTACCACTCCTTCCGAAGCACTGCTGTTCGGCTGCAGTAGTATCTCCTGGCAGTCCTCGTTCCCGACCCCATTCGCAAACTGTACAACAACAAAGTCAATCGGACGATCTCCGACGACTATCATAGGCGCATGCCATGTGCCGGCACCATATGTCACTGCCTGGCTTCCAGTCGCAACGAAAGCGCGGAGATTCTTAAGATCCGGCAGGCCGGGTCCCTTCGGCCTTGCGGATGGATGCAGTCGCGAGAACTGGCTATTCGTAGGCACCGTCTCGTTGGTGAAGGGGCTCGGTCTCGCTCGGGCAAGAACGTCCAGGACGCTCTTCTTCTGCTCAAGGTACGGCGTGGGGTATGGCGGCGGCCTGCCCGTGTGGCGGTTGGACGCGCTTTTGGGGAGTGTAGGTGCGACAATAACGAGGTACTGTGTGTGTTTGTCTTGTTGCGACAAGCCCATGGGTATGAAGGTTTGCGTGGTAAATGGATGTCTCTCGAGGATAGACACGTCCAAGAGTTGTTTTCGGTAGTCTCCGTTCCCGTCCTCATCCTCATCCAGATCCAAGTCTCCCCACGAGCTCGGCATGCTCATGCTCGGTTCATGTGCCCGCAAGTTCCGAGGTGCACACACAAACATGTTCATGACAGCCTTTGCCGGCTTCTTGCTAGGCGCGAGGTTGTATAGGTTCGACATGTGGGTGACATCGAGGTACTTTGTGGCAGAGCCCTGATTGGCGGATACGGCGTCCGGCGGAGGTATGCGGTTCGGGATGGGAAGCTTTGTAGAGGGCGACGTTGTGGGGTTCTCAACTACGGTGCCGAATTGAGCAAAGGCGGTTGGGGTGAGGAGCTCCATGGGCACCCGGATCGAAGGGGCGGGCATGGAGGTTGGCATCTTTGCCATCCGACGCGTATTGTACAAGGGAAGGTGGGGTAGGGGATGGCGTACTGCGGGGAGACGGCAATGGCAGGAGCGAGAGACAGTCGATGGCAACGACGACGGGACGGCAGCAGGCAGGTGGCAGGTAGCACCACTAGCGCTATGTTGTGAAAGGGCGCTAGCTACTCCATAGTTACTTCCGTACTGCTGATAACGATAAGACATGAGGAGAGCGAGGCTGATGTCACGGCGGCCCGCATTTCCCCCGAGCACTAGCGCAGCTGCCCACGGTTTTCTTTCTCGACTGCTGCGCCTGCGCCTACTACGCCTGCATCCTCTCCTGCTGCGCTCGTCACACGGTCACCCTTCAATTCTTCGACTCGTGCTCCCTCCCCTCTTCCCCATCCGCCCGTTGCCGCTGCGTGCGCCCAAAGTCTGCCCCTGGCATAGAAAGTCTAGAATTTACGTCACACTCCAACCAATAGCCACCACCCGACGTGTTCCTGTCTTAGCCTTTACCCATCGCCAACACACCACACCGCGCTCGCATTTTCGAGCCAGACTTCGTGACCACCAGCACCTTGCCCCACGCTCACTCTGTACAACTTCCTGTGACTTTGACTAGTTATCATGGCTGTTCCCACACAGTTGGCTTGTAAGACGACCGACCC